>CM070025.1:23381989-23866989 GCA_036247105.1 Cirrhinus mrigala | reverse complement strand
GGTGTCCTGAGAAAAATGAAAAATTGGTTCTGTGACAGCCTTAGGCTCTATAACAGGGAGAAAAAAGAACAGATTTCGCATGCTTCTGCATTATTCTACATGTAGTGCGTTCACACTGAAAAATGCAGGCGTAGTGCACTACAAGTACCCAAATGGATACTTTAAAGTCCACATAAAATCAAAAAACTGCGTAAAGCGTCCTCTGTTTGTGTCCTACTCATAAATGAGTAAGAAGCATTTAAAACAATAAACATATAATACGCACTGTTAAAACCTGAGAGGCTGGGACTGGCAAAAACTCCAAAAAAGGACCAAATAAGCACTATAATAGTTCATTTGTAGAGGCGGACTTACCCATTAGGCAAAGGTAGGTGACCACCTTGGGTCCCCAAAAGCCAAGGGCCCCCTAAAATGCTTTTCATTCAAGAGATGCACATTAAGCGCTGACTCGTGAATAGTTGTTGTTTTACAATGTTTATTTCCATGACAACCGTCTGCATATCTGAGTTAAAACTGCTTCTTGTGTATCCTGTTTGTAGCAGATCCTGTTTCATGCATCTGAAGCTGTAATTAAATATTGAGCAACAGTGCATATTATATTTTTCGTTGTTTTAAAAGCCTCTTACTCTTTTATGAGAAGGACCCAAGCAGAGGAAACTATATGCAGTTTTTTTTTTTTTTTTTTTTGTTGATAATCCTTAGGTGTGTAGGCCTAAATGTATACTTTCCTTTTCATATATTTTTTTCATTTCATTTAAATTGGTAAAATAATTAAAAATAATTTGTTAATTCTTTTTTAAATTAATTAAATTAATTAATTTCTATTTTTTTTTTATAAAATTAATTAATTAAATAATTTTTAGATTTAATTTAATTAATTTTTTGAATAAATTTTTAATTTTTTGTATTTTAAAGTTTACAGCCTTTGGATAGTGTAGGTAATTGGACTGAGCTGTTTGTGTACTCACCCCATTATCATTCAAGATGTTCACGTCTTTCTTCAGTCGTAAAGAAATTATGTTTTTTGAAGAAAACATTTCAGGAATTATCTCCATATAGTGAACTTCTATGGTTCCCGCAAATTTGAACTTCTGAAATTGGAGCTTCAAAGGCCCTAAACGATCCCAGCCAAGGAATCACTTTCTAGCGAAACGATTGGTCATTTTCTAAAAAAAAATTACAATTTATGTACTTTTTAACCTCAAATGCTCATCTTGTCTAGCCTGCAATGCGCATTCGTGCTCTTTGTAATCCAGGTCAACACAGTTAGGGTAGGTCGAAAAACTCCCATCTCATTTTCTCTAGGACAATTTTGAAGTTGGAAGAGAAAATGAGATGGGAGTTTTTCAATCTACCCTAACTGTGTTGAACGGGATTGCACAAAATACGCATTCACATGGCAGAGCTTGCTTATTTTTATTTTTAGAAAAGGCTAAGCGTTTTGCTAGATAAGACCCTTCTTCCTGGCTGGGATCCCTTAGAGCTCTTTGAAACTGCATTTAAACTGCATTTTGGAAGTTCAAACTTGCGGGCACCATTGAAACCCACTATATGGAGAAATATCCTGAAATGTTTTCCTCAAAAAATATATTTCTTCACAACTGAAGAAAGAAAGACATAAACATCTTGGATTACAAGAGGGTGAGTACATTATCTGTCATTTTTTCTCTTACATAGAGGCTGAGTTTATGCAACTGGCCCGCTCGTTTTATCTGAAAATGAAGTGTTTATGAGCGCAGCTGCTTTGTTTACAGCCATTACCAGGGAAACTGCTATATTTCTGACGTTTCAAAAGCACCTCCTACTGGCAGAGAATGAATTAGCATTTTTAATAATCCCATCTGCAGTTTTTGTTCAGACTAATGCATAAATCCACCCACGTAAGCCCGTTTTTGATATAATAATTTATATATATGTGTTTGTAAATGTATATGGCCCCATTCCTATATTTTGCCTAGGGCCACATGTGTGGGCACAACATTTTGACAAACTAAAGTTAATAGGTGGTAAAGATATGTACGAGCAGTATTAATTAAGATATTAATCTAATATTTAACCTACCTGAAGAGAAATGATAAGAAAAAACGTTGTCAAGATTGTTGCCCTGGAAATCCTGGTTCAGTTTGGCCAACCACAAACTCCTTTTGTTCCTCAGACAGATTTTTGAACTCTTCTCTTTGATTTGTTATAACTTTAGGCAGTCTATACTCCAAATGTTTTTCCCAGTCCGAACGATTGGTGCATCCCAAAACATGACAATAATTGACCATTTACAGTAGCAATAATCAGCAATTTATGCGAGCTTAGTTTGGTTCAGTGGCACTGTTTACTTTCAGTGTGGCCAATATAGCCGATTGATGACGCGTCGTGAAAACACTCTATTCAGTAAAACGCTTTGGCGCCCTCTGTGTTTCTCTCACAAAAGTATTAGCCTATATGGAAAAAAAACTGAAATAGTTTTTCCAAAACAAAACAAAAAAAAAAAAGGTTCTAAAGGGAACGCAAAAAATGTGACATTTTTCCTCTCATCTCATTTTTTTTTTTTTACCATCACCATGTCCCTTTAGGGGCTACGTAATATTAAAACTAGACACTTTGCAATCAGTTACAAGATATGCTAGAGTCAGATTTGGAACATAAACAACATGATCAGAAATCATCAGATCAGAACTGACTTGAATTATAGTTCTTAGCAGTGAAATTACTGTTTGGATTATAAAAAAAATATTTACATGACCCAGCTTTGACACAGTTTTATCATCCAACTGTCACGTTTCATGATATTAAGAGTTTTGACCTTGTTCCAAATACATTAATGAGCGCATTTCTAAATGCGCCCGACTGAGACGACGGCGTTCAAACTACCCTTCTTCTTTGCTGTAAGTGCGTGTGCTCATTTGAATAGAAGCGCTGTATTGTACACATTAATGGATGGGCGAAGTGATGAATAGCCAGTGTATTTGGGTCAGGGCTATCAGAAAATAGTGAATAGCGTTATTGTTCCCATCAGAACACACACAGACACGCACACACAGAAAATCAGTTGCTCGCGGAGACACACGATGAAGGCAATCAAAAGTTCCACCTACACTCTCTGTATAGCCAGTATCCTGTACTCTTATCGAACTATAAATATCTTTTCTGGCTCAGCTTTTTCGTTTATTTTCACTGCCGTCTCCATCCCTGCACCGTCACCCCCAGCCCCCCGTCTCTAATACTCATCCCGTCCACTGTTTTTTTTTTTTTTTGTCTTTGGCTCAGGTACAGACTGTGAGTAGGATAATGACTGTGAAGTGTCGTACCTGCAGGAAAAAAAGAAGCCGTGTTTTACAGTATAATTAAATATGGATGAAGCGCAGAAGTGACTGTTCTGATACAGAGAACGAAACACCTCACACGTTCTTTCACATCAACCTCAGGACATTGTTAAGAAGCATGAAACGTTGTTCACAACACTTTTCACTTACATAAATTATATACTGTCGAGTGAAACGAGGGCAGGACATTTTAGCTATCATACAGTGATTCAATTGTGAAAAAAATGGGCAAAAAGAAACATTTTTTGCAATGATGAATCATGCACAATCAGACCAGAAACATGTCTTAAAGGGGTCATCAGATGCAAAGTTCACTTTTACATGTTTGCACATAAATGTATGTTGGCGGTGTGTGTACACATCTACCCTATAATGACAAAAATCCACCCAGTGGTTTTTAATTAATCTGTAAAAATAATTTCCCCTTTTTCAAATCAAGCAATTCTCAGCTTCTTGTCTGTGTGACGTCACACCGACAGATGCCCCTCCCATGATAGTTTGATTGACACTGGCGTCTTACCTTAGACCCGCCCTGAATGAGCTGTAACCGTCCAATTGCCATTGTTTTGATGCCGGAGCAGGGACGTAGACAAGAATGGCTCCTAAGTGATTGAGGTGTTGTGTTGTTGGATGTAATAATGAACATATTGGCCGTCATTTACTCACAACATCTGAGCCGCTGAAGACGCAATGGATGATTTTTGTTTGTGAGGGGAATGCGCCTCCCGATCTAAACAAATGCGCCTATGTTTGCACAAATCATTCGTGATCCAGCTTCACTTACAGCAGAAGTGAGTATACGTTTTTTTATGAATCTTCACAATCGCCTTTCCTAATAACGTGCTAGTTAGCGGCTAAAGTAAACAGCATGGCTCGTCACTCCACAGAAGAGAGGGGCGGGGAGAGCAGAACTCATTTGCATTTAAAGGAACATGCAACAGAATGGGGTGATTTCTGCTGATTTTGACGAGGTAAAAAGGGTGTTTTTTTTTACAGTACCACTGAGAAATTTTAACCAAAGTATGTTATAGACTTTCATTAAGACCCTAAAGAATCATATTAGCTTGTGGAAAATGGGCATCCGATGACCTCTTTAACAAATTAAATTAAGTCAGTTTTGATTTCATGTCAACTTAAGGTGTACTTTACCTTTAATTTATTCAATTAATACAATAAAACTGTGTTATTGTGAAATATCAAAATAACTTACATATTTATATATTAGCGAGATTATTTAGTAGCTGGTACTTCAGGTTTAAGTGTTTTTTTTGTTTGTTCAGATTTTGCACTCAAGACCGTTGAAGTCAAAAGTTTACATACACTTTGCAGAATCTGCAAAATGTTAATTATTTTACCAAAATAAGAGGGATTATACAAAATGCATGTTATTTTTTTATTTAGTACTGACCTGAATAAGATATTTCACATAAAGACATTTACATATTGTCAGCAAGAGAAAATAATTGTTGAATTTAAAAAAATGACCCTGTTCAAAAGTTTGTATACGCTTGATTCTTTATACTGTGTTGTTACCTGAATGATCCACATTTGTTTTTTTGTGTTTATTGATAGCTGTTCATGAGTCCCTTGTTTGTCCTGAACTGTTAAACCGCCTGCTGTTCTTTAGAAAAATCCTTCAGGTCCCACAAATTCTTTGGTTTTTCATCATTTTTGTGTCTTTGAACCCTTTCCAACAATGACTGTGTGATTTTGAGATCCATCTTTTCACACTAATGACAACTGAGGGACTCATATGCAACTATTACAGAAGGTTCAAACACTCACTGATGCTCCAGAAGGAAAAATGATACATTAAGAGCTGGGGGGTGAAAACTTTTGATCAGAATAAAGATGTATACATTTTTCTTACCTTTTTTTTTTTTTTTTTTTTTTTCATTTAGTACTCCCCTTCAGAAGCCACATAAGATACATTCATATTTCCCAGAAGACAAAATAAGTTAAATTTGCTCTGA
This sequence comes from Cirrhinus mrigala, assembly GCA_036247105.1. Lineage (NCBI taxonomy): Eukaryota > Metazoa > Chordata > Actinopteri > Cypriniformes > Cyprinidae > Cirrhinus > Cirrhinus mrigala. Next base: position 23,861,699 of record CM070025.1, on the reverse strand, counting down.
TCTTTAAACTTAAACTTAAAGTTTTCACCCCCAGGCTCTTATTTTCTCTAGTTGACTATTTGTAAACATCTTTCATGTGAAGTATCTTATTCATGTCAGTACTAAATAAAAAATAACATGCATTTTGTATGATCCCTCTTATTTTGGTAAAATAATAACATTTTGCAGATTCTGAAATGTGTATGTAAACTTTTGACTTCAACTGTATTTCTTATTCTCAATGTTGAAAGCTGTTGCAGCCTAATAACTTTGTGGAAACCATGACAGCTGTATTTTTCAGTACTCTTTGATGAACAGAAATGTTTTGTGACATACATTTGTTTACTGTCACTTTCAATGTGTCCTTGCTTACTAAAAATGAGAAAAGACAAAAATCTGTAGTACACGTTTAAAATTCCCAAACAGTCCTGCAACAATCGCCTCAAACTCAAACTGTCATTTACTTTCATCAGTATCCTGTTTCTTGTCTCTTGCATCATGCATTTATCAGCGCGCTGTCTATTTTTCCGCTGTTATTTTCTTCTGTCACACTCCCTCTTCATCTCTTCACATCTCTCTGACCTACCTTACCTCATCTCTTCTCCATTTGTTTCAGTTTACAGTTGTTCTAGTAACCATGGAGACCTGTCAACACGTGCTATTCTCCTTAGATGAACCGCGGCAGTGGCGACAAAAAGGCACACACCGGTGGCGTCTGGCATGCGTGCGACGTTGCGTTCCCTGGCGCTTACATTCAAGGCATCTGTCACACGCCGGCAGAGTGAGAAATCACAACAAGGACATGTGACAATTGCACACACGCGGACAAAGCCTACAGACACGCTCAAAACATGACCGTTCAATACTCAGCAAAGTACAGTAGAAGAGACTAAGAGCAATTGTACCACATTTGATGTCTTTACACATCTCTAGTTTGTTAAAAATGAAATATAAGTGAAAATTTTGTAGCTTTTAATCCACGTTATTTTTAAAACCATCTTTGCTAAAGTATTCAACAGTGTTGGGGGAAACGCGTTACACATAACGCGGGTTATGCAATCAGATTACTTTTAAGCAGACTTTTAAGCAGATATACATGTTTATAATTACATTGCTTCTCTTCTGGAAAAACAAAAAAAATACTGATGACTCATCCTGCACTGCACAGATTTTTGTCCAATCAGATGCTCTATAGAATGAATTGTCCAATCAAATGCTCCCCTGCAATAGAAAATCTTTAAAAAGACATAAAAATGACTTAATTTAATTTTTCTTTATACCAAATGATGGTAGATTTTAAGTGGTTTGTGAGTTATCACAGAAAATGTTAGTATGTACACTGTAAGAAATAAAAAACACAATTTGTTGAGTCAGCTTAAAATAATTTGTTACCCCGCTGCCTTAAAATTTTTTAGTTCAGTCAACTAAAATAAGTTTAGTCAACTTGAAATAAGTTGTACTAAGTAACAACTTTGATATTTGTGTTTGCTAAACTTAACAGATGGGTAAGTAACCCAGCTGCCTTAAAATTTTAAGTTGATTCAGCTCAAATATCTAAGTTGTCACTTAGTATAATTTAACATTTAAAGTTGAATAAACTTTTTTTGAGTTGACTGAACTTAACATTTTAAGGCAGCCAGGTTACAAATTATTTTAAGTTGACTGTGTTTTTTCTGCTTCAAAGTTTCTTCTGCTCACCAGGCCTGCATTTATTTGATCCAAAATACAGCAAAAGCAGTAATATTATTTTACTATTTAAAATAACTGCTTTCTATTTGAATATATTTTAAAATGTAATTTATTTGTGTGATCAAAGCTAAATTGCCAGCATCATTACTCCAGTCTTCAGTGTCACATGATCCTTCAGAAATCATTCTAATATGCTGATTCGCTGCTCAAGAACATTATTATTCATTTCATTATTATTATTATTATTATTATTATCATCAATATTTAAAACAGTTAAGTACATTTTTTTAAGGATTCTGTGATGAATAGAAAGATCCAAAGATCAGCATTTATCTAAAATAAAAAGCTTTTGTAACATTATACACTATACCATTCAAAAGCTTGGAGTCATTATAGAAATTAATACTTTTATTTAGCAAGGATGCTTTAAATTGATCAAAAGTGATGATAAAGACATTCATAATGTTACAAAAGATTTCTATTTCAGAAAAATGCTCTTCTTCTGAACTTTCTATTCATCAAAGAAACCTGAACAAAATTTACTCAGCATCATCATAATAATAATAAATGTTTTTTGAGCAGCAGATTAGAATATTAGAATGATTTCTGAGGGATCATGTGACTGAAGTAATGATGCTAAAAATTAATCTTTGAAATCACAGAAATAAATGACATTTTAAAATATATTCAAATAGAAAACAGTTATTTTAAATAGTAAAAATATTTCAAAATTAGACTTTTTGGATCAAATAAATGCAGGCTTAATGAAACTTCTTAAAAACATAAAAAATTGTACTGTTCAAAAACTTTTGACTGGTAGTGTATATTACCTAATTGACATGTTAAACATTACATTCGGTGATTTTTAACTTGGCATCAGCCTCTCCGATGATATACATCTGTGGCGGAACAACAGCAGGAAACATTCACAATACATCTGCATTAATCCAATAGTTGTAGTCATTTATTTGCATTACAGGTTTTCTCTAATAATATCAAAACAAAAAGAATTTAAATAACGTGATTACATTCCCAGTAGTATTGGAGAGAGGAGAGTTTCACAAAGCCATCGAGACAGTGAGAGAGCTGCATCGAGATTCATTGTTGCATTGGAACATGATTCCCACAATTCCTCCAGTAGCCAAATGTATTGCATTCGTTCCCAGCAGTCTTTTTTCACGAATCCAGAAGCTTTCCTCTGTTTTTAGAGGTACAAAAATACACCTTTAGTTGAGATACATTCATAGAAATATAAAAATGTAAACCCCTATGCTCAAGCTTGGCATATGGCCGTCCCGTGACTGGCAGAGGGATGGAGAGGAGGAGTTCTGCAGGAAGGGGCAAGAAGACACAGTCTGTCCTGAATTGTGGGAGGAAATATCAAGCTGACTCAAAGCAGCGGTGAAGACTTTTGGGGGCCGGTTTTGATTATATGTTATATAATAAACATACTGCTTAAAAAAGTCCAAAAATGTCATGTTATTATACCTGAAGCATCAAGTAGAATAAATACGGTATTGGCTATATCAGTCACCTTTTACAGTGACAAGGAAATATAAAGTCTGACATGCAGTTTCCATTACGAGGATAAAAGAGACATACAGAATGAGAGCTGAACAGTTCAGCACAAAATAAAAATACTGCCATCATCTACTCACTCTCACATGCTTCCACATTATGTACAACTTTCTTTCATTTGTAAAAAACGATTTTTGAAATGCTGCTTCTCTTTTTCTTTTTAAATTTCAGTTGCTCTAGTGTTTAAATTGGTCCATCATGTTGGTTAAGAGAAACTCGAGAACCAATATCATTTGGTATTATAGTTATTAAGAAAAAACTAAAACAAAAATAAATGAACACGAAGTTAACTGAAATAACAATAAAAACTGACGTAAATAGGAAAAACTGAACTGAAGTAAAAGGCATTTTCATGGCCAAAACTAAAAATGACTAAAACGAACAAATAAATAAATAAATAAACAAATTAACACGAATATGAAACTAGAAAAACTAAAAATGATAGAGTAGAAACTTTTAAAAATGAAGTTAAATGAATAAAATAAATTATTAAAATAAAACAAAAATGGGAATTAATGAATAAAAAATAACTAAAAATATTTTTTTTAACAATAAGACAACAAAATAAATTAAAATAAAATAAAAAATAAAATAAAACATTTTTATGACTCTAAAACAGACAGACTATATGAAACTAGAAACAACTTTTGAAAACTAAATTATATTGAATAAAATAAAAGTCCAAAACAAAGATGGGAATGAATGAAAGAATGAATAAATAAATAAATAAATAAATATTTAACAATAAGACAAAAATGAAAAATAAACTAAAAAACATTTTTATGACTCCAAAACTAAAATGGCAAAATGATATAATAGAAACTTTTGAAACTGAATTGAATTGAATTGAACTGAACTTTTGAAAATGAAATAATACTGAATAAAATAAAAGACTAAACTTAAACAAAAAATGAGAATAAATGAATGGATAATAAATAAATAAATTTTTTTTTTTGAAAACAATAAGACAAAATAAATAAACAAATAAATAAATACCATAAAATAAATTAACTAAACTACATTTTTATGACTCCAAAACTAAAATAACTAAAATGGCAACAGACAGCCTATGTGAAACTGCTCCAAAACAGCAAAACAGCAATGACAGATTAAAATCTAATGAAGTTTAAGCTAAAATGAAAAGTAAAATTAATAATAAAACTCAAATAACCCTGCATCAAACCAGGCTCAATGTGTCTTGACAAAATCAGCAAACACAAATGAGATTAGAGAGCTTCAGTGGAAGAGAAGATTTTCACTACATTCCACTAATATTTGTCTATTTCTAAGTTTTTTGTTGTAAGGAAAGTAACAGTTTAAACTCTCTCAAAAAAACAATTTTTTGTGCTCCACCAAACAAAGAAAGTCATACAGGTTTGGAAAGACACAAGGGTGAGTAAATCATGACACAACGTTTATATCTAGACGAAAGCATCCCTTTAAAATAAAGGACTGAGTAAGGTCAACGGCGAAAAACAGGAGTATCAGATTTGCAATATGTTCCCAGATTAAGACTGTGAAATGAGAGGAAAGTGTACAGAAAGACAGGACGAGAGGGAGACAGGCGAAGCAGACAGACCACATCTGCGCCAGGGAGAGACAATTGACAGCAGGGGCCACTTTGCCACCGGCAACCAATCCCCCAAGACCAGTCCTAAAGAGCAAGCAAACAGAAACCCCCCTTCCCCATGTCAATTCAACTTCTACTAATAATAAACTCCACCGTTTGAACACCCCACCCCCATCCATCATGCCCCAGATCCCATTCCTTGTCGCAAATACCCCTTTAGTATTTGGCTACAATATTATAACCCCGTTTCCCCCCCAAACGCGCTCGCACGCATACTCAAGTACATGCACTCGCATACAGCGTCCGCACATTGTGTAAGACTCGTCCCTGCTGTTCCTCCCTCCTGCCCTGAGGGCCAAGCAGAGGAGAAAAGAGAGACAGTGTGTGTCAAGATGACCTTCATGCTGCTATGGTGTCTACTGCACAACCCTACATGGCGTCTCTACAACCTACTGCAAGGGTATACTCTCCACCCTCTTCACAAGTCATGCAATTAAAAACAACAAATAGAAAGAAACCAAAGGGATATCTTGGAAAACTTTAGTGTGATTAGCTTAAATGTAAAGCAAACAATCAATCTTGTCTTGATGAAGTTGATAATGAAGGAGTTCATGGGACGTTCACACTGCAAGTGATCTGGAGCCAACTGAAGTCATTTCAGTTTCTGGTCATATGAGCAGCTAATGACTAACCAATGTGATGTGACAGTGTAAGTGCTATTTTAGTATGATTCAGATACCATTATAGTATTTCTAAAATATTTTGAATTGGCTTTTGTTATATTTTCATTTTAGTTTAGGTTTTAGTCATTTTGTTAGGGTTTTTTGTGATTTGTATTAGGTTCTATTTCATATTTAGAATTGTACCTTTATTTATTTATTTATTATATAAAAATAATATATATATATATATATATATATATATATATATATATAATATTTATTTATTTTAGTTTTTCATATTAATTTTAGTTTAGGTTTTAGTAATATTATTATGTGCTTCTGTTATTTTTATTGTTTTATTGTTTTTAATATTAAGAATTTAGCTTTTTATTTTCATTTTAATTTGTTATGGACTTTTTGTCATTTGGTTCTATTTCATATTTACAATTTTACATTTATTTGTTATTTTTTTGTTTGTTTTTCATATTCATTTTTGTTTAAGTTTTAGTAATGTTATGTTCTTTTGTGATTGTTTTTTTAATATGAAGAATTTTTATTTATTTATTTATTTATTTTCATTTTAATTTTGTTATGGGCTTTTTGTCATTTGTATTGGGTTCTTTTTTATATTTTGAATTTGACTTTTATTTCTTAGCTTTTCAAATGAATTTTTAAATGAAAGTTTTAGTAATGTTCTTATGAGCTTTTGTCATTTTTTTTTCTTCAAGTATTAAGAATTTAGCTTTTTAATTTAATTTGTTATGGACTTTTTGTCATTTATATTTGGTTCTTCTTAATATTTAAAATTTGAATTTTTGCTTTTTATTATCATTTTAGTTTTAATTGAAAGATTTAGCAATGCTGTTATGAATTAGCTTTTATTTCTATATTTTTAATTTTAATTTTAATTAAGTTTTAGCAATTCTTATTTCTTATGTGCTTTTGCCATTTTTAATGTTCTTTTTCAAATTCTTTTTAGAATTTAGCCTTAATTATTATTATTATTATTATTATTATAATAATTATTATTATTATTTATTTTATTTTTTTTTTCATTTTAATTTTAAAGTTTTAGTAATGTTGTTATGTTCTTTAGTCATTTTTATTATTTTTTAATATTAAGAATTTAGCTTTTTTGTTTTCATTTTAATTTGCATTTTAAGTTTAGGATTTAGTAATGTTGTAATTTTAATAATTCAAATTTTTGTTTAAGTTTTAGTCATTTTGTTATGGACTTTTTAGTCATTTGTATTTTAGTCATTAGGGTCTTTTTCATATTTCGAATTTTACTTTTATTTATTTATTTATTTTTACATTTTTTAAATGTATTAATTTTAGTTTAAGCTTTAGTAATGTTATTATGTGCTTCTGTCTTTTTTTACTTTGGTTTAAAGTTTGAGATTTAGTAATGTTGATATGAATTAGCTTTTATTTTCATATTTTATATTTTAATTTTAATGTTTGATTAGGTTTTAGTAATTTGCAATGCAAAAGGTTTAGAAATTTGCCAATTTTAATAGGTTCTTTTTCAAATGTAGAATTCAGATTTTATTTATTTTTTATTTTCATTTTCAAGTTTTAGTAATGTTCTTATGTGCTTTTATTATTTTTATTATTATTATTTTTAATAATATTAACAATTTTGCTTTATTTTATTTTTTTAATTTTAGTAATTTTAATACTTCAACTTCATTTTATTTCACTTATTTGCCAAGGCAGCATTTCTAATTTTGTTTTCATCTAATATTTATATATTTAATGTCAGCTTTATTTCAAATATCAAAAGCAATTTATAATAGTTTTAAGATAGCATCAACAACGTCACATAATAGTAAAAAATAAGTTAATGTATTCTAAATGAACATGAATTAAAATATATTCATAAACGAACTTTCCTAAATATGCTGTCAGAATTAGTTTATAATACCAAAAGCATTAACTAATTTTGCCAAACCTTATTGTAAAGTGTTACCAGTTTCCGTGCTTAGCATTAGTGTTGGCATTTGAAAGGGGATGCAGCTTCTCAGAGGCTTTTAGCATGCTGTCATCATGCTGTGAATTAGCATGCAAAAAGTCTAATAAGTTACCTGTCCTGCATACAGCCATAAAATCTCTCTAAGAAGTTTCTAAATTCATCCCCTTTAAAACCTCGTCGCTATAGTCATCAAAGCACCGCTTTTGTAACGAATTCACAACCTTCAACAATAAATTCCAAGACAATTACTGTCAAACTTCAGATCGCCCGCTGTGAGCAATGTTCCCGTTATTATGCATAATCCAGCTTCCTTTTATGTGAGGACTATAGTAGTTTTGTGCAATTAAAGGTTAGTTATTTAGCTTATTTACTGAATATCTGTCAGCTTACTGTTGACAGTTTTTTAAGCATCTTATATGCCCAACTAGTCTGATTAGTAGTGATTCGGTGGAAATGACATGACTATTATTAATTACGCAATGCTTGCTTAACACTGACTAGTTGTTCAGAGCCATCAACTAGTTAAATTTGTTAAACATACCATTTTAAAACAGTGCATTTTTACACCATACAGGGCTAATCTGACTAAATTAGAGGATAAAGTCAGTTATCAAGCACTGCAATGCTTGATTAGAAGAATTCATACTCTGAAGCATCTGATTAAAGAGCTGATTTTCTAATATAAATCAGTTGGCTCACTGAATATGGGAGTCTCTCCAGTCTTCTCTTTTTACAACTCAACCTATGAAATTTATTCTCATCTTTTCAGTCATGAGGTTTCCAGAAAATTCTTGGAAGTACAGTATGTGAAGTAATGTTCCAAGTTGAAAACAAGTTCATTTTCCAAGAAGAAAACTACAGTTCTAGGTCAGTTAACATCTCATTATGTTACCAACGTAATTGTCATATGTATATGAAATTTCCTCCTTATAACCGCTGCAATAGTGACATTATGGCAACTCCTGGACAAGATTCCAGAAAACTGTGTGTATTTTAGTGTTTATTTTATAGAAAGCCATTGGATTTGCATTGATATAATTGCAGTTTAGAACCTGAGGCTTTTTTTGGGGGGGGGGGGGGGGGGTAACTTTTCATTGCACAAAACTTTTGTGAGGCATCAATGGTTAGAATAAATCAAAAGTTTAGTAAGACTTGGATGGATCTTTTTTGAAGTCAGTTGCATAAATAAATAAATAATAAACTGATCTAATTGAATCCAAAAAGCAAGACTGATTACCCACAGTCACAGAGACAGTCTTAAAGTGATAGTTTACCCAAAAAAGAAAATTCTGTCACTGATTAATCACCCTCATGTCGTTCCAAACCCGAAAGACCTTAGTTCATCTTCGCAACACAAATTAAGATATTTTTGATGAAATCCGAGAGCTTTTTTACCCTGCATAGAAGGCAATGCAATCGTACTTTGATGAAGCTACAAGAATACTTTTTGCACACAAAGAAAACAAAAATAAATTTATTCAACAATTCACGACAGTGCCACGTGGGCATTCCTCTGCTTGTGAACAAGGCGCAGCACATATATGTCAAAAAACCTGGGTCAGAAAGCCTGGGTTTCTTAAAAACAAACATACGAAAAAATATTTCTGTTCTTGCATTCCTTCTGTATTATTATGGTTCCGAAAGCGGATCCAGTAGAAAAAATACCGGTTAATAACATTTAGTAATGCATTAGGCGTTATTACAGTGGTGTTATTATAGGGTCCTATAAAATCTGTTTTATTTTTTTTTCCCAAATTCTGTTTTATTTTCTTCCAAATTCATTTTTTTCTGTTTTAATTTTTCTGAACCCTTTTTAATGGTTCAATTAAATTTTATTAATCAAAAAAGCATGTCTAATGAATTAAATTCATTAAACTTAGACAATTTAACATCAGTTTATTAAAAGTTTAACAGAAATCACATGTTAAGGGCCCTGTGAAGCGTTTTATTTTTGCCCACCTTATGTTTTATTGTTAGCAAATTCTGTGTTCTAGCATATCTAATTTTTTGAATGCATAAAAACAAGTTTCATTTATTCTTACAATAGCCTTGTGAAATGTTTGTATTTATAGAAAATATGGTGTTGTGTGTATGCATTTTTTTGGTTATAAAATGAAGGCATAAAGCATTAATTAAATGTATCTTTTAATTAATGAAAATTAAATGTATTTTTTTTTGACAAATAAAAAAGGCATTTACTATTACAATTCAAACACTGAAGAAATATATGATTATTCCTTAAAAATAAGGTTTTAATAATTTTAGGAGTAGTAGTATTACGTACATTCTGCTGAACAATAGTTATATGTGACCCTGGACTACAAAGCCAGTCTTAAGTTGCTGGGGTATATTAGTGGCAATAGTCAAAAATACATTGTATGGGTCAAAATTATTGATTTTTTTTTAATGCCAAAAATCATTAGGAAATTAACTAAAGATCATGTTCCATGAAGATATTTAGTAAAATTCCTACTATAAATATATCAAAACTTAATTTTTGATTAGTAATATGCATTATTAAGAACTTCATTTGGACAACTTTAAAGGCAAATTTCTCAATATTTTGGTTCTTTTGCACCCTCAGATTCCATATATTCAAATAGTTGTATCTTGGTCAAGTTTTTAATGTCCTATCCTAACAAACCATATATCAGTGTAAAGCTTATTTATTCAGCTTTCAGGTGATGTATAAATCTCAATTTTGAAAAACTGACCCTTATGACTGGTTTTGTGGTCCTGGGTCACATATATTCCTGCGACAATGTCTTCAGGTTAAACTGATCTTTTATTTTGACCGGTTGCTGTGAGTATCTTTAAATTTCAGTGTGTATATGATGACAATGGTTTTACTCAAACGAAACGGTAAAATGCTCACAAAGTGGCTCTCAGAGCAGTTCTGGAGATGTTGTTTATATATTTAATGTCCTCAATATCATTAGACGCTAATATCACCACAAGTGTCACGCACGCCTCAGTACGAGCTGTAAACAAAACCGCACGTCTGCGCTATTCATTAACACAGGGAGATGTAGAATTCATATGTAAATAGTCATTTTGCTGCTTAATATTTACAAATATTAGTCCATATTGCGATTTGATTTAAGTGGAATGTCCTACTTTTGATTAATTCAGCCAAACTTTGACAAATTCCGTGACATTCCATGTTAAACTGTAAATTCCGTTTTTATGACTGGATTCCGCGATTCCGTCCACGTTTTCCGCATCGCGGAAATCATAGGGCCCTATTATTACAACAATGTTATTACTACAATGTTATAACAATATAACACTTGCATAGGCTGTACTGTTTAAATTACTATTAGAATACTAAACGGAATGATAAAATAACGTTATTAACCGGTTAATGGCCATTTAACCCTATTAAATTTGACTTTGTTTCTGTTTTTGGTCACGTTCATGACAAAATTTCATTCATTTACGAGTTTTTGTTTTAAGTTCTTGAAACGGTTCAGAGCTCTGCTTGAACGTGGTAGGGTCAGGAAGCTCTCGGATTTCATTAAATATCTTAATTTGTGTTCTGAAGATGAACAAAGGTTTTATGGTTTTGGAACGACATGGAGGCTGAGTAATTAATGACTGAAATTCCATTTTTGGGTGAAGTATGCATTTAATATAGTGGTTGTTCATGCAACTGCCACCTGAAGTTTGGCTTAATATGAACAGTATTTAGACATACAATGAATGAATATGAAATGTGGGTTTTTGAATCACAAAGAGTTTTAGTTTTGGTAGGTTAAACTGTTTAAACTGTGTTGGAACTCCAACTGATTAGAGATATCCCTTTAGTCTCTAGGATTGAAAGACATGCCGTTAGAGAGATTATCTTAAAAACTGAGATGTAAGATTCGTATATCTTCGAAGGAACCATTGCTCCATGGCTTTGGCAGTGCGTGTACCACTTATCTGATCAGTCCAGTCCTGAGTCCAGGTTAACACGCAGATTCCAGTGGAACTCGTCCGTTTTAAAGGTTGACTGCTACAAACCCAGGGACCTGAGATCCTCCCCTTCTCCCAGCGAAGGTTGTCCAGCTCTGGGTAAAGTTCCAGGGGTGTGTGAGACGTGTTGGTGATGTTGCAGGAGAGGCGTCTCCAGGCTCTGCGAGCGGGTCCGAGCGACCGCGCTGTGCGGAGAAAGGGTCAATAATGGCTCTCTGAGTCTGTCTGTGTGGAGGGATGAGGAAAGTGCGATGGGAAAGGAACCGGGAGATGTGGTGGGGCAGACCAGCTGCAGTTCTTGTGGTCTGAGTGGATGGGATACAAGTCCTCCCGGATGTATTCCAGGGTGCATCGGTGAGGGAAAAGGAGGGCTGGACCAGGAAGAACCCTGGCTCTGGAAGGGGACGGGAGGTGATGGATGTCCCGAGGTAAACGTGGATGTACAGACACCTGGTGTTTGAGGAGAGGCCATCATGGATTCGATGAGGAAGGCAAGACTCCGCATGACTCGTCCCAGCTCAGCCACCTCCCGTCCGAGAGAGTTCACCTGTAATACGTAAACAGGTGTCACTTTTGACCTTTACAAGCATTAGGCAGCAGAGATGTTTGTGTTTTGTCATTGGGCATCCATCACAAGTACATTTAACAGATTCATTAGTCAGTTAATAACTCCAATATACAAATGCAACAGTATTTAACGTGGGTAAGCTGTTATTTCTGTGTTGTCATATTTAGGGTAGAGTGCATGATATGATTAATGTGTTTCAGCATATGATTAATGAAACAGTCAGTGTTTCATTAATGGAAGTATGCTGAGCAGTACTGCTATTATAAATATAGTATATTAGTGTGATAGGCTACTGCTATTTTTTTAGCATCAATGTCATTATTTTGGATTTCAAATGACGTAACTTTTTTCAGTTACAAATAGTGTTTTTTTTTAGGAAGCAAAGTTATTTTTAATTTTTATGTAACTTGAATTAATTTAATTCCTCTTTTCAATATAACATTACACAATAAAATGTCATGACACTTATTTTGATACATTAACAAGCATTTGCAAGTAATGTTTTATATTTAAAAATAATTGAGAAAATAATGTAAAATATTCCATTTCCATTAATACATTAATTTCCTTTTTTAAAAAATCATTATTTTTTAGGTTTTTTAAATGTAACTTGAATTAATTAAATTACTTTGTACAATATAACATTGCACAGTGAAATGTTATGACAATCATTCTGATACATTAACATTTGCAATTAATGTTTTATTAAAAGATAAAATAATTTAAAACATTCCAGTATTTTGTAGTACTTGAAATGTGCCGCACATGTTAATTTCCTTTTTAAAAATCATTAGTTTTAGATTTTTTTAAAATGTAACTTGAATTAATTCTTCTTAACAAAATAACATTACAAAGTGAAATGTTATGACAATCATTTTGATATATTAGCATGCATTTGCAAGTAATGTTTTATAAAATAAAAAATAAATGATAAAATAATTAAATACATTCCAGTATTTTGTAGTACTTGAAATGCGCAGCACACATTAATTTCCTTTTTTAAAAATAATTATTTTTTAGATTTTTTTTTACAAAAATGTAACTTAAATTAAATTACTCTTTACAATATAACATTACACAATTAAATGTTGTGAAAATGATTTTGATACATTAACATGCATTTGCAAGTAATGTTTTATAAAACAAAATAAAAAAATGACTTAAAATGATTAAAAATATTCCAGTATGTTGTAGTACTTGAAATGTCCTGCACAAATTCATTTCCTTTTTTTAAATCATTATTTTTATATATTTTTTAAATATAACTTGAATTTATTTAACTTCTCTTTACAATATAACATTACACAATGAAATGTTATGACAATTATTTTGATGCATTAACATGCATTTTCAAGTAATGTTTTGTGAAATAAATGCTAAAATAATTATTTATTATTTTGTAGTACTTGAAATGTGCCGCACACATTAATTTGTTAATTTAAAAATTAAGTTTACCCTTTTTTACATTACACAATGCAACATAATGAAAATAAATTTGATGAATTAACATGTATATACTGCAAAAATGTTATTTGAACAAATTAAAAAATACATTTGACCCATTTTACAGTAAATGAAATATTAATGATGGACACAATATTTAAGCAGCAGATTAGCTGCTGTTTATTAAGACTCTTTGTGTGTTCTGCATACACAACATGAATCTTTAATTGGTTTGGATGGTTGATGTTTTAACGCCACACCAGCTCCCTTGGCTGCATTTATGGAGAGTAACGAGTTATAAAAAAGCTGTTTTTTAAAGTCTGCTTTAGATAAAATTCAGAGTTGACAGTTGACAGCAAAGCAATATAATTTACTAAGAGAACTTGTCACAATTTAATAAAAGATGTTTAAGAGATACTGGACTCTGAGGAGCATATCAGTAGATAAATTCTAAACAGTAATAAATTAATAATATACATTCCAGTATATGAAGACCTCCTAAGTATTTTCAAGAATGGGTGCAACAAACAAGAAAAATACCAAATGAAAACGGTTTCCTACAGCAACAGAACAGTATGATCTTCTAAGGCCATGGTTTGTCCCTCTGCGTCCACCCATCTGTCATTGTCTGCTAGAGCCAGCAGCTTTCAGGTGAAACTGAGGCATTATTTATTTAGGTCCTACGGGACATCATTGTTCGTTGTTGATTTGTTGATATTTAGTTATTTTTGGGTTCTCTCTTAAGAAAGATCATTACTTACAGTCCCTGGTGTAGATTCTGATTATTTCACAAAGAGTATACATGAGTATTTTTTCCCAGCTTTTTTTTTTTCTTTTGCTTTTGAGTCTTGCTGAAAAGTATACAACCTGAGCAGATGAATTTACATTAAATACAACAAAAAAAAACATCCTAATTTATATTAAAAAAAAATTGAGAAATGTGATAAACAGTAACATAAAATTAAATATTTCAAAAGTAAATTGATTTCTCCAATAGATTTTTCTAGAAGTGCACTAACACGTACAGTTACGGTGCTGTAACCACATCTCACTAAATTCAATTTGGATTCCCATAATTACGCTTCCTGTGTATCTTTTTGCGCTGTCTGTCCTCTATACACATCCCCTAATAAGCTCAGAGTAATAATGTTCGTGATGGTTCAGAACACGGCACGGATGATCCAGATTCAGATGGACACCGATTTGGCAGTCACCCTCAGATTCGTGCCAACAAGTGATAATACCAAATAATGAGGGTAATTGGGTAATGATCCATAAATGCCATCAGAGGCGGGGAGGTACAAGACAACAGCTTCTAACAGGAAGGGACAACAGGAAGAGAGCACTCATCCTCTTGGTGGACTGAATCAAGCATGGATTACAACAAAATCCCGCTGCGAGGCCAGCTGTCAAAAATATATAGTGAGATACAAGGGACAGAGACAGAGAGGAAAAAATGAGGAAGTGGCTCAGCAGCAGCAGGGCGTTTCTCTCTCATGACATTACCTGTCAAAAGCCTCGTGTCAAAGCCGTGGGCTGACAATCAAGACTGTGGGTTGTCAAATGGATTTATATACCCACGCCAATACTCAGCTGAACTACAGTTCTCTGTCAGTGTCCCACACAGACTAAATTACGTGGTAAGACCTGCAGTAGTAATTAAATAGTTCATTTAGGATTTTGAGAATATATTGCACTTGGGAAAAACATGGAAAAATAGCCACACTGACAGTAAGGCTTCCAAGTCCTGATGGATTTTTATTAAACATTAATGTCCAGTTAATTTTAATGCTAATATTCGATTTATATTAAAAATGAATGTATTCACTTAAAGTCGCACATTTATGAGTGACCGGCAGGACCCTGTGCCAGGGCTCGAAATTAACTTTTTTACTTGGTAGCACTGGTGCTCCCAAATTCAAAAAGTTAGGAGCACCAAATAAAATTTAGGAGTGAACTGGTCACACATGAAAGATAACTTACTCCAGCAATCAGGCGCTGTTTGACGGGCTTTTTATTTATTTATTTTTTTTGAGTGCGCACACTTCAAACATAAGCGCATGTCAGAACAGCACGAGCATTAAATGTTTAAGCGGCATGGTTTAAAGCACATGCAAATAATGTACTTGTGTGATTGCAAATAAGTGCAGTGTTTAGTGAGTGGAATTCTGCTGTTGAGTAAACATTTGGTGTGAATGTATGTCACGTGAGACGGAGGTGCCAGAACTGCAACTGAATGTGCGCTATAGCGTGACAGGCCTACTTTATTTCTTTAATAATAGCAGATCGTAGGGATATTTTAATCGTCAAGAATCAAAAATGTTCATATCGCACACACCTAATTGGAATGCAGTGCAAATCCGGAACATAGATAGGTTAAAAGAAAACGTATGGAGCAAAAAAGCCGGTTCCGAGTTCCAACGGAACGCAATGTGAGTGATTGACGGCTAATATCTAAAATCTGCATTAAAGCTAAAAATATAAAGATGAAGTTTAATTGGTTGTATAAGCTAATGTCGGATAGAACGGCTCACTGTATCAGCTCATAGCAGTCATATACTGTGCAGTACTTAGCGAAAGTTTTGTAAAGAAATGAAAACAAGTCGCACCACAACAATTACTCGCACTCGCACAAATGCTCCCAAATATATTTTGAGGTCGCGCAGACTAAATTCCGACCAAAACGGTCACAATTTCAAGCCCTGCTGTGATGAGATGACTTGACAAAGCCTTGCAATGGCAAGCGGCTGATCGTAGTTGATCCGTGACCCATACGGACCAGGCCTCACGGTTCAGAATGCATGTGATCCATGGATTAATTGCAAAATTTAACCAAAGTTGATCATTTGTACATGTTTATACACTCGATTTTAAACCATTCCAACAAAAGAAGATGCAAAATAATGTATCTTATTGAAATAAGCAGTAGAAAACCCATGAAAGATTTACGCTTTTTAAAAGAATCATTATTTTGATATCATCAAATGGTTGCACTGGGTGAGCCACTGGTGCTATACCTGTTACCACAACACAACAATTTGCAGCTTTTGGTTGTAATTTTCAGTCGAAGGACAACAACAGAAGTGATGCAAGTCTTCGTTGCTTTCTTAGTGATAAGAAGAGGAGCAAAGAATGGGAAGATGCCTGTTGACGAATAAAACTTCCTAAAGACCTGCATCTTTGTTCTCTCCACTTTAGCCCTGATGCCTTTGAGGCTCTTAGTAGACCAGAGTTACTGAAATAACTTACAAATGGCAGAGACAAGAAATATTAGATGCCATCCTGGCAGGATGTAAACATGCTGATGCTTGTCATTTAGACTTCTTGTGGGGAAAATCGATGGTCCGGCATTTGGTTTAAGCCTATGCTTACATCCATCACCACCTGTTGTAAGCTCTTTCAGTAGCTGTAGTCATCGGATCAGTATTTTATTTTCCGAGTTGTGTATTCTGAGTTGTGTTGTGGTAACTCAGAATACACAACTAAAAATTCAATTCAAAAATACATTTTGAATTGAATTGAATTAAAAATAGCGCCAGTAGCTCACCGTAATATTGTGAAATATTTTTACTATTTAAAATAACTGATTTCTATTTGAATATATTTTAAAATATAATTTATTCCTGTGATCAAAGCTACATTTTCAGCATCATTACTCCAGTCTTCAGTGTCACATGATCCTTCAGAAATCATTCTAATATACTGATTTGCAGTTCAAGAAACATTTATTATTATTATTATTTTCAATATTTAAAACAGTTAAGTGAATTTTTTAGGATTCTTCGATTAATAGAAAGATCCAAAGATCAGCATTTATCTGAAATAAAAAGATTTTGTAACATTATACAGTATAATTCAGTATAATTTTTAGGAAAATAAATTATTGAAATTACTTTTATTTCAAGGATGCTTTAAATTGATTAAAAGTGATCATCAAGACATTTGTTACAAAAGATTTCTGTTTCAGATAAATGCTGCTCTTCTGAACTTTCTATTCATCAAAGAAACCTAAAAGAATTTTACTCAGCTGTTTTTAACATAATAAGCAAATCAGAATATTAGAATGATTTCTGAAGGATCATGTGACTGAAGTAATGATGCTAAATGTCAGCTTTGAAATTACAGGAATAAATTACATTTTAAAATATATTCAAATAGAAATACTTATTTAAAAAATAGTTATTTTAAATAGTAAAAATATTTCAAAATTGTACTGTTTTAGCTGTACTTTGGATCAAATAAATGCAGGCTTGGTGAGCAGAAGAGACTTCTTTAAAAAAAAATAAATAAATAAAAAAAAAAAAACATTAAAAATCTTACTGTTCAAAAACTTTATATCAACATCTACATCAAAAAGATATAGTACAGCATATATGGCCCCACTCAAACAAAAAAACAACTATATATATTCAAGCAACAACCCTGCCGCCCAGCAGTAGTTTTCCCCAAATAAACATCTTTACAAATCGCCAATGAATTTATAATGAATTACACAGAATCAGGTACATGTGCAGTACGTGGGAAACCACATGCGGTGGGTTCAAGGGCGTTGTGGAAATCTGGAATGTTGGAATGTTCTCTTCCATCATCATGGGGCCAGTCCCACTTTCCTCTTCTAATGAGTTTTATGTCCTCTAGTGTTTGAATAACATCCCCTTCTCCTCTCTCGCAGCAGCCCGCCATATGGCTTGTGCGTACCTGGCACCAGGAGCTCACCTGAGCTGCGCTGGTTTCGATCTGTCAGTACTCACATTTAGCGCAGAGTTATCACCCATAAAACCCACAGTTCATGGGAAGACTTTCCAAATAAACTGTAAGCGCAGACCTACCGCTGAATTACAGAGCAAAAAATGACATAAGACTGCTGGAGATTAAACAGAAAATCCCTTACCTCTTGGTTAAGGTGGCGTAGCTGTCCTCTGGTGTCTTCTGATTTAGCTGCTAATTCTGCACAGAGAAAAAAACAATTATGTCCAACTGCTTCACACTGACAGAACATCCAGTGAAAACTCATTACAAAGACTTCAAGGAAGAGTTCACCACAAAAATGAAACTTCTGTCATCTTTTACTCATGTCTTTCTAGACCAGTATGATTTTCTTTCTTCCAAGAAACAAAAGAGCAGATATTTTGCAGAATGTCTAAGCAGCCTTTTTCATATGAAAATAAACAGGGACTCAAAATGACAATATTTAACTATTCCTTTAAAAAAAAAAAAAAGTTTACCCAAAAATGAAAATTTGCTAAAAAAACGTACACTCATTTACACTAAAATACGAATCCTCTATCTATAATATTGCTTTTTCCAGTGAAAAGGTCATCTCGTCTGAATCAGGAGAGAAATATACACAGATCAAGTACCATTTATGAGCAAAACAGTCCTAAACTAATACGTCGAGAAGGGTCTAGCTGCAGACATGCACTTGCATTTTCAGAGCTGCACTCTCAAACGCCTGCAAGTTTTATTTATTTTTTTATTTTTATTTTTAAATTGAATCTCTCAACATTTTACAACAGCAGCCAGGTGGTGAAGACAAGAAAAAAGAAACTAAATTACAATGTCACTCGCAATCTTAATACATTAAGCCATATTAAGTGTTAATGGTTTTCTACGGGAGGAAAACGCTTAACGAGAGACTTTGCGCATTGTGTTCATATTCTGCTGTTCTGTGGCCACGATTTTGCAGGTCTTATCTTTATCTCCTACAGATGACTTGCAGGACCTGCTATTAAATTAGTTTAAAGAGTTTAGTTTACAGAGTGCAAGTCTGAGAGTGCACATCCGAAAATGCAATTGCATGTCTGCAGCCAGACCCTATTGAATATGTTGGTGGATTTTGATGTGAGAAGACTACAGGGATGGACTTTTTTACTGGAGGAAGCAATATTACAGATTATATACTCGTATTTTGGCCAGAAGTGAAGATTTAAACTTAAAACACCTCAATGTATTTGTTTCTTACAAACATGCAGCTTTCCGCTTTACAGGACATTAAATGATAGACTGGAGTCGTGTGGATTACTGCAATGTTTTTATCAGTTGTTTGGACTCTCGTTCTGACGGCACCCATTCAGGATCCATTGCTGAGCAAGTGATCTAATGACACATTTCTCCAAATCTGCTCTGACAAAGAAACAAACTCATCTACAGTGCCTTGCAAAAGTATTCATACTTCTTCATTTTTTCACATTTTTTGTTACATTTGTTGCGTTACAAACTGCTTTAATTACTTTTTTCCCTACATCAACCTACACTCCATACAGTATAATGGCAAAGCAAATAATAGGGTTTTAACATCTTTGCCAATTTTTTACAAATAAAAAACTTAAATGATTCCATTGCATAAGTATTCATACCCTTGTCTGGGACAGTGGAAATTTCACTCAGGTGCATTCATATCACTTGTAGATGTTACTACACTTCGAGAGAAGTTAACCTGTGCCAAATTCAGCTGAATGAGTATGATTTGGAAAGACACACACGTCTTAATAAAAGGTATTACAGCTGATAATACATATCAGAGCAAAAACCAAGCCCTGAGGTAAAAAAAAGACTGCCTGTAGAGGTCAGAGACAGGATTGCATCAAAGTCACACATCTGGGGAAGAGTTCAGAAAAAATTCTGCTGTACTGTAGGGTGACAGAAGCATGTAGTCTCCATTACCCTTAATGGAAGAAGTTTAAAACAACCAGGACTCTTCCTAGCACTGGTTTCCTAGCCAAACTGAGCAATTAATGGAGAAGGACCTTGGCTAGAGTGGTGACCAAGAACCTGATGGTCACTCTAGTTGAGCTCCATGATCATATATGTAGATAGGAGAAACGTACAGAAGGACAAACATCACTGCAACACTCCACCTATCTGGGCTTTATGGTGGTGTGGCAAGACTCAATCCTCTCCTCAGTGAAGACACAAACCTAAACAAACCTCAGACTGTGAGAAACAAGATTCTCTGGTCTGATGAACCTCAATTCCAATCATCATGTTTGAAGGAAACCAGACATTGCTCATCACCTGCAGAGCAGCATCCCAAAAGTAAAGTGTGCTGGTAGCAACCTCATGCTGTGGGGATGTTTTTGAGCGGCAGCGACTGAGGGACTCGTCAGAGTAGAAGAAAAGCTCAATGCACCAACAGGGTTCCCACACCTTAACTTCAATTCAAGGACTTTCCAGGTCCAATACCCTCAAATTCAAGGACTTAATGTGGAGACATATTTCAAGTGAAAGTAAGGTTACATCATGTTACCTTGTGAGATACACTGTTACAGTTTTCATGTGTCAAACACAACAATGCAAAAAGCATTTTATTCGAACTTCACAGCCTATTATTTGCAATGTTTCACAGTGTTTCTGTGAAACGCTGAGGTACCATAGTAGTAGTTTTGTGCATGTGTGAACGTCATGGCAATGTACAACACACAACCTAACACGTAAATGTGCATAATTAACATAAATGCATAGGCCACGAAGTGTTGGCTAAATAACACTTTAGCAGACCAGAGATATGGAATTTTTTCCAGAAAACTTCATGCACAAAATAAATTCAAGCACTTTCAAAGACCTATGTATGTCTATTTTCAAAAACTTTTCAGGGCCTTGAAATTTTTTTTCAGATTCACAAACTTTCAAGGATTTCAAGGACCCATGGGAACCCTGACCAAAATATTGAGATAGCCTTAATGAAAACCCAGTCCAGTGCATTCAGAACCTAAGACTGGGCAGAAGGTTCACCTTCCGACAGGACAATGACCCTAAGCACACAGCAAGAGTGGCTTATAGACAACTCTGTGAATGTCCTTGAGTTGCCCAGCCTGAGCCTGGGATTGAACCCAATCAAATATTTCTGGAGAAATCTGAAAATGTCTGCCAGCCCCCATCCAAGCTGACAGAGCTTGAGAGGTGAAGAGGTGAGGCGAAGTATGGCAGATAATTGCCAAATGCAGATGTGCAAAACTTGTCACATCATGCCCAAAAAGACTTGAGGCTGTAAAGGTGCTTCAACTAAGTACTGAGTTAAGGGTATGAATACTTATGTACTTACTTATATACTTATGCAATTTTAGGTTTTTTATTTTTTAATAAATTTATAAAGTTGTGACAATTCCGTTTTTGCTTTGCCATCATGGTGCATGGAGTGTAGACTGATGTGGAAAAAAAATAATTTAAAACAGTTTAACATCATTATTATTAAATACTGGAAATTGTGTTATCTTTCATGGTGCGTCAGCCCTGGATATTTGCATAAAGACAAAAGATGCTAATATTCATCGACTCATTCATCTTCTGCCAACAAACACATATGCACACATTCACTCACACACCTGCTGTGGTGGCAGTGGTATTAGTTGCACCACTGACGGTGTGCTGATGGCCAGAGGAAAATATAAATGTGTGTGAATTTTCTGTACCATCACTGTCCTCTGTGCCGTCCACGACCCTGGACACACACAAACAGAAATCCACTTTACTGTTTTCACAAGGTCCGTCATGCACCACTGAGCCAATGTCTATTAAAATACTGTATCTTTGAATATTTTTAAAATGCATGCATGTGTGGGCGCGCACACCTTGGGCTGAGATTTGCGAGGTCGGGCTTTGTGACAGTGGAATGCTGAATGTGGAGCTTTTTGTTGGTTTGGTGGTCATTTTTCTGCATGTGCATTTTCTGTTTGGTTCCACCGCTGAGATACTGTATCTGATCATCTTCATCATCATCATCATCTCCCTCATCTTGATGCTCAGCTATTGGTGGATAGCACTGGATCACGTCTCCATTTCCCCTCCCCTCCATCTGTAATTGGACCGAAGAGATAGCGCTGAGGTCGTGTGAGGCCAGATGAAAGTTGGATGACTAACCTTGGATGACTCAACTAGAAAAAGACTGACTTTTCATTATTAACAACGAAACAAAAGTAGATCTATTAAATGTGACAGAACGAGAACATCTAGTTTATGTGACAGTGCTTGCTTGCTCTTTGGAAAACGTACTTCTAAACAGTCATTTAGGGGCTTTTATGTGGCATTTAGGTAATTTTATGTTGGTCCAACATTTACCTTGCCATCTTCTCCTGATGCATTGAACCAGTAAATAAGTACCTGAATGCTTGCTCTCGAAAGACAAAGCAAGTTTATTTAGATCGAGCACATTTAATAAACAATGGTAAATAATGCAAAATGTTTTTCACTGATTTTTTCACAGAGAAAGACAAAGGGTGTGATTATTTGGGTTGACAGCAAATTGTTTTGATTCACAATTCACTGTTTTGATTACGTATTTCTTTTTTTCTTAAAAAACATTTACAGGATTATAACAGAACATCAACATAGCATAAACTGACAAAAATGAAAAACTGAAAAAAATTTGGTGAGAGTTTGTATGGAACAGAGTGTATGCTGTTTCATTTATTTTGGCTTTTAAATATTATTAGAAATATTATACATTTTTTAATAATAAATTGCAATCATTACAAATATTTACATTTATTAATGTGACATATTATCAGTATCAGTAGTAAATACTGTACACAACTCAATTTTAATTTGATTACTGGCTAACACATACAATTAAAAAAGTCATTGTGAAAGTTCATATTTTAACATGATGCATATGAATCAATTATTTATTGCATTAAAAAACTACTAAGAAAAAATATTAAATAAATTAACGAATGAACAAACAAGTCAATTAGTGCTGGGTGGTTTGAACAAAAGTCTTTATAACAGATTTTTTAGGATCAGAATTTTTTTTTATCACAATTTTCCCCTGGCTGTGCCTTTATATGAACCAGAATGCATGAATCACTACATTTTAATCACAATCCAAACAAACTTGCTACATGAGCAGTTTTTTATGTAGATTAGATTGTATAATTTCAAAATTTAAAGCAGACAGGCTGAATGAAAATGTAAATTCACTCTTTGACAGCAGGTGGCGCTTATGGAACAGCAGCAATACAGCGTTTCCTTGGTTAGTGCTGTAAACAAAGCATTGCTGTGCTTTAAAATACTACATTAATATGCACTATCCACCTTTTTCCTGAGTAACTGCTGAGCGCCGCCATGATGGATTCTAACTTCCGTTTGGGTGCTTTCGTGTTTCAGTCTCCATAGAAATCTGTGGTAAACGTGGTAAAAAATATTTTTATTTTAGGCTTAATTAGCCTAAACTGAAACTTTTTCAGTATAACTGAATATAAAAATGTGCACAAGGGTAAGCTGTACTGTTGTTGGCTGCCACAGTAACAGCAATAAGCATAAGAAATTCCTGTAATTGGCAATCTGACCAATCATAAATGCCGAATCCACCATACTGTCTGACAAACAAATAAGACAGGAGAGTAGATTAACTTCAGTGGACTTAAACCTGAAACATTGTGTGTATTGACGTCTTTCTGTGGTTGAAATACACTGATCAAAATTATAAATGCAACACTTTTGTTTTTGCCCCCATTTTTCATGAGCTGAACTCAAAGATCTAAGACTTTTTCTATGTACACAAAAGGCCTATTTCTCTCAAATATTGTTCACAAATCTGTCTAAATCTGTGTTAGTGAGCACTTCTCCTTTGCCAAGATAATCCATCCACCTCAAAGGTGTGGCACGATTATTGCACAGCTGTACCGTAGGCTGGCCACAATAAAAGGCCACTCTAAAATGTGCAGTTTTACTGTATTGGGGGGGCTGGGGGTTCTCAAAAACCAGTCCGTATCTGGTGTGACCACCATTTGCTTCACGCAGTGCAACACATCTCCTTTGCATAAAGTTGATCAGGTTGTTGATTGTGGCCTGTGGAATGTTGGTCCACTCCTCTTCAATGGCTGTGCGAAGTTGCTGGATATTGGCAGGAACTGAAACACGCTGTCGTATACGCCGATCCAGAGCATCCCAAACATGCTCAATGGGTGACATGTCCGGTGAGTATGCTGGCCATGCATGTCCGGTGAAACTTGCCACAGATGTCGCAAGTTGTTTTTTTGTGCTAGAAAAAGTCTTAGATCTTTGAGTTCAGCTCATAAAATGGGGGCAAAAACAAAAGTGTTGCATTTAAAATTTTGGTCAGTGTATGTTCTGATGTTGTTTTTTTGTGCTTTAAGTAAAGAAGAAACAACGATCGGTTCACGTGTTGATTGATCTAATAAGGCAATACAGTGATCTGTCACAACACATTAAAGAGACCTTGTTTCATACCAGAAGTAACCTGCTCTGTCTCGATGTGTTGTCAGTTTCCTCTTTGCTCCACAATGTATTTTTTGCTCCATGAGTACATGATGTGTAGTGTGAGAGCAGCATTGTTTGCATTGCAACAGTAACTAAGGAGGGCGGGTTTTTGCGAAGGGTCAATTGCTACTTAAATTGCTACAAGCCCAATCACAGCTAGGGGGTCCTCTGGTAAAAATAGCATTCCGGGGGGAAAAATACAACTTTTTTTGGTGGAGTTCCCCTGGTAAAATTCGCATTCCAGGGGCTAAATATCACGTTATTGGGGTCGCTTCAAAGTGTTGAAGTAGCCCAATTCCATTAACAGCCATTTACAAGTCAGATAGATAGATAGATAGACAGATAGATAGATAGATAGACAGATAGAGTGGCATGCGAATGTTTGGGAACCCCTTGCAGAATCTGTGAAAATGTGAATCATTTGAACAAAATAAGAGACATCATACAAAATGCATGTTGTTTTTTTTATTTAGTACTGTCCTGAGTAAGATATTTCAAATAAAAGATGTTTACATATAGTCCACAAGACCAAAAAATAGCAAAAAATAACCCCCTTCAAAAGTTTGGGAACCCTTGGTTCTTAGTACTGTGTGTGGTTACCTGGATGATCTACAACTGTTTTTTTGTTTTGTGATGGCATGAGTATTTGTTCTGAACAGTTAAACTGAACACTGTTCTTCAGAAAAATCCTCTATGCCCTGCAGATTCTTTGGTTTTCCAGCATCTTTTGCATATTTGAACCCTTTCCAGCACTGACTGTATGATTTTGAGATCCCTCTTTTCAAACTAAGAACAACTAAGAACAACTGAGGGACTCAAACACAACTATTAAAAAAGGTTTAAACATTCAGCCAGGGGGTGAAAACTTTTTGAACTTTTTGAAGTTCAAGGTAAATTGTACTTAATTTGTCTTCCAGGACACATGCAAGTAGCTTCTGTTGCTTCCGAAGGGCAGTACTAAATGGAAAAAAAATTATATTTCAACAAAATAAGAAAAATGTGGACATCTTCATCCTGTTCAAAAGTTTTCACCCCCGGCTCTTAATGCATCGTGTTTCCTTCTGGAGCATCAGTGAATACTCCAGAAGGAAGGAACCTTTTTTAATAGTTGTATTTAAGTCCCTCAATTGTCCTCAGTGTGAAAAGATGGATCTTAAAATCATACATTCATTGTTGGAAAGGGTTCAAATATGCAAAAGATGCTCGAAAACCAAAGAATCTGCAGGACATGGAGGATTTTTCTGAAGATCAGTGCTCAGTTTAACTGTTCAGAACATGATGTCGTAGATCATCTAGGTAACCACACACAGTACTAAGAACCAAGGGTTCCCAAACTGTTGAAGGGGGTTATTTTAATAATTTCAGCTAAAGACCTTTTATGTAAAATATCTTACTCAGGACAGTACTAAATAAAAAATAACATGCATTGTGTATGATCTCTCTACCTAGATAGATAAATAGATAGATAGAGAAACTTAGTAAGCTAAATTGCAGCACATTTAGTCAGAAAATGCAAAGGTATGTTTTCAGTTTGGACTTCAATGTGGGTACCATTGGAGCACACAACACACACAAATGAAAACACCCTTAAAAACAACCTACACACTTTCCCTCAAGGACCAATTAGACAACAGCTATGAAACAGCAGAAACACAACAAAGTGAATGTCCAACTCATGTAATGGTATTGGTCTTACCACTTGAACTCTGACCTTGCTAGCAATGACCTCAAGAAGACTTGACCTTTAAGGCACTTAAAACAACTGGCCTGGCAGCTTTGATAACATGATGATCTTTGACCCCTAGTTGTACGAGCGAGAGCGATCATGTCAGAACGAACCCTAAAGGCTTGACTGTTTCCGCTTAATAATAGTCAGCGTAATGGGTTTTGCTGTGTTTTACACTTTACGGTGCTCACGCCCATTGCCAATTACACAGTGAAACTCTGCAACGACGTTGGCTGGAAATAACAATCTCCATTTATAGAACGCTTTAAATGTCAGTCCACTGAAAGGTGGAGGAAAAGTCAAGAGGTAAAACACAGCAAAGAGACGGAATAAACGTGAGGGGTATTCCCCATCTCTCTATCTCTCTTTTAATTTCGCTCTCCCTCTCTTCTTCTATATATATCTGATTAATTACACTTTTCGTAGACTAATTTGGTCATTTTCCCTGTTGAATAATTGAGGCTCCCTCACACTGTAATTGAAAGAGCGGCAGTTTCCCAAAGCAGTCAGTCATCCGGCACTTCAATAACCGCCTGCTCCTCCTTTTACCCCTCCCTCGCCCCTAAACGCGCTGTTCCCCTTCCTCTAGCGCCGCTCCCTCCCTGATTACTGCTTCAGGCATGGAAGGACAGGGAATGGGGAAGATGATCATCACTATCATCATCATCAATTTTTCGTTCTCTCTCCCTGCTGTTTCAGAGCTGTAGTGTTCTTAGCTTCCCTCATTAGGCAAATGAGGCGGGAGGTAGATCATTGTTAGGGAAATGAGCCCCAAGCTATTACAGTCAACACAGCACTGTTAGTGGATAAGTGCGGAATGATTGACAGCTGAGGAGAAGACGCACCTGTGTGTCCATGGACTTACTGGACATCCTGGATATGACCTGGAAAGTGAGACATATAACAATATGTAAGCAAACACCAATGTTCGAAAGTTTGGGGTCAGTAAGATTTTTTTTTTAAGAAATTATTTTTATTATTTATAATGTTTCAAAAGATTTCTATTGTAAATAAAAGCTGTTCTTTTGAACTTTTTATTCATTATAGAATCCTGAAAAAGTGTATTTTACAAAATTTACACAAAATATTATGCAACACAATTGTTTTTAACTTTGATAATAGTAAGAGTATAGTAGAACTCTTAATAGGAGAGTAACAGTAATGTTTTTTAACAACAAATCAACATATTAGTGTAATTTCTGAAGGATCATGTGACACTGAAGACTTATAAAAATGAAAATTCTGTCATTAATTACTCACCCTCATATCATTCTAAACCTGCAAGACCTTCATTCATCTTCAGAACACAACTTAAGATATTTTTGATGAAATCCGAAAGCTTTCTGATCCTGCACAGACAGCAATGCAACTACTGTGTTCGAGACACAGAAAGGTAGCAAGGAGAATGTTTAAATAGTCCATGTGACATCAGTGGTTCAACCATAATGTTATGAAGCTCCAAGAAAACTTTTTGTGTGCAAAGTAATCAAAAATAACTTTATTCAATAATTTCTTCTCTTCTGTGACAGTCTTTTACTGTGGTAATTGTGTTGCGTTGCAGGGTTAGAAAACTCTCAAATTTTATCAAAAATATTTTAATTTGTGTTCAGAAGTTGAATGAATGTCTTATATGTTTGGAATGATATGAGGGTGAGTAATTAATGACATAAGTTTCATTTTTGGGTGAACTATCCCTTTAAGTTATGCCTGCTGAAAATTCAGCTCTGCCATCACAGGAGTAAAATAATTTTTTTAATGTATTAAAATGCCTGTTTGTTTATCTACAGTGGAGGTCAAAAGTTTACATACACCTTGCAGAATCTGCAAAATCTTCATTATTTTACCAAAATAGGAGGGATATTTTTTTTATTTAGTACTGATCTGAATAAGATATTTCACATGAAAGACGTTTACATATAGTCAACAAGAGAAAATAACAGTTGAATTTATAAAAATGACCCCGTTCAAAAGTTTACATACACTTGATTCTTATATAATTGTGTTGTTACCTGAATGATAAACAGCTATTTTTTTTTTTTTTGGTTTAATGATAGTTGCTCATGAGTCCCTTGTTTGTCCCGAACAGTTGAACTGCCCACTGTTCTTCAGAAAAAATCCTTCAGGTCCCTTTGGTTTTTCTGCTTTTTTGTGTATTTGAACCCTTTCCAACAATGATTGTATGATTTTGAGATCCATTTTTTCAAACTGAGGACAACTGAGGGACTCATATGCAACTATTACAGAAGGTTCAAACGCTCACTGATGCTTCAGAAAGAAACATGACGCATTAAGAGCCAGGGGTGTAAACTTTTGAACAGAAGGAAATGCGTGCATTTTTCTTATTTTGCCTAAATATCATATTTTTTTAATTTAGTACTGAAAGCTACAGAAGCTACAGAAGATAAGACATGTTTCCCAGAAGACAAAATATGTTTTAAGTATAAGATATTCAAATGATATTTCAATCTTCTGTAATAGTTGCATATGAGCCCCTCAGTTGTCCTCATTGTGAAAAGATGGATCTCAAAATCATACAGTCATTGTTGGAAAGGGTTCAAATACACAAAAATGCTGAAAAACCACAGAATTTGTGGGACCTGAAGGATTTTAAACGGGCAGTTTAACTGTTCGGAACAAACAAGGGACTCGTGAACAACTATCACTAAACAAAAAAAAAAAACAGCTGAGGATCCTTCAGGTAACAACACAGTATTAAGAATCAAGCGTATGTAAACTTTTGAACAGGATTGTTCAAAAGTGTTATTTTCTCCTGTGAACTATATGTAAACATCTTTTATGTGAAATATCTTATTCAGGTCAGTACTAAATAAAAAATAACATGCATTTTGTACGATCCCTCTTATTTTGGTAAAATAATGAAGATTTTGCAGATTCTGCAAGGTGTATGTAAACTTTTGACCTCAACTGTATGTATCACTTAGTGTGTGGGTTTAAAAAAAATATATTATATTTTGGTGGATCCCAAAACTATATTAATCTAGTGTCCATGAAATCAAATAATTGTATCAGGTTATGATCAGGTCAGGCTTTTACTGCTACAGAAATGCATTAAGGGTTTCAGCAACCACAGACAAATAAATGAACGAGAAGTTCTAGCATCGCAATGGTCATGTGATGTCTTACATGGCTCTCTTGTCCCTCTCTCAGGTTATAGGTGAGGTCATGTGTTATGTCCTGCACAAAACGGTGAGAGTATTCAGGATACAGGTCGAGCACCTCATATAGACCCCTCAGATTAATGCACTGCAGGTCGCAGTACGTCAGCGCCTTCACGTCAGCGTTCGTCTTTATCACGCGGTCGTCAACCGACATGTTTGCACCAATCAGGTCGCCTTTACCTGCGCACAAACAAACAGGAAGATTCAAAAACACAAATATTTTTTTCAGATTATACTATGAAATTGCAAGCGTGTTTAGTCAGTATGTCAATATGTAGGCTAAACTGGAAGCTAATCTGCCATCGGTTCCCTTAGGAGTATGAAGAATGTATAAAGTAGAAGGAAAACATTAAAATGTTTCCAAGTAATGTTAAACACAGACCTTATTTTATTCATAAATCGAAAAAAAATGCTATTCTTAAAACCCATTAGAATCTCCCAAGGGAATCGTGCCTCGAAAATGCTAATTTGTTTAGTATTTTTAACACTGTGGAACTACAAACAGCTCTATTAGAAGCACAAAAGACACTGTTTAAGAAAGCGTGCACGCATGTAAACACAAAAACTAGCACAAGTGAACCTTCTTGAGCACTCAATGTCAGAGAGACCTTCCTTTGTCAGCAGGGTGGAGAGAGCGTGTGAGGGAAAGATGAGAAAGATAGTGTGTGTTTTTTCCTGTCAGAACTCATAAGGTGATATTAACACAAACACACACATGCACATGCACACACACACACACACCCACACAGGCAGGACCTAACAGGATGATAGGGATTATATTTTTTCGCACATTTGGTCCACTGTCCTATGAGCCTGCTGTGTGTGTGAAGCCTCACAGAGAGAGTGACCAATCACAGAGAGCAGCTTTTGTTGGCAACTGTAGGGACACATGGGCTCTGAAACCTTCACTTAATGAAAGGAAGTCATTTTTCTCTTCATGCACTAAAACTACACTGAGTTTGTTTTTGAGATAGAACTGTTTGCTTCTGTGTAATATGTGTGAGGGTTTGTGTAAACTGACCGAGGATGGCTAGCACCATGCTGTCCTTTAGCACCTCCATGGAGCCGGAGCAGACAAAGAAAAGGGCCTGTAAAGCATCTCCCTGACGAAGAAGGTACTCGCCCGGCGCACAAAACGACGTCTTTATGTGCAGGGAGAGAGAGCGGAGACATCCACGGCTCAAAGATGAGAAGACGGACAGCTCCAGAATCTCTTTATTCAGATGCATCGTGATGTCTGAACGCAGCTCATCTGGAAAGTCTTTCAAGAGCTGGAGAGAGTGGACAGGAAGGAGAGAAAATTAAAAAGGGATATGGGAAAGGAAAAAGGAAATACAACAAAAATGGGAATAAAATGGGAATAGAAACAAGAAAAAAAGGAAAAGTGAAAATGAGAAAAACAGGGGGAAACAAAAAACATTAAGAAAATTTAAGAAAAAGGAAAATAAGAGGAAAAGCAAAAAGGAAAAGTGGAAGGGAAAAAAAAATGGAGAAAAAAATTGAAGAGAAAACAAAAGAAAAATGAGAACAAAAGAGAAAGGGAAATGAACAGAAAAAAAATTAAAGAAATGAAATAAAATGTTGGGGAAAATAGGAAAGAAAAAAGGAAATGGATAAGTGAAAAGAAAAAGTTAGCATAAAAAATATAACAGAAAAAAAGGAAAAGTGAGAAGAAAAAGAGAAAAGAAACAGACAAAGGCAAAAGAAAAACAAGCAAAAGAACAAAGAATAGGGAAAATAATAGGAAAAAATAAATAAAAATAAAAGGAAAGGAAAAAATGCAAAGAAAAGCAAAACAGCAAGAAAAATAAATGAATAAGGGAAATACAAAAAAGAACAGAAAAAGAGCAACAAAAATAAATAGAAAAAAGGAAAAGTGAGAAGACAAAATAAAAAAGAGAAAAGAAAGAAAAAAAAGGAAAAAGAAAAATGAGAAAGGAATAAGAAAAAATATGCAAAAAAGAACAAAGAATAGGGAAAATAATAGGAAAAAAGAAAAAGCCAAAATAAAAGAAAATACGAAAACGTTGAAAAATAAATTAAAAGGAAATACAAAAGTGAAAAGAAAAAGATGGCAAAAAAGAAATATAGAAAGAAGGAAACATGAGAAAAAAAGAGAAAAGAAACAGACAAAGAAAATTAGAAATAAGAAAACCAAGCAAAAAGAACAAAGAATAGGGAAATAATAGGAACAAAGAAATAGCATAAATAAAAGGAAAAGAAAAAATTCAAAGAACAAGCAAAATGGCATGAAAAAATTAAATGTTGAAAAATAAATTAAAAAAGAAAATAGAAAAGTGAAAAGAAAAAGACAACAAAAAAGAAATAAGGAAAAGAAAAAAAAGAGAAATAAAAACAGACAAAGGCAAAAGAAAAATGAGAGGAATAAAGAAAAAAACAAGCAAAAAAGGAACAAAGAATGAAAGAAAAGAAAAAAGAAAAATGCAAAGAAAAGCAAAACAGCAAGAAAAATGAAAATGTTGAAAAACAAATTAAAAAAGGAAATAGAAAAGTGAAAAGAAAAAGACAACAAAAAAATAAATAATAGAAAAAAGGAAAAGTGAGAAGAAAAATAGAAAATAAATAAATAAAAGGAAAAGAAAAAAAGTTGTGAGTTAACATTCATTTACATTATGAAAAAGAGAAAGCTTGTGTTCTCTATGTGAACTTACATAACAGCACATTACATTCATTAAACTGGCATTAAAATCATTAAGCATGCCGCTTTATGAGTTTTCACCCTTAAAACAAAAACTGGAAGTATTCCGGCCATGCCTCACTCCTGCCCTCCGCCACCCTTCATCTGCTCTGCTCATCCATCCATATATGCAACCATCCTTCAGCCTGACTGAATGGCATCTGTCACTCTCCCCTTCACTCACGGCACACACATCCCTCTCCTTCTCTCGCTCTCTGTCTTCTGCTCTCCGGCCATCAGCCTCGCCATCTATTATTCATAAATCCGTGATTTAGCAAGGTGTTTAGATTCCATCTCATTTTTTTCCGCTCTCTCTCCTGACTCTGGAATAAAGTCTCGAGCTCAAGGACAGAGCGCACGCAGTCGCCCCCTCCTCAAGTGTCCAACTGTCTATCTATATTATACTTGCCTTGACTGTTGCTTTGCTCGTGGCTTCAGTATGTTACTTCATTATTACTACATCACTTACAGTACCATGGCACAAAAAAGTATGTTTGGACATGATAAGATGGTGTTTTCTGATGTAAATACAACGTTATGTGATTATGATAATCAGAGATTGACCGATATTATTTTTTAAGTGTCAAACTAGTGTCAAACTTACTTATTCTGTACCAATATGAACCACTACATGAAACAGCGGAGTGCAGCAGGGAAGCACACCGTATGCTTAAGTTTGCACATTATCTTGCACAGTCCAGCTGTAAGGAATTCCGCAACGTCAAATGTTTCAGCTGTGCTGTGTAATAATCTCTGAAGCGTGGGGTTTACCTCATTGGAGTCGATGCCGTTGTTGACAGACCAGGTGGTCTGGAAGTACTCCAGCATGCGCTGTTTGAGGGTCTGAGGCAGGTGGTGCACACGGATGAAGTCCTTCAGGTCTTTAGTGCGCGTGTGGTAAGAGGACCAGCGTGAGTACATGCGTTGGATGATGGCCGTCACGTTGCCAAAGACCAAAGCGTGCATCAGCGCTGCCAAAGACACAATGACACACACATGCATGAATGTACATTAGACCTGAATGACCTAACAAGTCATGCCATCTTCTCTTGGAAGTTGAAAATTAATGTCGTTTTATAAATGGCAACATGACAGCTTGCGAAAATTAAAGGGGTCATCGGATGCCCATTTTCCACAAGTTGATATGATTCTTTAGGGTCTTAATGAAAAGTCTATAATATACTTTGGTTAAAAATTCTCAATGGTAGTGTAAAACAACACCCTTTTTACCTTGACAAAATCAGCTCTGCAAAAATCATGTAATTCTGGTCGAGGCTGCTTTAAATGCAAATGAGCTCTGCTCGCCCCGCCCCTCTCTTCTCTCTGTGGAGAGACGAGCCTGTTTATTTTAGCCGCATTTAGTCGCGTTTAGCCGCTAAACTTGCTAACTAGCACTTTATTAGGAAAGGCGATTGCAAAGATTCATAAAAAAAAACCTTATGCTCACTTCTGCTGTAAGTGAAGCTGGATCACGAATGATTCGCGGGAACATAGACGGATATATGTAGATCGGGAGGCGCATTCCCTTCACAAACAAACAAATGTAATCCACTGCATCTTCAGCAGCTCAGATGTCGGGAGTGAATGACAACCACTATGTTCATTACTACATCCAGCAACACAACACCTCAATCGCTCAATCAGAGATATTCTTGTCTAATTTACATCCCTGCTCCGGCATCGAAACAAAGAGGGCGGACTGTGACAGCTGATCTGAGGTAAAACGCTCATGTCAATCAACTATCGTGGGAGCGGCCTCTGTCTGTGTGACGCCACAACGACAGGCATCTGAGAATGGCTCGATTTGAAAAAGGGGATATTATATTTACAGATTAGTTAAAAACCACTGCATGAATTTTTATCATTATACGGTAGATTTGTACATACACTGCCAACACACATTAAAGTTCAAACAACATGTAAAAGTGAACGTAGCAACCAATGAGCCCTTTAAATAATCAACCTTGATTTAAAAGAAAATGTTTACAAAAAATATTTCTGTGGTGCTGTAAATGATAATGTGATTAATGTTAAGAAAAGCGTCATCAATCATAACTCACACATTTCATTATGGATCCTTTCTATTTCTGTAACAGTCTAACCTGTGTCTTTATTGTAGAGGCACTTATTCTCTGTAAGATCTCTGGTGATACACAGGTGGTGATTGAATGTGTACATACGTGTTGGGGTGTGTAATTGGGTATTATCGTATGTTTGGAAAGGGAACAGAACTGCCCCATGGCGAAGGGTGACATTTCACAAAATAAAGGCCATGAATTCTGAATGCGAACAGCTGGCGTGACCTCATATCATCCTATTTAATGACAGACAAACATACATAAACATATGCGGTTATACAGCAGTGTTAATTTTGACTTGATTTAGTGGATTTAGTCTTTGTCATACAGTACGTTTACATGGACATCAATATTCTGATTTTAATATGATTAAGACAATACTCTGATTAAGAATGTACCATGTAAACAGAGATTCTTGATTACCTTAATCCAGCTAAAGTCTTACTCGAAGTAAACACAAATCAAATTAAGACGTGAAGCATTTCTACTTTAGTCGCATTACTGAAGTGCAGTATAGACATGTACACACCTTAATCACAGTACTACTGTTGTGTAGGACTTTATTGCCGCATTTTGTGACAGGATACACACATGGCAGCGGTCAACAGTGCTGTCAGCGTTTGACGGCAAACAAAAAAGCTTAGCCTCAACAATGCCACGGTCTGTTTGGACGTACAGCATGACAAATAATTAACTGCACTTGAAGCTTTTGTAAAATTAAAAATGAAACACCCAAAACTGTATATGGCACCATAAAGAAGACGAACTGAATGTTGATACGTCAGATTCTGGAGGGGGAATTGGATGGAATCACGTGGGGACGCAATGACACGTGCCATTAATCGATCTATGCACTATAACGTGTAAACCGGGAACATGAAAGGAATATTCTAAAAGCAACTCATGTAAACACCTTAATCATAATACTGTCTTATTCAGAATAAGGTAAATAATTAGATTACTAATGTCCATGTAAACGTAGTCATAGCCTTTTTACTTAAATTCCATTTTATTTTTAATCTTATTTTAGTCATCTGAATTGTTTTAGTTTTAGTCGACTAAATATCATAAAATTTTAGTCGACTAAATCTACAATAGATTTAGTCAGCTAAAATCTAATGGGTTTAGTTACAATGTTAATGCATGTATTAAGCATTTCTAAAATTAAATGAAACCACTTCTCATAAAAAAAACAAAAAGAACATGGTCTTCTTTTCAATGAAATACAAATGGTTATATAGACTAATTATGCATTCTTTACAACATCTTGTTTACCACATTCTACAATATTTACCACAGCCGAATGCACAGATGCAGTGTACTGATACACATCTGATATTCTCCTGTTTACGTTCACCTAAGACGTAACTGAGTGTGTTTGCATAAATACCCATCAAAACTTGTCAAAAATATTCGTCGATTCAACATCATTTTGTATGTATTTCTCTGTTCATGAGATGCAAAAGAGTGCTTGTGCGCTGTATGAGAGGCACTGTTTTGGTGTGTGCGCTCAGAAAACCGGACAGAATTGAGTTCTCTTTTGTGTCATCAAATTATTCATATATCTGCTCCTCTCTTACTCCCAGATATTGACACTTTTTAACGTTTTATGAGACGTGCAGGTAATGTAGGCTAGCTTACGTCCTGCCGGATAGATCAATAGGGTATGATACAGTTCAATTGTATGTATCTAACCTTCTAACCACGCAGTAGATTCGTTCTGAATGAATCTCTTCCCAAATTATCCCTCCCTAACATTTTTGTCTTGTTTTCATTCGTTGACAAAAATGTCAATAGATTTTTGTCATCGTTTTTGTCATTTAAAATGAGTTTTTGTTTACACTTGTACTGTAAGCAGTATTTTAGTTTTTTTAATCAAATGTAAATTCATGTCACAGTCACATTTTCTTGGTTAAATAAACATTACACTACCAGAAAAAGAAAAATCTAATTTAGAAATTTATATTTTTACATTAACAATGCAATCAATATTCCATTTATGAAAGCCAATTATGAATCTCATCAAGTTAGTGTTTTTAAATATCTTACATTTATCCCAAAATATTTAAACTATAGGGTATTTATTTTATTTGTGAACTTATGTTCTGCTATTCTTTTTAATAGTTAACTTTGAGCTATTTTATAATTTAAAAATGGAAAAATTATTTTGACGTCTTATTTTGATGTAACAAAGTGGCTATATCTAAGTGTGTGAGTTGTTTATATACTTTTTAAAATTAGTCTTTCCATTAACACCATTGTGTTGCTCAATCAGACTGATTCGCGAACATGCACGAACACAAGAGGCGGGATTTATCGCATGAACCAATCACAGCTGAACACAACCAGTCATATCCAATCATATCATGTTGGAGGCATTGCCTCTTCTCACATGACTTTGCCCCATTCATTCTCATTCACCCCCTACCAAAGCCACCGCACGCTTTAGGTGGTCTGTTAAAACTCAATGGGCTCAGGGGAGGCGAGAGAGACGCAGACTCCCAGTGTAACTTTACCTGCTGGTATCGCTCTTGTACAATGTTTCTTTAGAAAAACTAGTGATTTATACACTTTTTAATGCTATGTTATTTAATGTTGTAATATTGCCATCGTTTTTGCACTTCAAATTTTTTCCCCATCCAATATTTTGAGAAGAGGCTGTCTCCTATATATATAATTATGAAATGTTTTTGACTATATATACACATAAATACGCATATATTTTATACAAATACCTACAACAGACTTTTTTGGTCTCGTACAAACTAAAAAAGGATTCAACCTTGTTGTCAGTTTCTAAACAGGCAGCAGAAACACATTCAGTTTTGGATCCTAATGACAATCCAAATTTGCTCTACCTCCAAATATATCTAAAAACATCTCCTAAACTTCAACCTTTCAGCAAACACACAAACACACACACACCTCCGATGAGCATGGTGCAGATGGAGAAGATCTTCTCTGCGTCTGTGTTGGCAGAGACATTTCCGAAGCCCACGCTGGTCAGGCTGCTGAGGGTGAAGTACAGCGCTGCGATGTAGATGCTCCGCAAAGACGGTCCGCTGCTCAGCGTTCTGTTGACCGCTCCCGTGCTCACCCCCTCGTATGGAGACTCCAAGCGCTTCCCGAGCTCATGCAGCCAACCTGAGAGAGCGAGACAAAGAAGAAAATGTGAGATGTAATTAAAAATCGCACACTGAACTGTGTTTGCTTCAGTTTCATATGTGTCCATATGGTGGAAAATTAGCTTGCACTGCAATGACACTGAAAGAAACTGTTCTACAAAGGAAATTTCTGTCATTATTTACTCAACCGTATGACTTTCTTTCTTTTGTGGAACACAGAAAAAGCTTTTCTGCAAAGTGTTCACACTACTCCTTTGCATTCAGAGACCTGTTTCAGGGCTGTTAAGCGACACATAAGCACCATAAAAGTAGTCCATACAACTTGCAAAACTGTAAAACCTCTGTTCAGCTTCTGAACACAAATTAAGATATTTTTGATGAAAGCCAAGAGCTTTCTGACCCTGCATAAACAGCAACACTACTACGACGTTCAAGGCCCAGAAAGGTAGTAAGGACATTGTTAAAACAGTCCATGTGACATCAGTGGTTCAACCTTAATCTTATGAAGCTACGAGAACACTTTTTGTACCCAAAGAAAAAATGATTGTGACCCCCAAACAGTTCTTCACTAGCAGCAGTTGTTTGGAGTCAGCTCAGCAAACACATTGTGTTCTTCATGAAACAATCCTTGTGTTTGCTGATAAGAAGAGACCCATCGGTTGCCACACTCTACACTATCTAAAACAGGGTACCAGAGAGAAGATTCCATCCCAGTGTTGCTATAGTAACTGCCCATCAGAGCAGGCCGGGGGTCAGCGGTCGGATGCCGAGGGGAAGCAGCAGCTTTCCATCAATACTGATCGGGGACCGGTCGGTGGGAATGCTGGTACTTTCACAGCGATCCGTCATTACGGACCATAGAGCAGCACACTGGGCCTAATTACAGCCCCTCCTGCAGTCAAGATGGAGAGAGAGAGGCCCGCGGCATGACGTCTGGGTGACTGGTTTGTTTGCCATTCGCTCACTCTTTCACTCACTTGGCTGCTTGCTGTCCCTGGTGCATTCTTTCTATCTTCCTTCTCCTCCACTATCACTGTCCATAACACCATCTAACAGTGTCAGGCTTATCGCTCTTCTTCTGTAACTATAAATTCTGCTTTCCATTATCGTTTGATGTCTTCATCGCTCTCTCTCTGTCTAGCTCTGAACACATCAGATTAAATCAATTCATATTATGTCCGTAATGCAACTTTAACAAATCCATACCGAGCTGAAATTAAACATTTCAATCAGATTCAATTCCACTTTGATTACAGTTAAGAGACCTAGACTTGTACTGAATCAATTAAAACACTGTTTTAATACTGCTTCGGTTTAATAATTGAAAAAATAAAGGGATGGTTAATCTCTAAATAAATGTTTCAAAACATGTTTGATTTTCTTTCTTCTGTGTAAACCAAAAAACAAAACAAATTTGATTAAAACAAAAAGTTTCAGTGTTTTTTCAGTGTCCATGCAATAAAAGTCAATAGGGTGCAAAATAACTTGGACATCACTTTATTGCATGGACAAAAACAGTTGAAACACTCTTCAAAATATATTTTTTTGTGTTCCACAGACAGAAAAAGTCATACAGGTTTGGAATTGAGGGTAAGTAAATGATTTCTTAGCTCATTTGAAATACAGATCAAACCAAATCAAACCAAAATTCATTCAGACACCTTCAACATTTCTCACATTATCAGTTTATACACTATAGTTTAGAAAATGCTAATAAAATATGACAAAAACTCAGAGTTAAACTGAACAAATTCATCTTGATAACATTAGATAACTTTGATAGAAAGGTATGTAATGGATTACAATCAATCCAAAAATTCTGACAACTATCAATACTTGTTGACCAATTACCAAGCAATGCTTAATTTTGTTTAGTCTGTGGTGTAAAAAGTTCACATTAGCAATTAAAGAAAAAACACTTAAGGAAAACATAGTCAGGTCAAAGTGTCTGAATAATTTTTAATCCCAAATCTTTATCAGTTCTACTGGTAGACTACTGTATGAAGAATTTTTTGGGTTTAATATGTCACAATTTACTTTATTTTGCTATCCTCACTTACATAAATGAAGTATAGTGTCGTGCATCCACTAGTAAACAAATCTCAAAAATTATATCTGGTGGCTGAATAGTTTTTGGTTTAACTGTAGTGCGTATTAATTGAAACTAGAAAAACATGCCTTTGGTGAGATTTCTGCAAAATGATATTATGTTGCTTATTGCATGTTTCGTAACACTGTCAATGTAAAATGAAGATTGAGTGATGCTAAAAGCATGTTCCGTTTTATAACACATGAACGTTAATGTGGAAATGATTTGGGATAAATCTGAAAATGTTAGAAGATGTACATATCAAAAAACGCTCAGTGAGAGAGAAAATGCTACAAGGTTATTGCTTTATTGCTTAAAAATAACATACCACCGACAATAAGAACTACCTTAAACCACATAGTATTAACAAAAGAAAACTTAAAGTTAAAAGCACACTGTCTGAAGCATCAATGTCATTTTAGCTTGCTTCTGCAAGTCTTTGTTCTCTTTTATGTAATGTCGTGACTAGTATTTCACAGAATACATACCTGAGCACAAGTGCAATGCTTTACCAGGTGCGCTACCAAGCAAGTTCACTTTGCCAGAAAAGACATATTGTAGACATATTGTAACTGGTCATGTCATGCAAAAATCAAATGGGAGTTTTTTAAAATACCCTAACTGTCTTGAACTGGAAAAAAACAGTTTACTCAGACCTAGACAAGAGCGTTTGAGGTTAAAAAGTATAGAAGTTAGAAAATAACCGATCATTTTGTTAGATAAGACCCTTCCTCGGCTGGGATCATTTAGAGCCCTTTGAAGCTGCATTTAAACTGTATTTTGGAAGTTCAAACACCACAGTAGTCCATTATATGGAGAAAAATCCTGAAATGGTTTTCTCAAAAAACATAATTTCTTTATGACTCAAGTAAGAAAGACATGAACATCTTGGATCAGGGGGTGAGTACATTATCTGTAAAGTTTTGTTCTGGAAGTGAACTACTCCTTTAACCACCCAGCCAAATTTGAATGATAAAAAAATCCTGCCAAGTAAATAAGTTGGGGGCTGGGGGCGTGTCTGCTGTCCGAGCTGAAACCGCGCCCACTGGCAGAAAAGCTGCCTGCCACCTCTCTTAACTGTCAAATACTGCTACAACCTGAATGGATGTCTGAGCTGTTTTGTAAATTATCGCAACCAGGTAGTATGCATTTGCGTGATGAAGGCATAGCTAGCTAGCAAACTGTAGGTTGTAGTAACTAAATGTAATGACAGTAACTCACAATTGAGTGGACGAACCACTGATGCTAATACGCTCTCATTATAGTGTTGGGGATGGCCTACATTCAGCGACTCCAGTGCATCACTGAGACGTGATTTCAAGCCCGCCCAAAAAATACTGAACACAGAAATAGTAAAAACTAATTCACAATTCATAACTACATAGTCTTTTATGCAACTTTTAACAACAATTCTAAGAAGCATGTTTTTCTAATGAGCCTAGGTTTTATCTTACACATATACATTATCTTTCTGTCTGTGAGTGAATAAGTCAATTTTGTGAGCCAGTCTCACCAATATCCCAGGTGTCTGCATTGCTCTCCACCTCCTTCTTGCCAATGATGTACCAGATGCAGGCCATCCAGTGCGCCAGCAGTGCAAACATGGACATGAGCAGGGTCAGCACCACCGTACTGTGCTGGGAGTAGCGGTCCATCTTCTGCAGCAGACGCAGGAGTCTCAGCAGGCGTACGGTCTTTAGCAGATGGACCACTGACACCTGGCAGAGGGGAAAGGGGAACAGACATTAACTGTCGAGGATTTGCTCTGCATGGCGGTGCATTTGAGGGTTGTGAAAGGCACGTGCCTGTCATCTGAAATGGGTGCAGTAAATGCAAATCAGTTAAAACTTAATTAAACAATTAATACAGTATACAGTATAACTAGAGTAAAAAACAGCAAGTTAATGCAGAAGGAAAATTTACCATAAAACTAAAAACAAAAACATCTCTTAGCAGATGTTTAGAGGTCACAGATTACTTGCATAATGGTGCAGCATGCAGGTACGAGCTTTGAGACAACTGGGATTAAAGTATTTTAGAGATCATCATTAGACTGAGAGACATTTGGGCCAATTATGCTGGTATAAAACATATTTTCTCTCTTCTTCTCCCTGTCTCAGTCATGCAGAACCACATTTTCTCAGGTGAAAGGAAATAAACCGCCCCCTAATAAACAAGACAATAAAGCACGAGAAATTGACTGCAGTTGAGGGATATGAAGAATATAAACATGCAAACAACGGAGAACAAAACAGGCTGCCTATGTATGTGTATTTTTCAGTGTAACAATCATTATCTTCCTCTCTTCTGGAGGATTGGAGGACTGTGCTCTCCATCACTGTCATATTGACAGAGACCAGTCAAATATATCATTCAGGGTATAAAACTGACATTAATAAAACAGAGATACCAGCCAAACCATTTCATGGTTTAATTTTAATTCTCAAAACAGTCTGACTGTTGATAATGTAAATGTTGCATGCAATTCAAATACAAACTGTCTACTAAGAAAGATCAAAACTTGTAAATTTCATCTTTTTTGCATTATGTCAGTGCAAAATTTATTTCAGTCACTTTATTTTTCTGTGTCCATGTTTACCTTATGTTACCTTACTACTAATATCAATGACTAAAACAACAACAATAACAAATGCAAGTACTAAGAACTCAGTTTATGCAATACTGTAAGTACATGTAGTTCATCTGTATTTCTCATTAATTCATCACTAAAATTCACAGTAACATGAAAATTGTAAAACCAAAATATATATTCAAAAAGTTAATGTTAGACCCTGCAGACATGTTATTCTATATGCACAGCAGTAAATTCCTTTTATGTGTAATGTTTTATGTATTAAAGGAGGTTTAAAGTGAATGAGCAAGTGAGAGAATTTTAAATAGCCCATATATATTCCATAACTATGTATTCATAATGACTGCATACATAAAAATAACACTTTGTATTAACCTGAACACGAACTTTCACACACGCACACTGCCAGGTCAGTAACAGATGCGCACACACTGCTATTATATCAGTTTGTCTAGAGCTTCAGGCGATAACTAGTCAGCAATATTTATCACAGCCTCTCTTATTATAATCAGACAGACAATCCCTATGAGAACCAAGCCTTTCACGTCCCTGCAGCATTAAATAATAATCCACATTGTAATGGCCACAATCTTTCACTTGACAATCAAATATTAATAAACATCAGGAGATCATGGTCTCCGAAGCAAAACCAATGAACATTAATGTCATTGGAGAAACAAAAAGGCTGAACTTAACAGCTGGTTGAAAATTAGATAAGGAGGGTGAAAATGGAGGTGGAGAGGGTAAGGCCACAGCAGGGGTTCATATACTGAGCTTTATGTGGTAATGTGTCAACATGTATTACAGCTAATACACTCATACTGCTCACAATGTGTAGGTGGTTGGAGAGGGAAAGGAAGTGACAGAAAGAAAAGGGTAATGACAGAGTAAATGGTAATGAATTGAAGGGAATAAAAAGAAAGGAAAACAAAAGAAATGGAAATTGACCAGGGCAGGGAAAGGAAAAGAAAATGAAAGAAAAGGAAAGAAGAGGGGGAAAAAATAATTAATGGAAAAGGGATATAAAATGAGGAAACGGAAACTGAATGACAAATGGCCAGGAGAGAAAAAAGGACAAAGAAAGAGGAAAAGTAAGGGAAATGATATGGGCTGGGAAAGGAAAAGGAAAAGGAAAAAGAAAAAGAAAAAGAAAAAGAAAAAGGGAAAGGGAAAGGGCAGGAAAGAAAAGGAAAGGAAAATGATAGGACAGGACAAAAAAGAAAAAGGAAAAGGGCAGGGCGGGGCAGGCCAGGCCAGGACAGGAGAGGGACAGGACAGGACAGGACAGGACAGGACAGGAAAGAAAAGGGAAGGAAAGGAAAGGAAAGGAAAGGAAAGGAAAATGATAGGACAGGGCAAAAAAGAAAAAGGGCAGGACAGGAAAGGAAAAGGAAAAGGAAAAGGACAGGACAGGACAGGACAGGACAGGACAAGACAAGACAAGACAGATCAGGTCAGGACAGAACAGGACAGGACAGGACAGGAAAGGAAAGGAAAGGAAAGGAAAGGAAAGGAAAGGAAAGGAAAGGAAAGGAAAGGAAAGGAAAGGTCAGGACAAGACAAGACAAGACAGATCAGGTCAGGTCAGGACAGGAAAGGAAAGGAAAGGAAAGGAAAGGAAAGGAAAGGAAAGGAAAGGAAAAGGAAAAGGAAAAGGACAAGACAGAGGACAGGATAGGATACGAAAGGACACGGGTAGGTCAGGACAGAAAGGACAGAAAGGAAAAGGGAAAGGGAAAGGGAAAAGGAAAGGAAAAGGACAGGACAGGAAAGGAAAGGAAAGCAAAGGAAAATTATAGGACAAGACAGGACAGAAAAGGGAAAAGGGAAAGGACAGAACAGGACAGGACAGGACAGGACAGGAAAGGAAAGGAAAGGAAAGGAAAGGAAAGGAAAGGAAAGGAAAGGAAAATGATATGACAGGACAAAAAAAGGAAAAGGCAAAGGAAAGGAAAAGGACAGGTCAGGACAAGACAGATCAGGACAGGACAAGACAGGAAAGGAAAGGAAAGGAAAGGAAAGGAAAATGATATGAAAAAGGACAGGTCAGGACAAGACAAGACAGATCAGGTCAGGACAGGACAGGACAGGACCGGACAGGACAGGACAGGACAGAACAGGACAGGACAGGACAGGACAGGAAAGGAAAGGAAAGGAAAGGAAAGGAAAG
Organism: Cirrhinus mrigala; assembly: GCA_036247105.1. Taxonomy (NCBI): domain Eukaryota; kingdom Metazoa; phylum Chordata; class Actinopteri; order Cypriniformes; family Cyprinidae; genus Cirrhinus; species Cirrhinus mrigala. Next base: position 23,817,403 of record CM070025.1, on the reverse strand, counting down.
GAAAGGAAAGGAAAGGAAAAGGAAAAGGAAAAGGAAAAGAAAAGAAAAGAAAAGAAAAGAAAAAGAAAAAGAAAAAGGAAAAGGACATGACATAATAGGATAGGAGAGGATAGGATAGGAAAGGAAAGGAAAGGAAAGGAGAGGAAAGGAAAGGAAAGGAAAGGAAAGGAAAGGAAAGGAAAGGAAAGGAAAGGAAAGGAAAGGAAAGAAAAGGAAAGGAAAGGAAAGGAAAGGGATAGGTCAGGACAGGTCAGGACAGAAAAGGGAAAGGGAAAGGGAAAGGGAAAGGGAAAGGGAAAAGGAAAGGAAAGGAAAAGGACAGGGCAGGACAGGAAAGGACAGGGCATGGAAATTGGGCATGATAGGTAAAGGAAAAAAGAGGAAAAAGGAGAAAGGAAAATAAAAAGGAATGGAAATGAGCCATGACAGGAGAAAGAAATGGAAAAAAGAAAGAAGAGTAAAGTAAAAGTAAATAGAAAGAGGAAATGAAAAAGAATGGAAATTGGCCAGGAAAAAATAATCAAAGAGAAAGGAAGGAAAGGGGAAAGGAACAGGAATTAAAAAGGAAAAGGAATGTGAGAGAAAAACAGAGGAGAGTAAAATAAAAGAATATCTTTCTTCACTTTTGATGTTTTCTGTGCGGTTGTGTGTATGTGTGTGTATAGTGCAGCTGAAGGGCAGATGTGAAGGGATTCCAGAGGAGCAGAGGTGCAATGTGCAATTGGAGCAGATTTAAGGGAACATCTCAGAGACAACAAGGTCTGTATTACTTCAGCACTCAAGAAGAGTCCACTGCATTTCACTCTCCCTCTCTTAATAAGCCTCAGTGGATTTCAAGCGTTCTTTCATTGTGTTTCGCCGTAGAGAGGGATGCAGGGTTTCATTACTGCATGTGTCATCACTGTAAGTGTGTGTGTCCAAGTGGCACTGATCGATTCCGCCAGTCTGGATTGGCCAGAAAAGCTGACTGTCTTTTTCTGTGAATTAAAACCAGGAGCCTGTGACCCTTGCTTTTGTAGAGGTGTTGTTAGAGGCAGTGTCAGCCAATTTTAGAGCCTGTTATACATCTTTATTTGTACCTGAACCCAGGATCGCTTATTAAAAGTTCTACAACCATGATGTCATTCACGGTCCACCCACTCAGGGTCACCCAGCTGCTGCTCAATATTTTGTTTTACGCTTAAGGAAGTGCAAAACAAATCACTGAGCTAAATACTGCGCTGGAAGAGCTAAAAAAGAGCTATCAAAAAGTCCAAAACTGGGCATGACTGTTTAATCCCATGTGGAAATTTTTTGCATTTTCTGCTGTTAATTGGAGGAAGCTCTTCTACAGTAAATGGATTTCAACATGCTCGAATGCACTGAAAGTACTGTACTCTTATACATTTACATATTTGGCAGATGCTTTTATCTAAAGCAACTTACACAGCATTCAAGGCATACTCATTTTATCAGTTCACGCATTCCGGAAAATCATGACCTATTGTTTGAGCTACAGAAACACTTTTTCTATCAAGTACAATATGCTTTCACTGTGTTGCATTTAGGTATAAGTTAGGTATAAGCTACTTTACAATACCAATGTTTTAAAAACATAACATGATACCAAAATTGATCATTTAGCAAACTGCACCTTAAAAAAATACTTAAACAATAATCATATAACCAATAAAACATCCTGGAACCATGTTAGTTATTGGTTTATTTTATTTTAATTTAGTGGCTGACGCTGGGTCTATATTGACTGATGTTTTATATATTTAATTTTTCATGCTAATATTTCCTATTTTTAAATTAGAAAAACTTCAAGTAAATGTTAGATGGCAACAAAAGTAAGCTTAAAAAACATAGTTGAGGTCTTTAGAGATAATCGTTCATGAGTCCCTTGTTTGTCCTGAGCAGTTAAACTGCCCGCTGTTCTTCCAACATTGACTGTATGATTTTGAGATCCATCTTTTCACACTGAGGACAACTGAGGGGCTCACATGCAACTATTACAGAAGGTTCAAACGGCCACTGACGCTCCAGAAGGAAAAACGATGCATTAAGAGCCAGGGGGTGAAAACTTTTGAACAGAATGAAGATGTGTACATTTTTCTTATTTGTATCATATTTTTATAGTTTTTTGTCATTTAGTACTGCCCTTCAGAAGCTACAGAAGACACTTACATGTTTCCCAGAAGACAAAATGGGTTAAATTTACCCTGATCTTCAAGTTCCAAAAGTTTTCACCCCCTCAAAAACAGCTCTGGATCATTCAGGTAACAACACAGTATTAAGAATCAAGCTTATGTAAACTTTTGAACATGAGTCCTCCCACAGGAGTTTGAATCCACAAACACTATTAAAATTCACAAACAGTTGTGCTAGGTTAACTACCGGTACACGGAAGCATTATTGAATTATTGAAGCGTTATCGCCAAAATATTTCATAAAAACGCAGGTGATGGGGTCTGCACATGTTTAAAGTTTCCTGCAGGCACAGATTCAGTGTGGATCTGCTTTTTCTGCAAAATCATGTAAATGTAATAAATCCCAAATGCACTTGGAAACATGTTTCCACAGATTTCATTCCCGATACATATTTTTTAATATATGCATTACTCACCACGCTGACTTTGAAAGCGTAAAGGAGATCAAAAGGCAGAGCGGCAACCAGGTCGATGATGAACCAGGTGGTCATGTAATGGATGCAGATCTGCCGTGCATCGAAGATCACCTGCCCCGACTTGCTCACGTACGTAGTACGGAAACTGAACACAATGTCTGGCGAAGCAACAGACAGAGTAGAGTCAGCGTCTTCTTCACAAAATACTCCATCAGCATAATCTCAGTGAACAACTGTGTGTCCACTAAAGCATTTGTAACAGCAAAAACGCTTTTCTGCCAGCTATATATCAAGCAGGCTGTTATCTCAGAAAAACAACAGGAAAATGAAAAATGCATGCGCTGTCTCCAAATCTGAACTCCAGCCGTTTTAAATAGAGGCATTATCATGGTCACAAAGCTAAAGCAAATTTCAGAAATATATATATGTATATGTGTGACCTGGGACCACAAACCCAGTCATAATTGGAGAGATTTATAGATCATCTGAAAACTGAATAAATACGTTTTCCATTGATTTATGGTTTATTAGGATAGGACAATATTTGGCCGAGATATAAGTATTTAAAAATCTGGAATCTGAGGGTGCAAAAAAATTTAAATATTGAGAAAATCACCTTTACATTTGTCCAAATGAAGTTCTTGGCAATGCATATTAATAATCAAAAATTAAGTTTTGATATGTTTACGGTCAGAAATGTATAAAATATCTTCACAGAACATAATCTTTACTTAATATCCTAATGATTTTTGGTATAAAAGAAAAATCTATAATTTTGACCCATACAGTGTATTTTTGGCTATTGCTACAAATATACCTGTGCTACGTTTTGTAGTCCAGGGTCACATATATGTTTTATAGTTCATCCTGTTATTGTATTACAACTCAAATGGCTTAAAAAATTATATTACTTGTTTCTATAAAAATTGCCCTTTTAATTCCTACACTGCAATTTATTGAGAATGAAGGAGACTGAAGGAGAATTATATGTTGCCCTGTCGCAATGCTGTAGCACAGAGGGTTAACAGAAGATGTCAGAGCCTGAAACTGATTTAAAGACCTGATTATAATCATGTGTAAAGACATACAGAACAAAGACAATGTCATAAATCATAATCAGGCTCACAATGAAACACAGACTATGTAATTGACCAATTAAATAGAATGTCAAAAATCAAAATTGGATTCTCTTACCAATGATGAAAAGTATCTCGACGGCAATGTCAGTGACAGTGGTGCTCCGTGTCAAGTCTTGATCACCAATAAAACAAACATTATACGGCACCGTCACAGCGACATAGAACGTAGCCAGAAGGATCAACCAATCCCAGCCCGCTTTGAAGGTGCTGAAGTGAAGAAGGATGAACTTGGACTTCTTGGCATCAGCAACTTTATATTCAGGAAGAGCAGGTGGATCACCAAACACATTCTAGGAAGAGGAGAACAATTATAGTAAAGAAACTGGTCTGTTTTGTCTTTCAGTTTATGTCCTCAGATTCCAAATGGTCTCACCTTGTTAAGTTTGATTTTACTTTGTTTTTGACGGTTGTGCAGGTGTCCTGAAATATGGTACAGAACTGTGCCAGATCGCAGCCGCGTGGAGCCAAACGGAGACCCGCCCTTGACCTTCTCACGGCAGCACTCTGAGGAAAGGTTGGACTGTTGTTATGAAAGTCAAGGGCAATGTGGGATACAATCCATCAAGAAACAAAAACACACTGCACAAAATAAATTCCATTAATTCATAAAGCCACCAACACCAAAGGACATAGTAGGGAAATTCCTGTGGTATTGTGCTTGTTATCCACCTTGTTTTCCTGTAAGAGTGGGTGTGGCCATTTGTGACCCTGGACCACAAAACCAGTCATAAGTAGCACGGGTATATTTGTAGCAATAGCCAATAATACACTGTATGGGTCAAAATTATTGATTTTTCTTTTATGCCAAAATCATTGGGATATCAAATAAAGATCATGTTTCCTACCGTAAATATATCAAAACTTAATTTTTGATTAGTAATATGCATTGCTAAGAATTTCATTTGGACAACTTTAAAGGCGATTTTCTCAATATTTTTTCCAGATTTTTAAATAGCTGTATCTCGGCCAAATATTGTCCTATCCAAACAAACCATACATCAATGGAAAGCTTATTTAGATTGCTTAGAAGCTTATGTATAAATCTAAAAAGCTCTATAAAGCTGCAAGCAGCATTGAAAGGGCCCTCGCACCCGGGCTCACTGCCACCCGGTGGTTTTAGGAAAACAGCAAATGGTTAGCAATATGTATTTAAAGTGGTAAATATAGGAGAAATATGTCAAAGTCATTTATATGTGCCAAACTTCCTGCTACCAGCTGGTGGCACTATGTCTATAACTAAATATTGGCATGTAGATGTCTTCAAGCCAGGACTTTGATCAAACATATGAATTTTGGTGCAGATTGAACATGGTGTGTCTGAGTTAGTGTGCCTAACCTGACAAAGACCTTTTTGGTCGAAACGTTGTTTTTAATAAACTTTGAGAGCAGCAATGAATATTTGCACGTAGATGTGTTCGGGCCAGGACTCTTATTGAGTGGGTGAAAACTGGGATCGGACATTGCATATTTAAGGTAGTGTAAAACAAGTAATTTCCTGTTTCCAGCTATGATTAAAACAGAATTTTGGCCTTCAGATGTGTTCAGACCAGGACTCTTATCGAACGTGTGAAGTTGGGGCAGATCGGACATTGTAAGGCTGAGTTACAACAACTTCCTTTTACATGGTGAAACATCGAACTTTGTCAGGCTGCCACGGACACGTCCTTTAACGAAAACTCAAGACCTTCACAATTTAACATGACAAAGGCCTTTAGATTAGACTGATCAAATATAATGTTGATGTAATTAAATCTTTACGAGCAGTTCATTAGAGCATAAAATATGCCACTTCCTGTTTCCAGAAGGTGGCGCTATGGCTATAGCTGAATATGGGCATGGGCATGTGTTAAGACTCATAACAAACGTGAAGTTTGGGGCAGATAGGACATTGTATGCCTGAATTATAACAACTTCCTGTTTCATGGAGAAACATCGAAGTTTGTGAGGCCGCCATGGACACGCCCATCAACGAAAACTCAAGATCTTCGCAATTCAACGTCACAATGGGCTTTAGATTAGACTGACCAAATTTGGTGTTGATCTGTTTAAATCTATTGGAGGAGTTGGTTTAAATACAACACCTGAAAAATCGCAAAAATAGCACAAAACTTGCCGAGAAAATTAAAAATAACAGACTTCCTTGTGGGTTTCGGACTTTTTTGTAGGTATTGGTGTGTTACATGTGTCTACTGAATTTCGTACATGTATGTGAAACAAAGCTGGAGGGGCACTTTGCTGAAATTTTATAGGTGGCACTATGGAGCCTTTTTGCCACAACCACTTCTGAAACCCATATGAGATGTATATTTTAACCCCTTTTGGTGTCTGTGCAAAGTTTCATAAGTTTCCGAACATGTTTAGGCCCTCAAATATAATTAATGACATTAAGATTATATTTGGTCAGTCTAATCTAAAGGCCTTTGCGATGTTAAATTGCGAAGATCTTGAGTTGTCGTTAAAGAGCGTGCCTGTGGCAGCCTGACAAAGTTCGCTGTTTCACCATGTAAAAGAAAGTTGTTAGAACTCAGCCATACAATGTCCGATCTGAACCAAACTTCACATGTTTAATAAGCATCCTGGCCTGAACCCATCTAAAGGCCAATATTCTGTTGTAATCACAGCGCCACCTGTTCGCAACAGGAAACCGGAAACAAGCCTGTGGGTGAGACTTCCGGTTCATTAATTGCTGTATCGTCAAAGAATAAGGTGGATATATCATATTTTTGCATTTTTTTTTACTTAATTTAAAATAAAATAAGCAAAATACATAGAATAATAACATAAAATAAAATAAAGTACCAACTGAAAACCTCAACCGTTGCAGCATTACATTGACCAGAGCTGGTACTGGTATGACATACTTGGAAAAAAACAAGCTAGATTCTGAAAAATGGGGCAGTATTCCTCGAATACATGGTTAAGTAACTAAGAAAACATCTAAACCATCAACACCTAACAACATCTTAAATTCCTGCTCCAAAAAGTTATGTACTCACAAAAAATAATTGCATTGGTGAATGAAAGTGTATAATTCAGTGGTTTTTGTTGCTTTGCAGCGAAAAAGATTTCTCATCAATACTTTCATGCATTGAGAGCGGTTTTATTCAAAGTGGCCTGTTTTCCTTCTATTGCCCTCCATACCACTGTTACACAAAAGCTGATGTGAAACAAGAATAACTTGCTTTCTGCTGGTGACCTGCTTTACACCAGTGGTTTCCGCTAGTTGGGGCTCTGCTGCCAGAATGTTCTCATTCCCATGTTAAACACATCTGTTTCAACTGATCCTAGACTGGAGATGAAAGTCCACATGAAATGGGCTGACAAATGCAGGCTCCTTTCCTGTGTTGATGCATTTCCTACTGAAGCATTTTGCTAATAACAAAACAAAAAACAATATGAATTACTATAACCTGAGCAGCCCATCCCTTAATCTGAAAACCTGAAAATTTGCTGCTAAATTGCTGAAAATAACATAAAATTTGCTGAAATCAGCTCCAACCCAAAGTAGCTAAAATTATGGCGAGCTCAATGAATAATACTTCAATCTCCAGTTTTTCTTTACTAAGCAACATACAGAATGTGCATTGACTGTGTTAGATCTTGTTGGTAGCAAATATAGAAATGAAATGGCAAAAAATGCCAACGGAAATATTGTAGTGCAATGGTTACACTGTTAGAGACAGTGACAAAAGCATATGAAATGTGTGGAGTCTCTGTGGATATTGACCAGTAATGTATGTGTGTGTGTGTGTGTGTGTACGAATGTGTAGCATATAGCATTTTTAAATCAGCCAGCTGAGGAAACAAGCAGACAGCCAAGCTGCCAGTCTCAATTGCCGAGGGCAACAGGGGAAAAATGTCACTCATTGCAACCCTGCCGAACAAGGTACCAAGGGAAACCAAAGCAGGAGTAGGAAAAGGACTGAAGGGATGGAGTGATAGACAGACAGGGAGAGAAGCAAGGGTTGAGAAAGAGGGAGAGAGAATGAGGGCTAGGAAGTGAGAGAAAGAAAGCTGGGAAGCTGGTTATTAAAGAAGGATAGAGATCACTTCAGCCTGCAGGGCCGGAGGAGGAGAGGGGCGACAGAAACTCATCCATAAAAGGCTGCAGTCAGCAGGGAGACCAGCGGCATAACACTTATTATAGATCCTAATAAATGTACTCCCAATTTACTCGCAGCACAGGTCACGAGAAACACAGAGGAGGACGGAGAGAGAGAAAGGAACAAAGGCGAAAGTGTGAAAAGAAAAAAAAGAGGTGGATAGACTCAGTTGCACTGGGATTCCCTGCTCTGCACAGTTTCCTTCGGTGCTTGAGGCCAATATCTGATCTGGGTTCTCGGTCACACAATAAACAGATAGTTTTTCATACCGCCTCACCTTAACGAGACGAGCATATTTGGCCCTGTGGACTTAGAAAATAAAATCCCTTAAAACATGTTTTTCACTCTCACTAGTCTAATTTGTCAGCTTACTTTTTCTCAGTTTTTTTTGCTTGTTTTTGTTTATTTCTCCCTTTGTTTCTGTTTATTTAATTTACATGTATTTCTGCCTTTGTTCAGGCTTTTCTACTTTTTTATGAATAATAATTGATATTTAACCCTTTAACTGTCACCGTCAGTTTACTTCACCATATTACAAATAAATCCTAATCTAATCATGACAAACTATACATCGTTGGAAAGATCTAAGACTCCTAAATAGATATTTTACCATATTTTTGTTACAAATTATGTAGGAAGAGTAATAGATTAACATATGTCAAGAGTGCAACTTAAAAAATCTACATCATAACATGAGTTCGTTGCCTTTTTCCCTATCACGTTTTAGAAATCATAAGAAACTATATATCAGTTCAAAACTTAAAATCTCAAAATTCATCCTTTGAAAGGCATTTTAAAATTAGATATTGCATTACCACGGAAAATGTACATCAAAATCATATTTAAAAATGCTTTCATTCATGAATTATAAAAATTTAAGTCTGGATAGTGCATTTTTATGTCTGTGTTCAAAAATGGGAGTGACAGTTAAAGGGTTAATAATGAAAATTCAAAAGAATTTTTATGACACATTTTTATATTTTAAGATTTAGTTTTTAAGTCTTTAGTGTTTAGTGTGAGACATGTTTAAAACTATAAAACAACAACAAAAAAATAACACAATTAAAAAAACATATATAAAGCATTGAAAAATAAATGTTTGCAAGTCATTGCAAAAAAGTTAAAATGACTTAATAAAAATAAACCCTAAGAATTAGCTCACTTCCAGAATAAAAATTTCCTGATAATTTACTCACCCCCATGTCATCCAAGATGTTCGTGTCTTTCTTTTTTCAGCCGAAAAAAAATTAAGGTTTTTGAGGAAAACATTACAAGATTTTTCTCCATATAGTGGTTGAAGGCTCAAATTGCAATTTCAATGCAGATTTAAAGGGCTCCACACTATAAGTGTCTTGTCTAGCGAAACAATCAGACATTTTCTGAGAAAAAAACGTACATTTATATGTTTTTTAACCACAAACACTTGTCCTGCACTTACATTTTCCATTACACTGGAAAAGTCACTTTCGTTAGTTCTTCGTCTATGTACTCGGTTCAAAAGGGTAAGGTAGGGTGAAAAACTCCATCTCATTTTCTCCTTCAACTTCAAAATCATGCAACATTGTTGTTTTACCTTTTTACATAACAGGCGTTTGACTTTCGCTTTCGATTTTCACACATTCACTTTGTAAACACTGGGTCGGTACTTCTTCAAACATCACACGTGCGTTATTACATAATGTGCGAGGTCGAGCTAGTGCAAGACGAGTTATAAAGTATATAAATTTTATTTTTTATTTTTTTGAAAACAACCTATCGTTTCACTAGATAAGACCCTTTTTCCTCAGCTGGGATCGTGTAGAGCCCTTTAAAGCTGCAGTGAAATTGCAATTTGGACCTTCAACCCATTGGCCACTATTGAAGTCCACTATATGGAGAAAAATCCTGGAATGTTTTCCTCGAAAACCTTTCTTTTCGACTGAAGAAAGAAAGACATGAACATCTTGGACATGGTGAGTAAATTATTAGGAAATTTTTATTCTGGAAGTGAACTAATCCTTTAAGTTAGATGTAGTAGAAGATGTAGAAGAAACATCCATGTATATTATTTCAGAGAAAAGAAGGCATCCAGAAATTCATGCACACACATAAATCCATTCATCATGTACTAACCTTCTTTCTTCTCCTCAAGTATAGATTTGGCTTTGGTGTCAGTGACGTCTTTAAAAGAGGCGAGGAAGAGGACCACATCTCCTTTCTCATTCTTGATAGGCACAATATCCAGCAGACACCAGAACACACTACCTACAATTAAATTGAGAGGAGCAAAATATATAAACACACACAAACACTTACACATCTTAACGATGTAAGAGACGTTAACGGGACATTCACACTGTAAAACATGACAATGAACAACGTCACACTGACAAGCTTCTGCTACCCAATTTGACCCTTTGACCCTTTGTCTAAGGCAGCTCTGACTAACAGATAATGTCATCCAATATCTATTTATGTACTTAAGTAAGTATTGTTTTGGCAAATTTGCATCTAGCTTTGATCCACTTCACTGCCCTTTTTAATTGGATATACTGTGTCCTTAAAGGGATAGTTCACCCAAAAAAATTCTGTCATTAATTACTCACCTTCATGTTGTTCCAAACCTGTAGGACCTTTGTTCATCTTCGGAACACAAATTAAGATATTTTTGATGAATTCCAAGAGCTTTCTGACCCTGCATAGACAGCAACACAACTGACATAGCTGAATAAAAAAATGTTAAAAGTATTTTCGTAGCTTCATAACATTAAGGTTGAACCACTAATGTCACATGGACTATTTTTGTCGTTACTACCTTTCTGGGCCTTGAAAGTGTCAGTTGCATTGCTGTCTATGCAGGGTCAGAAAACTTTCGGATTTCATCAAAAATATCCTAATTTGTGTTCCGAAGCTGAACGAAGGTCTTAGGGTTTGGAACAACATGAGGGTGAGCAATTGATGACAGAAATTTCATTTTTGGGTGAGCTATCCCTTTAAAGGGGTCATCGGATGCCCATTTTCCACAAGTTGATATGATTCTTTAGGGTCTTAATGAAAAGTCTATAATATACTTTGGTTAAAAATTCTCAATGGTTGTGTAAAACAACACCCTTTTTACCTTGCCAAAATCAGCTCTGCAAAAATTATCTCATTCTGGTCGAGGCTGCTTTAAATGCAAATGAGCTCTGCTCGCCCCGCCCCCTCTTCTCTCTGCTCCGGCATTGAAACAAAGAGGATGGACTGTTACAGCTGATCTGAGGTAAGACGCTCATGTCAATCAACTATGGTGGGAGCGGCCTCTGTCAGTGTGATGACACCGACAGGCATCTGAGAATGGCTCGATTTGAAAAAGGGGATATTATTTTTACAGATTAATTAAAAACCACTGCATGGATTTTTATCATTATAGGGTAGATGTGTACATACACTGCCAACACACATTAATGTTCAAACAACATGTAAAGTGAACTTAGCATCCAATGACCCCTTTAAATATGTTACGTAACAGAAGCAAAATGGGTTACAATTCACACTGACTTTAAATAGAATTTCTACACTGAAAAAACTAGTTCATTTAGTTGCTACCACAGGAAGCACATTTTAGCTTACTTGGCAAAACAGTACTTCCAGTCTATTTAGAATGTGTTAAAAAAACCTGAAACAAAAAAAGACCAGTACATCCAAAAAGAGCAGCACCATTATGGTATCCAATTCTCATGTAGGTGTGTGCGTGAATGCTTGTTCGTCTGTGAGTATTGAGCGGTGTGGGTGTATGTGTGCGACAGGGCATTTATATGTGTTTAGCTGTGTGTGTGTGTGTGTGTTTCTCTCTCCACCAGTAGCTGTTACTGGAAGCCTCTGGGGGAATTCCGTCTGATTGCTCACAGCTGGAGAAGTCTTTGTCAAATCTCTCATTTCCTCACGAAAAAGCCTCACCATTATGGAGAAGAAAAAGGGAATGAAATAATAAGGCTCTCTAGAACAAGTGTGCTGGAGATGTTCCATTCAATATAGAACAAAGGGGGAGAGGAGAATGAGCTCGAGGAAAAGGCACAGGGAGCTGTTAAAACTCCACAGCATCGTCTGAAGATTTAAGACCCTGGCAAACTGAATAAAAATATTTTTATGATAATATAATATAATATAAATCAATATAATATACATATTCAAAAACCATGGTGTGTACATACTTAAATGTACTTAAGTGAACACCATGGTATCACAATGGTGCCCGCTCAAAAAAACAGCACTATGCTACTTTTTAGTTATTAATCTAGTAAAAGGAGAAGGACATTTGTTTGGACTGAGTGAGATATACCATACTAAGGAAATTTAATCCAAAAATTTGCATTTGAAGGATTGACAGTATGGTTTAGTATGACATCCTTCTCAACGTCATCGTAAATTCCACAAATAAACTTGCACACCTGCTGGAGTTCAGTTTGTAATCCGACTTTAGAGTCTCTCTGGTGCTTTTGGCCAACCAAGTCTAATAAAACCATCTGCTTCTAACAATGGCTGGAGATTTCATTTTGTTAAGGTGTGCTGTAATACCTCCATGTGCTATTACTAGTGATGGATCACGCAGCCTTCCATGTATTATTATTGGTCTCCTTTTAACAGCGGAACTACTGCTTACAGTTTTACAGCGATGGCAAAATACCCAAGATGACAGCAAATAAAACTCAACCTGCCTAAGTCAGATGATAAACATCTAACATTTGTCAAAATGCATTACGTTGAGTGTAGGGGTTGGCAATATACCGTCAGACATGATTAACCTGTAGAGATTTGTCAAATGGTAGAGATTTTTGACTATCATCTCTATCGTGGTTACAGTCTCACGTGATGTTTCTGTTATGTTGGAACAAAAACATTGTTTAAAGGGGTCATCGGATGCTACGTTCACTTTTACATGCTGTTTGAACAATAATGTGTGTTGGCAGTGCATGTACAAATCTACCCTATAATGATAAAAATCCATGCAGTGGTTTTTAATTTATCTGTAAATATAATATCCCCTTTTTCAAATCGAGCCGTTTTCAGATGCCTGTCGTTGTGGCATCACACCAACAGAGGCCGCTCTAATGATAGTTGATTGACATGAGCGTTTTACCTCAGATCAGCTGTAACAGTCCGCTCTCTTTTGTTTCGATGCTGGAGCAGGGATGTAAATTAGACAAGAATATCTCCGATTGAGCGATTGAGGTGTTGTGTTGCTGGATGTAATAATGAACATAGTGGTCGTCATTTACTCCCGACATCTGAGCCGCTGAAGATGCAGTGGATTACCTTTGTTTGTGAAGGGAATGCGGCTCCCGATCTACATATATCCGTCTATGTTCCCGCGAATCATTCATGATCCAGCTTCACTTACAGCAGAAGTGAGTATAAGGGTTTTTTTATGAGTCTTGAGTCTTTATGAGTCAATCGCCTTTCCTAATAAAGTGCTAGTTAGAAAGTTTAGCGGCTAAATGCGGCTAAAGTAAACAGGCTCGTCTTTCCACAGAGAGAAGAGAGGGGCAAGGCGAGCAGAGCTCATTTGCATTTAAAGCAGCCTCGACCAGAATGAGATGATTTTTGCAGAGCTGATTTTGGCAAGGTAAAAAGGGTGTTGTTTTACACAACCATTGAGAATTTTTAACCAAAGTATATTATAGACTTTTCATTAAGACCCTAAAGAATCATATCAACTTGTAGAAAATGGGCATCCGATGACCCCTTTAAAAACAAGTGATTTTAAGCCACTTAAATACATCAGCAGCAAAAGCGAACTCATTTTGCCCTATACATGCACTGTCTGTGAAACTGTTTCAGAGGTACGCACAGGGCCATCGCTAGTGGGGTGAAAGGAGGTGACGATTACAGGGGCAAATGGCTGTGGGCGGCACGGGTGATTTCAAACAACTCCCTGAAGCCAGTCTAAAAAGATGCTCATGACAGGTGACAGGTCACTGCTGCCCGTAGTCATGAAAGCTTATCAACTGCATGTGTTTTTAAGCCTTGCCAATTTAAACAATCAAAAGAGTTTAAAGCATTCAAACACAGGATGCAGAAAAACTCAACTAAGTACTTGCATGCTGTGTTCGGTGTGCACACAGAGAGCCGCATCTCACAACATTCCTGCAATTAGGGCTCTACGCTTATGCTTAGTGCTCCTAACTTAAAAAATTTAGGAGCACAGTCAAAATTTAAGGAGCGCTTTCTAATCAATAATCAAAAAATCTGATAAAAAAAAAATTGCCTTCCCATTACGAGGTGATATTTGACTCCTTAAAGTGATTAAAGTATTAAAAGTATGTCATCTTATATATCAATTTTTTTTTTTAAATAATATTTTTTAGGCTTTTTAACATTTCTAATTAAAACAATAGAATAAGAACAAGTTTAAAGAACAAGTTACCAATCAAATGAAATCAGTATTAACAAAATTAAATTGTATCAATCAAATTCATAAACTCATGTTGAGATTAATGTCTTAAAATTTTGAATACAGAAATAGTAAATGATTTAAATAACTGAAAAGATTCTTTAAAAATTAAACTAAAACTGCCAGTAGGTGGCAGCAAGTCACTGATTTAATTACTGAATCATTCATTTTATTCGTTTGAACGGCTGATTCATTCAGGAATAAAGCAAGTGAATGGGAAATTAAATCACTGACTCAGTAGATTCGTTTAAAAACGCACGTTCATTCATAAACGAAACACTGCTGTGTTTAAATGGAGATGCGCAGCAGCTTAGTTGTGAGTTGTTTCAGACCATTTTTGATGGTGAAATAGAGCAAAATCAGGCAATAGTGTTGTAGTCAGACAATGTAAGTCACTTAATATTAACTTTTTGTTTATTTAACGGTTGTATTAAATCAATATCTCACTTACAACCTTCCTTAAAAATCATTAAAAGCTCTCATTCTTTCTGTCATGCCATCTTAGGTCATCGCGATCTCACGAAGTTCCAGTATAATCAACGAAGCTTTCTAACGTACACAATGAATCTCTTATTTACACTCTCTCCACACTTTGTTTATGAAAGGATTTGTGAGATATGTTTGTGATACATTACTCAACATTGCAAAAACACGTAGAAACCTTTGAAGCTCCCCTCTGCGCAAACACAAATATGCTGATCGGTCCCATGATTTGCCTCTTCTTGCTCTTGAACCGACAAATACATACAAAATTATGTCGAAATACCCGTCTTGGCAAGTATCCTCAAAAACACTGTTGGTTATGTTTTAAGTCAACGTAAACAGTTGAGTAAGAAATTGAATGTCTATCATTATATTAGATGCGTTGTCTCTTAAAGTGACCGCTCCTATTTTACTAGCTGCTGTCGGTGTCCTTAATGTTAATCCAAGAAAATGAAAGAGAGAAAATCACTCTCTGCTTTTGACTGAATTACTTTGTAGTTTTAACAAGAATTAATCTAATTTCATTTATACAGTGACATTTGATTATTTGGTTTCTGTACCTGGACACCTACAAAACTTGAAAAAACAGAAACATTATGTAAATAGCACAAATAAATAAATAGAACAAACATAGAAATCAAAACATTTCAAACAGAGTCCACCAGGGCCCCATAAACTCCAGGGTCCTACAACCCTGGGTGCATGCACATAAAGACGGTGCTCATAGAGCGTGAGAGTATTGAACAGAGTTATTTTTGCCACTTAACAGGCCTTGAACGGTTAAATACACACACGTGTATGTGTCAAAATGCCTGTATTTGCAAGTGTCCTCGTAAACACAGTAATTTAGATCTTAAGTGAAAGCAAACAGCTGAGAAAGACAACGTGTAACACTGGTTTCACATTGCACAGGTAAGCAGGATGTAAGGAGCACATCTTTTTAACATCATCCATGTTAACAGGTTGGAGTATTCACACTGTATACAGAGGCAGCGCGGTAGCGCGTAGCAGGAAAAAAACTTTTGCTGCACCACTCACAATGAATCAGAGCCACAGTGCACTGTTCTTGTTCAAAATAGACATGAGTGAACATGAAAAATAACAAATTTCACCATAAAATTAGATAAGTAAGCTGTTCCGCGTTTCACAACCACCATGACATTCTGCGCTGTAAAGAAAATAGGTTTGATAAATGCACAAAAACACATAATTGCCAGAAGTTTTTGCACAAATTTCAAAAGCTCATTTAAATAATTAAAACTATAGTTTATATGCATATTTTAATGTTAAGATTACTTTTATCATGCAAACTACACTACAGCATGTTATATGCACGAGTGTGTGGGACAGAGGGGATCACGGCCTTATTATTCACAGCAGAGTATGCAGAGCTCTTAAAGTGATTGCAGTCTAATCTTCCTGCTGTCATTCATGTTAATCAAACAACAAAAGAGAGAAAATTTCTCAGTGCTCTTGACTAAATCACTTTTGTAACTTTAAAGGGCACCTATTATACCCCTTTTTACAAAAACTCAGGTGTCCTCAGAATGTGTCTGTGAAGTTTCAACTCAAAATACCCCACAGATCATTTATTATATCATTTTGAAAATGCCTATTTTGAGTGGAAGCAGAAACAGGCTGTTTTGGTTGCATGTCTCTTTAAATGCAAATAAGCTGCTGCTCCCTGCCCTCTTTTCCAGAGCAGGGCTGTGCTGTTTTAGCTTGTATCTCAGATCTCTGCCAAAAAAACATCTGTTTGGATTTGAAGATTATGCATATCATGCCAAAATCATGCATTTTAAAGCCATATCAGTTGAAAATTTCTGATACATGTTTTTCTGGACGTACAGGAAGCAGCTGTCACATGCATATGAGTACTAAACTAAGCTCTCTTTCACACACAAGTTTATGTTAAAACAGGCATAAGTTGCAAAAACACAGTCTGTTATGTCTATGAAGTTAAACGGCTGGGAAAGAAATTGCATGTTTATATTAGATTGGTGTATTAAGTGACAGCAACGTAATATACCTATACTGCTGTTTGGGTCTACACTAAGGTGACCAGATTTCTGAAGTGAAAACCAGGGACATTTCCTAGTTCAGTGGTCAAAATATCACTGAAATCTCACTTGTGATTATCTACGAATTAAAAAATAGGGACAATATTTTTTTTTTTTTTTTTTTAATTGTTGTGGGTTCCATATATTAATATCATAATTAATAATTACAGTGATGTTTGAGGATCAAGTAGTTTTTTAATACAATAGTAAATACTAACTATTGCAAATGGCAAACATATCAATACAGTAGTATTATATCAAAATTACGGCTTTAGAAAAACACATTAAAAATAAAACAAATATGAAAACATATGATAAATAAAACTATTTAACAAATAGGTTATTCTCAAACTGTATTTAACATTATCACAACTGTGAGTACAATAATTACAGCTTTTCAAATTTTATGTTTATGCTTTCAGAAATGGATCTTTTCTATCTCTAATCAGGCTTATTATTTTTAATTTTAGGCTCATTTTGACCACAAGATATGCGATTTCTGGAAATGTAATTGTACAATTGATTAGTTTTTTATTTTTTATATTATTCATATTGGAGTTGAAGTATCATGAATGTTTAATAGGCCTACTGTGTGCAAAATAATCCCGAAATCTTATCATGCCTTGTTATACAGTGCAAACAAACAGTATTACTTTGCTTTAACATGTATATTAGTATGTGACTACCTTGAAACCAATAACAGCGTCTCTTCTGATAACTGATGATAACTGATGATAACTGATGATAACAGCGCTCTGCTCTCATCCAAGCTCTTCATGACTACAGTAGTAACTCGCGACCAAGTAATCAATATGGCTCGCAGCACCCTCTGCTCTTGAAAATAATCATAATCATACGATTGCCAGGTTGGTCGGGCTTTTACAATGTATTTGCGGGCTGTTTTGAACGTGCTGTAAAACGGGGACATTTCTGGGAACAGCTCTAGTCAGGGACAAGACACCAAAAAAAGGGACTGTCCCCAGAAAACGGGGATGTCTGGTCACCCTAGTCTACAATGTTAATATATCCCAAACAATATAATAAAAGCATAAAATCACTCACTGCACTGGACTGGATACTGTCAATAGCTGTAATAAGATGACATTTCTTTCTTGAATGCTGCTTTTAAATGCTCTGGTGTGAAGATAAACATGGCAGATAGTGTGTTTGTGGCTCTCTCAGGGCAGGACTCTGCTAATACAGCCGTGTCAGTCAACTATCGTTGGCGGGGCTGGTAAAGTGTGATGTCACACATTACGGACTCTGTGATCAGTAAGCCTTGAAACATGGTTTATGATTTATCGAGATTTAAAAAAGGAGTGGGTGGATTTTTATCATTATAGGGTGGTTGTGTACACACACTGCCAACACACATTTATGTTCAAACAACATGGAAAAGTGAATTTTGCATAATAGGAGCCCTTTAAAGGAGAAGTCCACTTTCAGAACAAGAATTGACAGATAATGTACTCACCCCCTTGTCATCCAAGATGTTCATGTCTTTCTTTCTTCAGCCGTAAAGCCATTTTTGAGGGAAACATTTCACAATTTTTCTCCATATAATGGACTGGTATGGTGCCCCTATTTTTAACTTCCAAAATGCAGTTTAGATGTGGCTTCAAACGATCCCAAATGTGGTTGTTAATGATCCCAGCCAAGGAAAAAGGGTCTTATCTAGCGAAACAATCGGTTATTTTCATAAAAATAATGCAATGTATATACTTTTTAATGTCAAACACTCGTCTTGTCTCACTCTGCCTGAACTGTTTTCCGGTTCATGACAGTTAGGGAATGTCGAAAAATTCCCATCTCATGTTTTCCCTCAACTTCAAAATCATCTTATATCACTGTTTTACCTTTTTTGTTAAGGGTGTTTGATCTTCTTTGCATGCTCACTGCAAAGACTGGGTCGGTACTTCTGCAGTGATGTAGGATGATTTTGAAATGATTTTTCAAGTTGAGGGAGAAAATACGATTGGAGTTTTTCAACATACCCTAACTGTCTTGAACCATAATACACAGAGTTCAGGGAGAGCAAGACAAGACGAGCGTTTGAAATTAAAAACTATTTAAATTGTATTTTTTAAATGAAAATAACCGATTGTTTCACTAGATAAGACCCTTCTTCCTCGGCTGGGATCGTTTACAACCTCATTTGGGATCGTTTGAAGCCACATTTAAACTGCATTTTGGAGGTTCAAAATCGGGGCACCACACAAGTCCATTATATGGAGAAAAATCGTGAAATGTTTCCCTCAAAAAACTATTTCTTTACTGCTGAAGAAAGAACTTCTCCTTTAATAAAAAAAAAATTATTAATTTAATGTAAACACAGAAAAAAATTATGCAGTGTTTTTATACATTTTATTACTTTATACAACGCATGTACCATTTTGTATTTATTTGTTCTACTGTAGTTTTTTGTAATATTGCTTGTAATTGGTTTATTCTTATTTAATCACTAACTGTTTACTTCTGTGAGCTTGAGTTTTTTTTTTTTTTTAATTTAGGCTAGTATTATTTGTTTGTGACAAGAATTATGAAATTTAATTTCTATGGTATCAAAAATGCTGCTATCATTAACACCTTTTTAAATCAAAAATAATTATATAGCGATATATATTGTTACCATGAAATAAAATTACTTGTTGAGTGTCTTAACATTTACAGCCAGCATTGCAGCAGCAATACCAAGCAAGGAGCTTTATCTAACACTTTTTTCTTACCATTCTTTTTGTAGAACATTATCTCCTCCTTGAGCTCGCTACGTTCCTCGAGTGCAGAGTCCACGTGAAGAATGATGTGCTCACTAGTCTCTGGCCCATACAGAAACTTACATGCGCAGCTCTGCTGCATGACCTCAGTTCGGGCAAATCCAGTAAGCTCACAGAATCCATCCGAGCAGTACACGATCGGGAAGCCTTTGGATACTTGTGCATTGGCCAGGATGAAGTTGCTATCTGTTAGAAACACAAACCACAAGCAAAAATTTTAGCCTACTAATGTTTATTGTTACTGGTCATTCCTTATTAAATTTTAACAAGATGCTCCCATAGGATTTTAGTTTGCTGTTTTACTACAGGCCATGTCGGCATAAATTTCTTGTTACAGGAAGGGGACAAAACAGGTGCAAGGAAGCCCTGCTATGTTCCCTAACCCACAGTTGTCTGTAATCTGTTTAGTTCCTTGTTATCTCTTTTACCTTTAAATCTCTTGAAACAAGACTTGTTATGTCTAAACGCTTTTCTTTTACCTCATTTAATTGGTCAATTCTATTTTATGTTTTACAAACTATTAAAGGCTTCACTGGATCATATGGCTTTTGTTTGAAGCACTGTAAGTCACATGACCTTGCACGACATATCTTGGACAGAAAGCTTCAACTGCTCTTCATGTGAAAGGCTTTGTTTTGCTTTCCTTACATAACCAATTTCCTGCCTGGATAATTTTTTTTGCATTCTGACTTGTTTTATTGTTTTACCCTGTCATTGTGTCAAAACAGATTAATAGCATCTATGCATCATAAATGAATACAACAACACTGCCTTGTAAACGTTTCTCGAAGGACAGCTCGCGAGCCTCATCCCTGAATCTCCAGACTAACATGCACGAGCATTATTAAACGCTGGCATTTATGAAAAACGTTCACGTGGCAAGGAGACAGACGTTTGGTGCTGAACGACTTTACTGAGACTTGTTCTGCTCACATAAGCAAAAGTAAAGTTAGGCACTCATTTATAACATCGTACGTGTTGGGGGGTCAGACCCAGAGAGATATGGGAAGAGGGACGATGAGAGAGAAATAACAGCAAAAAAAAGAACATTTAAATGGCAGGGAAAAGAATGATGCTGAGAGAGGCAGAAAAAGAGTGAGAAAGAAAAGGAAAAGGTAAAGGAATACAGAGGAGGAGAGTTAGGAAAAGGGAGTAACTACTCATAAGTGCCGTTTGGCAGACAGGTACAAGTTAGACAGCAGAATAGGCTGCAAATGTAATTTATGGATGCATGTCAGCACCATATAAGTCATAAGCAATAATCAAGCACTAATTTAACAGGATTTTCTTAAAGGGGCACATTCCCTTTAAAGATACATTTGAAGTCAAAAGTTTGCATACACTTTGCAGAATCTGCAAAATGTTAATTATTTTACCAAAACAAGAAAGATTATACAAAATGCATGTTATTTTTTTTATTCAATACTGACCTAAATAAGATATTTCACATAAAAGATGTTTACATATAGAGAAACAAGAGACTTGCTTTCTTCTGTGCAGAACAAAAGAAGATATTTTCAATTTTAGTTTTAGTTAACTATAATAAGCCTGGCACAAAACAGAAATTTCCTTCTGCATAGCCTATTATGTGTACGCCCATCTGATGTGGCTTTGATTAAGCACTGTGACAGAATCAGCAGAGACAACATACAAAAATAATGACTGAAAACAGTTGCTATGAATATTTTCACAATGACTGACACTGATGCATGCCAAAGTGGCGTTACTAGCCATACTGGTTCTGCAGTCTATAGATGACAGCACATTCCAGAAGAGAAATCTCTCGATCTTACTGTCCATCTACTCACTCCCAGGTCATAACCTCTGGGCCAGCAGTACGACAACAGCCGAACAGCCCTGCTTGTTCATTCCAAGCTGGAGCTGAGTGTTTGTGTATATCTAAGCATATCTAAGCATATTAGTGTTTTATCTAAATGTATGCATACAAAATATGTCCTTACCCTATCCCTCAGACACGTTTTCATGTGTGCACGATCATAGACAGCGTGTACGAGCAAAAAAAAAATGTATCATCCTCTCTCATTTCCATACCAGACCTCATGTGGTTTACTCTGTCAGTTTATGTTTAATTGGACAGATTGAATCCAGGCTGTAAAAACAGGGTGTGTGTGTGTGCATGTGTGTGTTTATCCGAGGAACTGCATTTCAACTCTGAAAAACATGCGGAAAGATGGAGGGGGAAAAACGGGGTGAGGCAGGAGAGAGAGGGGGGAATGTCCACATTTCTCGTCTGCCCCAGATTGTTGTATAAAACACACACACACTTCCTCCCTCTGTCCCCCTCTTGTGAGTCTATGTCCCAAACAGGAACACCTGAGAGCTATTTAAAGAGGCAGTATGATTAGTGAGGGGAGGAAGAACGCAAGGAAAAAGAGGAATGGAGAGAACAACTGGTTGAGATAGAGAGAGAGATGTTTGGGGGAGGGAATGGCAGGACAGATGCTGGAACCTTCTAGTGCAATGCAGTCTTGAAGCATTTTTTTGCATTAAATAGAGACTCAAAGAGGGCTGATGATGGCTCAAATGGAGATTGGATGTTTGCTTTACTATAATACTTGTATTTTCTTTCAGTATATACTGTACAGTTGAGGTCAAAAGTTTATATACACCTCGCAGAATCTGCAAAATGTTACTTTACCAAAATAAGAGGGATCATACAAAATGCATCTTATTTTTTATTTAGTACTGACATAAGTAACCTATTTCACATAAAAGATGTTTACATATAGTCCACAAAAGAAAATAATAGTTGAATTTATAAAAATGACCCCATTTAAAAGTCTACAAACACTTGATTTTTAATACTGTGTTGTTACCTGAATGATCCACAGCTGTGTTTTTGTTTAGTTAATGTTTGTTCATGAGTCCTTTGTGTGTCCTGAACAGTTAAACTGCCTGCTGTTCTTCAGAAAAATCCTTCAGGTCCCACAAATTCTTTGGTTTTTCATCATTTTTGTGTATTTGAACGCTTTCCAATAATGACTGTATGATTTTGAGATCCATCTTTTCACAATGATGACAACTGAGGGACTCATATGCAACTATTACAGAAGGTTCAAACACTCACTGATGCTTCAAACTTTTTGAATCTGAATATCAGGGTAAATTTAAATTATTTTATCTTCTGGGAAACATGTAAGTATCTTCTGTAGCTTCTGAAAGGCAGTAATTAATGGAAAAAATATGATATTTAGGCAAAATAAGAAAAATGCACACATCTTCATTTGTTCAAAAGTTTTCACCCCCTGGATCTTAATGCATCGGAGCACCAGTGAGCGTTTGAACCTTCTGTAATAGTTGCATACGAGTCCCTCAGTTGTCCTCAGTGTGAAAAGATGGATCTCAAAATCATACAATCATTGTTGGAAAGGGTTCAAATACACAATGCTGAAAAACCAAAGAGTTTGTGGGACCTGACAGATTTTTCTGCAGAACAGCAGACAGTTTAACTGTTCAGGACAAACAACAACATACTATTATGAATCAAGCGTATGTAAACTTTTGAACGGGGTCATTTTTATAAATGTAACTTTATTATTTTCTCTTGTGGACTATTTGTAAACATCTCTTATGTGAAATATCTTGTTCATGTTAGTACTAAATAAAAAATAACATGCATTTTGTATGATCCCTTTTATTTTGGTAAAATAATTAAGATTTTGCAGATTCTGCAAGGTGTATGTAAACTTTTGACCTCAACTGTAGTATTTTTTTTCCAGCATGCAATTCTACTATATCTGTCTCAATGTGCAGTACACAGCCAGATCACACTTCATGAAATACTGTTTCTTACAATGCAATGTGCTAAACTTGACCTTTGTTAGACGTGATACTTTTTCAGAAACAACCAAAACATCTTTACCATCAACAGTTCAAGGGGACATCGGATGCAAAATTCACTTTTATGTGGTGTTTGCATATAAATTTGTCTTAGCAATGTGTGGACACAACCGCCCTACAATGTTAAAAATCCATTTACTTCTTTTTTTTTAATTCCTGAAAAACGTAAACAGTCTCAATTATCAAGATGTTTTGATTTTCTAAGCAGTGTGATGTCACTACCCACTACTGCTGACAGACTGTCCTGTATTAGCATATTCCCACCCTCTGCCAGTTGTACGCTGTCTGCCATTTTTTTCACGCTTAAGCATCTGTAGCGACAACAATGTCTCATTAGCAATGCAGGCGTTTTGTTTTTGGATGTAAAAGTGAACATAACAGTCTTGATTTTCTCCCAACATCAGAGCCACTGAGGAAGCAGTAGATTCATTTTGTTGTTGATAGTAACGTGCAAAAGAGATGGGTGGAGCGAGTAGTAGCTCGTGAACATTTAAAGAGCCATGCAACGAAATGGGTCGCTGTGAACAGAGCTGTTTCTGACAAGGTAAAAAGGGTGTTGTTTTACATGGCCATTGAGAAATCTGAAACAAAGTATGTTGCAGACATTTCATGAAGACCCCAAATAATCATACCAACTAGTGGAAAATGGGCATCTGATTCCCCCTTTAAAGTTGTAACTTCTGCGTCACTACTGGCACAAAACAGAATAGCAAAAACAATGACTTAAAGGGACATTCCACCCTAAAAATTAAAATTCTGTCATTACTTACTCAACCTCATGTCATTCTAAACCTGTATGACTGTCTGCCTTCAAACAAAGGGCCGAAAGATACATTGAAGAAGATTTAAATGGGTTTTGTGTGTACAATGAAAGTCAAATCAATTTAGACAATTAACTAGCTGTAGCATTGTTTTTCAGAGCTTTTCATAAATATCTGCAAACCCATTATGGTATTTATATACTTAAGTACAGTCAAAAAATGACACACAGCACCTTTAATAAAAAAAAAAGTCATGACTGAATATGTGATGACAACTATGCATTGTTTTCATTGCATACTATTTTGCATTCATATACTATATGTAAAAAGCAACACAGTGTACAGTATACAGTGTACAGTATACACTAACATCCACTGTTGTTTTTAGTATAGAGCACATCCTTCAAACTCTAGGTATAGAGAGCTGATGATTAAGTATGTTTTCGGCTCGGCCTTGATTCTGCTGGTGAAATCTTGACTGTCTTTTTGTTCTGAATCCTATTTCCTTGAAAGAGTGCATTGCATTATGTATCAAGTATACTGTCTTGTACTGATATCTAAGAACAGGTTTGAGCTCAGATAGAGGAGAAAATATTTCACTTCCTCACTGATATGAGCCAAGTATGTTTTTACGTACAATAGACTCTTGAATCTAAGCAAAAACGACCGTTTTAAATACTCAAGGCTAATTAGCTCTGTCGGCACGACGGCGCTGACAAGAAACTAAGCGCACTAATTTAAAACCGTCTGTATGTGGTGCTAAAATCCTTTCAGCAATAAACGAAGCAGCAATAAGAAGAGTCTAAAAAGGCTCCAATCATTTCAACCTTTTTATTTCACTAATCTGTTGTGGTTACATAATCTTTTGTCACCATCTCAGCAGGGTCCTTCAAAGTTAGTTTCAATTCAGGCTTTGTGGCAGAGCACACAAAAGTATTCTCTGAATGTTAATAAGACAATGGAAGATGGCAAGGTCTGAAAGTCTAGACTGGCATGATTCCGGAATTCCATTTTCGGAGACTCTGGAACAGTAAGCACGAGTTCTATCTGTATTTCGGTCTGATACGTGCGGATGACCCTGCCGAAACTGTACAGTGCTTCCTCACGGTGTCCGGTTTCCACCATCCAATAATGTCAACCTGTATTACGCAAAGGCAAAAGACCATGTTCTGTTGCTTCATTTCCCTCCATGCTTTCTTTAGCCCTTCCATCTTTTTTGTTTTCCCTCTAATGCTTCCAGCCCCTCTCTCTCTTCCCTAATGATGACTGATGAGCTCAGTTTCAGCTCTGTGTGAAGTTCAGTGAACAACAGAAGAACAGCACACTGACATCTCTATCCCAAGTTCAAACAACAGACACGCATTGTTCTCAGTCTAGAGCCTCAATTTCTCCATCTTTCAGACCTACACATCTCTTCCCAACTGGTTGAGGTGCAGCAGACATGCCAATTTCCTCATTTTGTGTCTGATACGTGTTGAATCCAGCGGCAGTGTGATTATGCATTACATGCAAGAGTGAACCGCCTGAAATATCTCCATTACCTGACTTGGGTGTCTAACCCTGCGCTTCGTAATTTTACCAACGGAAGCATCTACTTGAAGTGTTCTTTTAAAAGGACTCATCCAAAATTACTCTAAATTACTCTTTCACAGTTAACCACACTCTCTCTTTTTCTTTGGGTAACACACAACTGCAAACACACGCAACTGGCGCACACTCACACACACACTGCTTTACTGTAATTACCCACCATATGCTGTCTTGACAGGTACCTGCGTGAAAAGAGTATTTTGAAGTCTTTCGTCTTGATGGAATATTAACGCATAACAGCGAGCACACACATTAGGATGCTGCAGAGGGGAGTTTAATACATGTATAGCTTCCTTTGACAATAACAAGTCAGCAGGCTTTCTTATGTAACTTGGATGTTGCACAAGATTATGAAGTCAAGGGTGTAATTAGCGGTGCTCACTAAGGAAAGCATCACTTTTCTATTTATCATACTTACATACTTACTCAAACTGATTATTTAAAGGGCAGTTTACCCAAAAATAAAGAAAATTGTCTTATTGTTAACTCACCCTCATGTCATTCCAAACATGCATGACTTTCTTTGTTCAGAGCAACAAATGAAGTTGTTTGTTCATACAATGAAAGGTAAAAGAATAGATCACCCTCAGGCCATCCAAGATATAGATGAGTTTGTGTCTTCATCCAAACAGATTTGGAGAAATTTAGCATTACATCACTTGCTTAACCAATTGATCCTCTGCAGTGAATGGGTGCTGTAGAATGAGAGTCCAAACAGCTGATAACAACATCACATCTATCCACAGGACTCCAGTCAGTCATCTAAAGTGAAAAGCTGTGTGTTTATAAGAAACAAATCCATCATGACATTTTAACTTTATTCTGTTGCTTCAGGTCAAAATACCAGTCCGTAATCCACCTTGCGTCCAGTGGAAAAGTCCATCCCCTGTTGTTGTTTCACATCAAAATCCACCAACTTATTTGTTAGAGCTTTTTTTTTTTTAAATAAATGGTGCTTCAACAAAAGTTGAGGTCAAAAGTTTACATACATCTTGCAGTATCTGCAAAATGTTATTTTACCAAAATAAGAGGGATCATACAAATGCAGGTTTTTTTATTTAGTACTGACCTGAATAAGATATTTCACGTAAAAGATGTCTACATATCGTCCACAAGAGAAAATAATTAATCTATTATTTTCTCTTGTGGACGATATGTAGACGTCTTTTACGTGAAATATCTTATTCAGGTCAGTACTAAATAAAATTTATAAAAATTACCCTGTTCAAAAGTTTACATATGCTTGATTCTTAATCCTGTGTTGTTACGTGAATGATCCTCAGCTGTGTTTTTTTTTTTGTTTGTTTGTTTGTTTTGTTTAGTGATAGTTGTTCATGAGTACCTTGTTTGTCCTGACAGTTAAACTGTCCACTGTTCTTCATAAAAATCCTTCAGGTCCCACAAATTCTTTGGTTTCTCAGCATTTTTGTGTATTTGAACCTATTCCAACAATGATTCGATTCTGAGATCCATTTTTTCACACTGAGGACAACTGAGGGCAACTCACTGATGCTCCAGAAAGAAAAACAATGCATTCAGAGCTGTGGGGTGAAAACTTTTTGAATTTGAAGATCAGGGTAAATTTAACTTATTTTGTCTTCTATGAAACATGTAAGTATCTTCTATAGCTTCTGAAAGGCAGTACTAAATGAAAAAAATATATTTAGGCAAAATAAGAAAAATGTACACATCTTCATTCTGTTTAAAAGTTTACACCCCTGGCTCTTAATGCAGAAACATCCTTTTGAAGCATCAGTGAGCCTTTGAACCTTCTGTAATAGTTGCACATGAGTCATTGTTGGAAATGGTTCAAATACACAAAGATGTTGAAAAAACAAAGAATTTGTGGGACGTGAAAGATTTTTCTTTTGAAGGACAAACAAGGCACTTGTCACTAAACAAAAAAACAAAAAAACAAATACAGCTGTGGATCATTCAGGTAACAACACAGTAAGAATCAAGCGTATGTAAACTTTTGAACGGGGTCATTTTTATAAATTGTGATCTGTATGTAAGTGTCTTTTATGTAAAACATCCTATTCAGGTAAGTACTAAAAAAAATATCATGGATTTTGTATGTTCCCTTTTATTTTGGTAAAATAATTAACATTTTGCAGATTCTGCAATGTGTATGTAAACTTACGAATTCAGCTGTGTGTATATTTTTCTCCTGATTCAGGCAACATAATATTTTATGATAAACATGCAGCTTTTCACTTCACAAGACCTGATGGATAGGAGCGTTGTTGATTACTTGCCAGAATGAGACTCCAAACAGCTAATAAAAACATCACAATAATCAATATTTTGATGTTTTTCTTCTTTTTGCACTCTCATTCTGATGGCACCCATTCACTTCAGAGGATTCATTGCTGAGCAAATGATGTAATGCTAAATTTCTTAAAAACTCATTGACATCCTGAATGTCCTGAGGATGAGTAAATGTACAGCAAATTTTCATTTTTGGGTGAACTATTCCTTTATTGCAGTTCCATGTTGCTTTGGACCACTGTGATTGGATTTGGCAAAAACTATTGAAACATTGGCTGCAAAATGTTTCAGATTGTTTAAAAAAAGTCTAACTTACAATTTTGATAAAATTAGCAAAAAATCCTTTAAAAAATCCAAGCTGACCATTTCTACAAACCAGACCACCTAGCAACTACCTGGAACATGACAGCAATCACCGATCTTGCAAACCTTGAAAACTTTTGCACTGTGGTGGAGAATTTTGTATGGACGAGAATCACATTTTTCTCACAAATGATTTGGGTTCATAGAGCACATACAGATTCAAAACTGGCAACAGCACTTCTGCTTTGGCTTGGGTGCATGCTCTTTCATTTGTGTCGGTGTTGTAATGAACACAACATACATCTACCATTAAAAAAAAAAAAAAGTACAACCTCTTTGTTAATGCTCTCCACACGTATCATTTTTGGAGAGCCACTGTGGATGACGCCTAATGGGATGTTCTCTATTATCGCCCCCTGTGTCATTGTTGTCACTTTCCTTCCAATATGACAGGTGCTATTTCCAGCCATTCCTGTGCTATTCTCAGGCATGTTACCTGCGGCAGCCCAAGGTGTGACAGCCGTACAGGTAGTCTCCCCTGAAGGACAAACCACAGTCACATGGGTACACAACCATCACAGTTTGGTAATATATGGACCCAGCAGCCCAGAGGACACCATGTCCCCTAAGAATGATTCCTGTGGTGGGAGCTCTCTCTCTCTCCTAACGTTAAAATAATCGGATCTCATTTCTCAAACCTTAGACCTAGATGGGGGAAAACAAGTTACCTAAATGTAGGATGTGATGAGGCAGGATGGTACAAGATCTTTCTGTTAGGACACCAGAACAGTTTGGAACAAAGCGATAAAAGCTGACAGGCTTTGCTCGGTGAAATCAGTTAACTTTTATCGCATGAAAGAAATCCAGACTCGTTTTTACAACCGCACAATACGCCTTGAGATGAAATACCGTCTGACTGTTCTGTGGTCGACCAATTATATTTGATCGATGCTGGTCGTTACCTGAGGCCACGCGAGGGATTTCATCCGGACGTTAAGTGCGTCTTTTTTCGTGCATGATCTGGGCTGTTGGTCTGAACTTTAATTAAACAGCCCTCTGATTGTTACTGTTATCTCTACCAACCCTATATGAAAAATAAACACTAGGACAGCCAAATTATAAACCGCCATCTAAGCCAGTGGATCTGCACATTTTGGAGGTCTCCCTAATCTAACAAACCTGATTCAACTCATCAGATTGTTAGCAGGGCACCTCCAAGATCTAAAATGGGTGTGCCAAATAAGGGAGACATCCAAAATATGCAGTTCTGCAAGAATGAGAGGACTGAGAAGCACTGCTCTAAGCATCAAAGCAGCCTAAATGCTTTGACAGATCTAACCAAAGGGGTTGCCCTTGTACGCTGTCCATGGTGCTGAGCTAGCAGATGCGAGAGCAATTTTGTGCTTTCAATGCAAAACTCAACAAAAAACCCCACTTGTTTAGAGGAATGGATATATATTACGTGTGGAACACTCAAATTAAATGACAAAAAATGTCCAAATTCAGAAAAAATCTTTAGGCCAGGATGAGTCTGATCCTCTATGTAAAATTATATGAGTGTCTCTGAAGTAGTTACATGATGTTGACAATAGGACAACAAGTACTTTGCACACCATTAAAAGTACAATTCTCATAGAAAGCTGAAAAAGCATGCAACACTGAACTTACAGTAAATTTAAAACCATGTAAACATATAAAACAAACAGAGAAGCTTTTAAAGTGTTATTTAGCATTAGATATAAGCATTGTGTTTATATTCCAATTTTCCTCAAGTTCTTCCATGATTTATTTGCGTTTACTCATTTTGTCTTATTCACATTTAGGAAGCTAATTACACTCTTACTTGCTCATTTCCAACCCTAATATTGTTTAATGTATCGTGATTTTAATCTGTTGTGATAGCAAATGTGCTGTCAATTTCACTTGCTCTGACAAACATTTGTCTGCTTAAACGACCAAACAATTTACTTTCTGTCTCATTAGAAACACAAAAATAGTTTTTGCAGAAAAAAACAGGGTAAAATGCCATCGGGGTAACTCACGTGTGCCGTCAAAACGCGTCGCTATAGTATCCAAAAATGTGTTCTGTGGCGCGAGCAATCCCTTCATAACAGGCATTTTCCCGCCTTGATATCGAATTCCCCATCAAAGTGACGCGGCGTTGTCAGAGACAAAGGTAGAGACAGTTTGAAGCACTCCGGTTAAACTGAGCTTTCGGCGGACTGAGACACGGAGGATCCCGTTCTCTCACAAGCGCGCGACATGCGCGTGCCCGTGACACTGGGAGTGACGCTCGCAGGTGCGCGTCAGGTAAATGGCGCGCAAGTTTGGAGATTCAAGCAGTTGTGGGACGCAATAACGTTCAATAAACCTAAGATTAAACAATATTTATGCTCTTCAGGAATATAATATATAAGGCTACTAGTTTGTATGGGGATAAAGAAATTACAAAAGAAGTTCAAAACTCTGAAAAAAGTAACTTGCAAAGCCTGACATGTGAAAGTACACTACCAGTCAAAAGTTTTTGAACAGTAAGATGTTTAATGTTTTTAAAGAAGTCTCTTCTGCTCACCAAGCCTGCATTTATTAGATTCAAAGTAAAGCAAAAACAGTTACATTTTCAAATATTTTACTATTTTAAGTAACTGTTTTCTATTTGAATTTGTTTTAAAATGTGATTTATTCCTGTGATTTCAAAGCTGAATTTTTAGCATCATTACTCCGGTCACATGATTCTTCAGAAATCATTCTAATATTCTGATTTGCTGCTTAAAAACATTTATTACTATTATTATTATTACTATGTTGAAAACAGCATTTATCTGAAATAAAAATCTTTTGTAGCATTATAAATGTCTTTATCATCACTTTTGATCAATTTAAAGCATCAGTTGCTAAAAAAAAAAATCTATAATTTCTTTCACAAAAATAAATAAATAAATAGTACTGACTCCAAAGCTTTTGAACTGTATAGTGCATAATGTTTTATTTCAGATAAATGCTGATCTTTGGATCTTTCAATTCATCAAAGAATCCTGAAAAAAATTTACTCAACTGTTTTAAATATTCACTCTAAAAACTGCTGGGTCAAAACAACCCATTCGCTGGGTATGTCCATATTTTACCCAGCGCTGGGTTGCATTTAACCCAGCAGTTTTTAGTGTGTTGATAATAATAATTTTAAAAAAATGTTTCTTGAACAGCAAATCAGCACATTAGAATGATTCCTGAAAGATCATGTGACACTGAAGACTGGAGTAAAAAATTTGGCTGAAAATTTAGCTTTGATCACAAGAATAAATTACATTTTAAAATATATTCAAATGCATACATACAATTATATACATGCTGGGTTATTTTGACCCGGCTGGTTGGATTAAATGTTTTTTGGGTTTAAAAGAAAACCCAGCATTTAAAGCAGTTAATAAGTAAAAAATATTAAAAATATTTCACAATATTACTGCTTTTGCTGTATTTTGAATCAAATAAATGTAGGCTTGTGAGCAGAAGAGACTTCTTTAAAAAAAAAAACATTAAAAATCTTACTGCTCAAAAACTTTTGACTGGTAGTGTAAGTAAAATCAGTAAGAAAAAAAACAGTTGCTGTTATTAATTATTCAAGTATTCAATTCTGATGGCTTGTAATGTAAATCAAGGAAAAATTTATAACAGTATAGCAGACTACTTACATAAAAAACATAATTATCAGTTAGTCAGATGTTATTTTACTGCTTAGTGTTATGTTCTCTATTGATTTTTACATTTTTTTTTACTGACAAGGCGAAATATACCTATAATACAATGCAATACAGTGATGATTGAGAGATGAATCAACATATAAACAATAAACGTTCCTCAAAAGCCTGATGTATCATATTTGTTACTCACACTCTAAAAAAATGTTGGGTTAAATATGGACAAACCCAGCAGTTTGGGTTGCGGTTTGACTAACCTGCTGAGTAGTTTTATTTAACTCAACTTTTGTTTAAAAATGACTACATTTCTTGCTAAACCCAAAACAGGTTGGAAATGAACATTTACAGTATTAATATGTTAAATAAATGAATATTTATTAATAAGTTTAATAAATAATAATTAATTAATAAACATTTTCTAAATTGCTAATTAATGAATGTTCACCTTTTGATTATTACTGAAACCTCTAGCAATGACATCTGATTTTTAATTTACAACCTATTTTGGGTTCATTTTTAAAGCCAGTCATTTAGTAATTTTTAAACAATAGTTGAGTTAAATCTACCCAGCAGGTTGGTGAAACATTTAACCCAACCACTGAGTCAGAACAACCCAGTCGCTGGGTTTGACCATATAGAAAAATCAAGTAAACCTGCTTCAGTCCAGTATGTGTTTATAATATTGCTAACTAGGTCTTAGAAATATGCATATCAAATATTATACGGTAGGATTTATGTAACTTACCCACTTTTGTGCATTGTTATCATAAAGGTAATTAATCATTCTCAGAGTGTACGGCCTAGTTCAGTCAGTGTTGAGCACCATGTAGTGTGTCTGTTTCACCTCACGCTAATACAGTAACACAGCTGGTCTCAGCTGGTTGCATACAGAGAAAGCATTTAGGCTCTAAGCAGATCCTGGAAGCCCCCTAAAGTGGATATCTGACACACCTCCTTCATCCAAATATGCATATTTACTGTTTACTATGCAAAAACCAGCTCATCAAATAAGCCGAAGGTCCAATGCACTGTTGTTAGTTGTAAGTCACATTGTAGATATAAAATGAATCAGAAGATAATGACATGGCTGATGTAATATGTCTGAGAATGTTAACCTGCATGAGTTTAATCAGGTGTGTTTGATTAGAGAAACATGCAAAATCTGTAGGTTGGGAGACCTCCAGGAATAGATTCAAGAAACACTGTAGGCCTACTAATGTATTTTGAGAACAACATTATTAGCTTGTTTGTTAAAAAGAAAAGACATTATCAATGCAGGGCGTATTTGGGAAACTATTTTTTTCTTTCAGTTTCCTTTGGTGCTGCTTACACTTAAATAACACTATATTAAACAATGAATTACTGTAAATAGAACAGTGCAAAAATCAAAACAGCAGAACATAACGCATTCCAAAGAGAAATGAGATGAAGTCTGCATACTTCGCATGAATCAAAAGTACTAAAGACGGCGATTTTTTGTTAAACATATAACACACAGCAGGCTATGTCGCCCTCTACTGTTTATACTGTCAAAATACCACATTTTCACCTTCTGCCACTAGAACACAAAGTGCTGTGGCAGTCTTGAAAACATTATTCGGATAAGTAGCAATTTGCTCTACAGTAATGTTACATAACAGAGGATTAATTAAGAATTCTTATTTTGTTATGGTAATATCCTCATCATTACTGCTGTTGCTGCTGTGGGGTAATCGTTGATTAGCCACTGGAGAGCTGACTTGACAAATTGACATAAATAATGTAATCCAATCAGATATCCATCTCTGTTTCTTGTGTGCTGATGTATGCTTAATAGTGAAAACTGAAATGCTTTTGTAAATATGATGAAAATAATGTTTTTATCGTTATATTATTATCGAATCTGTTTCATTTGGTTGTAAATAAATATGCAAGCTCATGCAAATAAAGACACAAATGAAGCTCCGTTCATTATGATTAACCTTACGGAAAAGAATGATTGCCACATACAGTGATTGTCATGTGTACAGGTGCAAACAAGCGTTAATCACAGAGATCACTTGATGAGGCTGATTAACAGTTTTTTTGTCAACTGAAACAATCAATGTATTGCCTCCCACCCAGTACTCACAGCTTTTATACACATGTTGGCAAGCCTCTATTACCTATTTTTTAGACTATAATAGATTATAGTGAAATGCTAAATACACCTCATGAAAAGTGTATATCAGATTTCTTTTTTTTTTTTTTTATGTGTTTGAAAGAAGTCACTTATCCTGACCAAGGTTGCATTAATTTATTTAGAAAAAAAACGGAAAAAAATGTGAAATATTATTACAATTTAAAATAATGTTTTTTATTTAATTATATTTTAAAATAAAGTTTTTTCTTGGTTACCTCAAAATAGTATTACAATTTAAAATAAAATAAATTTTACAAATTTAAAATGAGATGTTTATCTATCTTAATAAAATTGACAGTTGTGCCGGTTAATAGAAACCATGATACATTTGTTTTTAAGAACAGAAACCTTTTTAAAATTGTAGATGTCTACTCTCAATAAAATCAATTTTATGCACTCTTTTTAAATAAAAGTATATATATATATTTTTTTAAACAGTATTACGGAGGCAAAATAATTGAACAAATAACTTAATTAAATGAACGTTAAATTTAAAACATACATTTCCATTTCTTCTGTGAGGAAAAAGTTAGTACATTTATACCACACATTCATCACTAAAAACTAAAATGACTAATTTCAGTAAAATGCAGATTAGTAGAGCATCATTAAAGAGGAAGGTCTCACCTTATATTTACCTTATTGTTTAACGTGTAAATAAGCCTATGGATGAGACTTCTGGTTCATTAGCCACTTTAAGGAAATAAGGAGAAGATTAACAATTTGCAGTAAAACTGTTTGCACTACAAACCAGCGTGCTTATAATTAAGATACTACATTAAAATAATGTGGTAAGACACATCAATTTGCATTATCAAGCACCAAAACAAGCTGTTTCGTACAGCTAAAAATAGCTGGACGCGGATAAAACCAGAAGCCAGACCTATAAAATTTACAAATGGTCACGCCCACTCTTACGGGAAGAAAATTATGTCTATCAATACTGTCCAAATTCACTTTTAGCATCCGTATGGCCAACGACAAAACATTTTATGGGTGTACTTACTTTTTCACACCACTCTCCTTTCCAATGTAAGTCCATAAAAATGTATGACTAGTCAAAGTCGTACGTTAGATATTTAAAATGAACAGTTTTTACTATTAAAACATCAAAAATGCTTGGAACATCAATTATTAAATGTTAAGCTGGCTTGCCATACTATAACAGTCATGCATTCTGACAGGAGGCACTTCCGCTGCAAGCTGATTGGTCCTCTCACGGTGACATCACATTGATGATGCTTTGTGGGGCCGCCTAGAGATTTAATTACAGATCTGTGTTCGCGCATTATATTATACGAGCCGTTTTTCCTCACTGTTTCTCTTATTTTATTGATTTAAATGTGTCTGTTTTTTTCGTTTGCTAAGAACAAAGACCTTTCTCTATGAAATAAAACCCGCTCTCGAGTCGCTTGTCATCGGACCCGCTCGTTGATTCTAAAGCCAGTGTTTTTGTTAGTGAGCGATCCTGGGACGCGCGCTCGGTCTGTCGGCATGTTCGGATACCCGTCTGCAGGATTATAACCACCGGGAAACAGCACCGCAATCAATAAAGTAAGTGACTGAAATATTAAGGCATAAAAGACGAGACTATGATATGTCATAGGTTGAGCATATATCCATCACCTGTAGCAGCGCTTCACAGCTGAACAAAAAACATCTTAAGCCACCCTAAAATGGTTTGCTGGTGGTTAAAAATGGTCTCCCAACCTAGTCTAACCAGGTAAAAAGTCTAGAACCCGTAAAAAAAAAGACCAGCCTAACTATCATTAAAAAAGAAATATATAAAACAACTGAGCAATAATACAATTCATACATATTTATATATAAATATGTGTATTCTCCTTTCCTCACTCTATCATTTTCTGTAGTTTGTGAGAGCTGAGATTCAAAACAATGATGGACCATTTGGCAACTACTAGTGGCACCCAGGGGCCCGTCATGTGTGAATCCTCTTATCCTCCATGTAAAATGGCCCGCATGGAGAATTCAAGAGAGCTACCTGTACCTGGAGTCACTCCTGTTAGCCTGACCTCCAAACAAACATCATTACACACTAACAGGAGGAAAGGTATGTTATGATGGACTTAAACACAGATATTGGACCGTGTTTGTTCATAAGATGTCTGAGTGATCATATTCTCCTTTTTTACAGGCAGTCTGCTTCCCGTGTTCTGTATGGTGGAGCAGAGTGACGTCCCACCCTCAGAAAGGAAGAGGTCGGAGCATGCAGAATTTGTGCTGTTGAAGAAAGACCTGCTGTTCAGCCAGATTACAGAGGCTGCACTGCAAGAGCTGGGATACACACATACCGCAGCGGCTCTGGCTACAGGTACACACACAAATGAATAATTCACATGCAATTCAAATAAAATATGTAAGCCTGAAAAATGGGGATGGGGCTGTTATTTTTTTTTCAGCTCCAGTCCACACCATCACAACCTGCATATATATTTTTAAATATATGCATCACATACTGTAAACCACGTTAAAAAATGTGAGGATTTTTTAATGTTTTTGAAAGTCCCATATACTCACCAAGGCTACATTGATTTTAAATAACGGTTTTCTATTTTAATATATTTTAAATGTAATTTACTCCTGTGATAGCAAAACTGCATTTTAATGTGCTGATTTCTTATTATCATCAATGCTGAAAACTGTTTAATATTTTTGTAGAAACCGTGAATAATTGTTTCCAAGATTTTGTGATGAATAGTTAAAAAAAATAAAAAAATAAAATAACATTATAAATTTAATTTTTAATCAATTTGGCACATATTTTTTTAATAAAAGTTTAAAAAAAAAAAACTACTCTTAAGCTGCAGAGTCCATTTAATACAAACTATTTCCAGTAATTATATCTAATTAATATCAATTTTAACTGTTTGATTTGTTTAAATAGCTATTTAAACATTGAAAAACCTGCACAATTAAATGACACAATAACTAAAAACACATTGCAAAAATGTTTAGATGGTCAAATCTTAAGTTAAGCTGTTTTTTTTTTTTATATATATAGCACATATCTCTCATATGGAAAAATGTTCATTTTCAATGTTAATGAAATATGATACATAATTTGTTTATTCATACAATAATGAATTCATCAAAAAACATCAAAAAGGTTCAAGACATTGAAAGAAAACTATAAAAGGAAGTGCAGAAATCTGATCCCAAGCGAAAACCGTGCCCTTCCATAATGTACTTAAAGTGCTCCATTTTCACACACTAATTTTGTATTTAATATACTAAAAATTATTCTTCAGTACTTCTTAAGATAATCTTAAGAACATCTAAGTGTACTTAAGTGTGTTATTTTGGGACACCATGAACATGAACTAAAATTTGCTTTTAACATTCTATCTCTGTATTAAAAATGTATTTAGTTACCACTTGTAGTACACTTGAACCCACTAGTGTATAAAAGATGGGTTCAAGTGTACTGTAAGTGGTAACTAAATACGTTTTTTAATACAGAGATAGTATGTTAAAAT
This sequence comes from Cirrhinus mrigala, assembly GCA_036247105.1. Lineage (NCBI taxonomy): Eukaryota > Metazoa > Chordata > Actinopteri > Cypriniformes > Cyprinidae > Cirrhinus > Cirrhinus mrigala. Next base: position 23,779,688 of record CM070025.1, on the reverse strand, counting down.
TATGTCCCAAAATAGCACATTTGAGTACACTTAAATGTTATTAAGATTATCTAAAGAAGTACTAAAGAATCATTTTTAGTATATTAGGTATAAAATTAGTGCGTGAAAATACAGCACTTTAAGTGCATAATGGAAGTGCACTAGTTTTTCACCTGGGGACACAAGGGAATATGAATTTGGTCAAGATCAGAAAGCTCTTGCTGTTAAAAGAAAAAACAACAACTCCAGGATGCAGAGAAAAAAAAGAGCATCAGGAACTATATAAGGATCATATATAATGGTCATATTGTAATAAATATTAATTTCTGAATTAGGTCAGGTTCAGGTTGGCCATTGGAACCCTGTGTCCCTGTCCACTGTGACAGACACCTCTGACGCAACAGTAGGAGACATGCTTCAAGATCTTTACCATGTCATCACCTTAAGAATAAAGCTACACAGGTACAACCTACACACACATGTACTTTGAGCATCATGTCTGTCTCTGGGTTTTAGCAAACAGGCTTTATCAGAATGATGAACTGTAGTCTGAAAATTAAAGCTGTTCTGATTTATGATTAAGGATAATTTTTCAGGTAATTTAGTATTAAAAACTAATTTCAAAATTATTAAAAGTTATTATAGTTATTAAAGTTTTGAGGATAAACACTTAATAATATAGCTATTTGTGAAGTAATAATTATTTGTGATTAATGTCCTACAGTGTAATTAATTATTGCAGTACACTGTTTTTCTCACTGACTCAGACTTGTTCTCTCACTCTCTTAGTGTTTCTAAATTAGAGGACTTGCCTGCTGAGCAGTGGACTCATTCTACCGTCAGAAATGCCCTGAAGGAGCTGCTGAAAGAGATGAATCAGAGCACACTGGCTAAAGAGTGTCCATTATCTCAGGTACACACTCACCAAATAACTTTAAAATGCAATTTCACACTGTAAATACACTATTTTTGCAAGGCGCCATCCATATAACCTTGAACACAATTTTTATCAACCATAGCTTAATTGCAAGTAGCTATAGAATAAAATAGGGTTAATTATCTCATATCTCACAGTTAAAACAGATCATAGAACTATGATCGAAGAAGTGCTCTCCATTGAAGAATACACCCTACTATTAAGATCCATCCCTCGTTTGAGAACCAGCTATTAAATCTATTTAGCAAGGAGACAAAAATCTTTAGCACATCCTTTCTGGACATTTAGTCGGTTCCTAGGCGTACATCAAGACTTAATTTAGTATGCTCTGTCTATTAATTACTGAATTCCTGATACAGTCACATGAAAAGGAAATGAGAGGCAAAATCACATTTTTGCCTGCACATAAACGCATGTATTGTTTTTTTGGGTTTTTTTTTAAGAGCATGATTTCATCAGTGGTGAATGGTACTTACTATGCCAGCATCTCTGCTGCGAGATGTCAGGAGTTTGGCCAGTGGTACAAACACTACAAGAGGGCAAAATCTATGATGGGTGAGTAACAACCTACTATGTGTCATTCAAGAATAGCTCATATATTAACACATTTATAGTGTTCTTTAAGTAGTTATTTTGTTTTTGTATTTTGGTAACACTTTACAGTAAATTAACATTTAGTAATACGGTAGGTATCATAAACAAACAAAGAACAATAAATTTACAGCATTTATCAGTTCAGGTTCATTTTAGATGTACTAATACACTTTTACCATTTCAAGCTGTATTCTTAACATTAAATGTATTATGAACTAACATGAATTAATATAATAGCATACTTATAAGCAACCTTGTAAATAATAAATGCTGTAAAAAAAAAAGGTTGTTCATTGTTAGTTCATGATATGTAACGCAATATCCTATTTTAATAAAAAATTAAATAAACTACACTACTGTTTGCAGTCTTTTTGACAGAAGTCTCTTATGCCCGCCAATGCTGCATTTATTTGATCAAAAATACTGTAAAATCAGTAATACTGTGAAATATTAGTACAATTTAAAATAACAGTTTTTCGTTCTAATAGTTTTAAAAATGTAGTTTATTTCTGTGGTGGCAAAACCATTACTCCAATCTTCAATGTCGCATCATTCTTCAGAAATCATAATATGCTCAAGATCAAATGCTCAAGAAACATTTCTTATTATTATAGCTGCAAACTAGTGCTGCTCAATATTTTTGTGGAAACTGTTTTACTTTTTTTTTTTTCTTTGATTCTTTGAAAAAAGAAATTATTGAAAAGTTTTTTTTTTTTAAGTAAAAATCTTTTCTAACAATATATAAGTCTTTACTATGGAAGCCTGTTTCCGCCACTGAATAAAAAAAAATTTAAAAAAAGGTAATTGCAACTTTTTATCTAGTTATAAAAATTAATTCAAAAATTGTGAGTTATAAAGTCAGACATGGGAGATATACGGTAGTCAACATTTGAAGTGGATCAAAACCTTTCATCAAAGTTGTCCTAAAACCAAAAACAATACACATTCTTGTCTTAGAACAATTTTGATTAATTTTTTTGATCCACTTCAAATGTTGACTACTGTAAACTTGCAAATCTGTCTTTTTTTCTCAGAACTGTGATGTAAACTTGCAATTGCGAGAAAGTCAAAATTGCACAATTCTGACTCTTTCTTAGAACTGCGCAATTGCGAGTTATTAAGTCAAAATTGTGAGCTATAAACTCGCAATTCTGAAAACATACCAGAATTAGACTTCATAACTCGGAATTGCAAGTTTATATCTCGCAATTCTGACAAAAAAGTCAAGATAAACTTGCAAATCAGACTTTTTTCTCAGACTTTATTTATCGTAATTGTGAGCGTATATCACGTAATTCTGAGAAAAATGTCAGAAGTGTGATATATCTCGCAATTATGATGTTATAACTCGCAATTGCAAGTTTATATCACACAATTCTGATAAAAAAAATTGAGAATTGCGAGATATAAACTCGCAATTGCGAGAAAAGAAGTCACTCACAATTCTGACTTTATCATCGCAATTGTGAGCGTATATCACGTAATTCTGAGAAAAATGCCAGAATTGTGATGTCTCGCAATTATGTTATAACTCGCAATTGCAACTTTATATCACACAATTCTGATAAAAAAAAAATTCAGAATTGCGAGATATAAACTCGCAATTGCGAGAAAAAAGGTCAGAATGGTCTGACTTTATTTCTCGCAATTGTGAGCATATATCATGCAATTCTGAAAAAAATATGATTTATGAAAAAAAAAAGTCAGAATTGCGATATATAAACTTGCAATTGTAAGAAAAGAAGTCACTCACAATTCTGAATGCATCCTTGCTGAATAAAATTATAAAAAAAATAACAATAAAATCTTACAGAAACCTTTGATTGGTAATGTATGTAAAAAATTTATATTTCAGTTAGTAAAGTAAAATAACTGTATATATACTACGTTAAAACAGCGTATACTAAAAATAAGATGATTTTGGCTGTAAATTTTAAAAGGACTCCAGTGATTTAATATGAATATTGAGCTACTAAAGATTTTTATCTCCCCTCAGGCGACATGAACAGGCACTGCAGCCAACCCTCATCCTCCAGCCAGCCCACCATGTTCCAGCAACCAATGGAAGGCAGTGGGGCGGAGTCACGTGGTATTGTCCAGATGCAGGCTGGAATGCCTGGTCTGGTAATGGCTCAGCTCCTCTCACAGCAGCACGCCATGTCTCAGCTTCTCACACACGCTCACACGCACTCACACGGCCCTCATCCTGCGCCACTAAGGACTCCTCCAAAATGCAATGTTTCCCCACCCACAGTAGCTCAATGTCCCTCACCTGTCACAGACGTGTCACCTGAAATTTACCACTGGGTGCGTGAGGAACTAAAGAGGGCAGGGGTTTCCCAAGCAGTGTTTGCACGAGTGGCAATCAACAGGACTCAGGTAACATGGTAGAATTTTATGTAACAGACTTTTTAGTCAGATGTACATATGACTGAAATGTAGCATATTAAAGTGTCTATCTGTGATATTATTTAACAGGGCCTGTTGTCTGAGATCTTGCGCAAGGAAGAGGACCCACGGTGTGCATCTCAGTCTCTTTTAGTTAACCTTAGGGCCATGCAGAGCTTCCTGCAACTGCCGCAAAGCCAGAGAGATTCAATCTATCTGGAGGAAAGAGAGCGGAACCTCAACTCTACCTACAACACCAATACAAGCTCACCTCTGCCCATTCAGGTTCACCATCACTCAAATTTAATTATTACCTGCGATGCAAATTACCATCTGTTATAGTAAACTCATAATGATAAATACATTAATAATAATAATATCAAGTAGTAATTTGTTAATGTCTACAAAAGTGTAAAAATGAAAAAAATATCTCTCACTACAGGCAAAACTTTCCCCGGTTTCCAAGGACATTGTAGTGAAAGTGGAATGCGACGATTCTGGAATAAACTATGGCATCTATGATGAAATACAGCAGGAAATGAGACGGGCAAAAGTGTCACAGGCCTTGTTTGCAAAAGTCTCTGCAGCAAAGAGTCAGGTACGTGTGTGTATGTGTACTAAAGGAATACATTGGTATAGACTGAACAAGAAATCTAATAAAAAGGGAAAAAAGAGTTAGACCTTAAAAGACAGTACATTTGTGCATTTTATCCAAAGGAACGTTCATTGCATTTGAGGTACATACATTCCATACATAATTAAATATATAATAAATATTTATATGAATGCAGCAAATGCAAGAACTAATAGAGATATGCAGTATATACTGTACCTAGAATGCATATAATATAGTGATTATGAAAATAATTAGTATTAATCCACTGCCAGTTTTATGAGAAAATACTGTTTGTACAGTAGGGTCCAAAAGTCTAAAACACTAGTGGAAATACGTTCTTTAGCATTTTTTTTTCACCATTACAAATTTGATTATCAGCATATCAATTTTAGAGATTTTTAGAATGTTTTAATAGATCTAATGTTTTTGAAAAAAATCTCTTATGCTGCATCAAAGCTGTATTTCTTTGATCATAAATACTGTAAACAGTAATATTGTGAAATATTATTACACTTTCCAAAGAAACTTACATTGCATTGAAAGTATATACAGTTTTTGCATATTTAATTGCATATTTAATTGAATGCATATAATATAGTTATTTTAAAAATGATAAATAGTATTAATCCACTCCCAGTTTTATGAGACAATGCAGGGTCCAAAAGTCTAAAACACTAGTGGAATTGTGGATTTTTTTTATTTTTTTTATTTATTTATTATTATTTTTTTTTTTGCAGTTTACCCATTGAACATTTAATTATCAGCATAACAATTTGCGGTTGTTTTTTGTTTGTGTTTTTGTTTTTTTCATTTTTGCATGTTAACATACAGTAAAACAAAACTGTTTATGCATATTTAATTGCAATAAATATTTATAGAAATGCAGGGAATGCAAGGACTATTAGAAATGTATACACCTTGAATGCATATAACATAGTTATTATGAAAATGATTAGTAATGATCCACTTCCAGATGAGACAATATGTAGGGTCCAGAAATCTAAAATCTAATCTAATTGTTTTTTATTTTGGCATTTTATCAATTAAATTTGGATTATCAGCATAACAATTAGATGTTTTTTTTTTCCTTACATTTTTTTAAACAAAAACACAGTTAAAAAAAAAAAAAAAAAAAAAAAAACATTTTATTATTATTAAAATAACTCTTTTCTATCCTTGAATGCATACAGTATAGTTATTATGAAAATGATTAGTATTAATCCACTCCCATTTTTTTGAGACAATATTTAGGGTCCAGAAATCTAAAACACTAGTGGAATTGTGGAATTATTATATTTTTTTTACTTTTTTTTGCATTTTTTTCAATTAAAAATTAGATTATCAGCATAACAATTTGAGAGTTTTTTCTTACATTAAAAAAAAAAAACTTTATTTTGTGAAATATTATTGCAATTTAAAATAACTATTAACTGTTTTCTTTTTTAATAACTGTTCTCTGGTATATTTGTGAGATGCTCTTATCCAGTGGAACTTCTGTTTTTCCATGACAAATTAAATAATCAGCATAACAATTTTAAAATCTTACATTTTGAACAAAGGTATCCACATGGTTAATGTCACAAATTTGCTTATTTGTCTGGTGACCTAGAAATACTGCGGAATGTTAAATATTTCTTGAAGATTAAATATTTATCTCCTACATATAAATATTTATTATATATTTAAATATTTATGTCATGGAAAGCATAAATTAAATATTTCTTATTCATTTTACATCATAACATTTTCAAATGGTCACAAAACCTAAAACATTACATTAATGGCTAGGTTTAAATTAGATTTCGAAACAAATTTTTAACATTACATCAGATGTTTGAACCCTGCTGTATTTGTGTCTGTGTTTTAGGGCTGGCTGTGTGAGCTCCTGCGCTGGAAGGAGGAGCCATCGCCTCAGAATCGTACACTGTGGGAAAATCTGTCTCTGATTCGCCAGTTCCTAAATCTCAGCCAATCAGAGCGAGACGTTATATATGACCAAGAGAGCAATACTGGGCAGACGTTCTACTCAGAAAAACACACAAGACCACTGACTGAACAACTACAGGTGAGCTAATACGGGCCCTAATATATAAATGTAACCATTAAAATGTGTTTTATTTACCTCGTATATATATTTTTTTTTTCTAAAGGTGATGCCACAGCATGTGCTGCCTCTAAAGCAGCACCAACAACTGCATAAAATTCCACCTCAGCATCATCAACCCTTCCTCCCGCATCATCTCATCGCCGGATGTCCCAAAGACACTCACATGGGCCCAAATATTGGAGGCAGGTCTTTACCACCAGAAGCCCATGCAATCCTGCAGAGCTTCATTCAGGAAGTAGGACTACATCCAGACCAAGAGGCCATTCACACACTATCTGCTCAGCTGGGAGTAGCTAAAGAAGCTGTTCTCAGCTTTTTCAATGGTCACAACTGGCTTAGACAGGAAGAACAGGACAGCGGAGGAGAAAGAGAGATTGAGGAAGGGGAAGACGATGACATGGAGGCAGAGGAGGAATGCAGGGATACAATGGAAAACGATAAGGAGACGAATGCAAACATGATGACAGGGAAACAAGATAGTGTGGTGGAGCAGAACGCAGCTACACAAACTCGCTTTATCATTACTATTAAAAAAGAGGAGGGGCTTCCATGTAAGGAGGAGCGTGATAGCCCCGCCTACTGCCAATTCATAAACTCCTAAAAAAAATACATACACTACCGTTCAAAAGATTGGGGTCATTTTGTTTGAATGAAATTAATATTTAAATTCAGCAAGGATGCATTAAACTGATCAAAAGTGACAGTAAAGACATTTATTATATGGCATTTATTCATTTTAGTATACTGAAAAATAATGTGCCACGGTTTCCACAAAAGTATTAAGCAGCACAACTGTTATTTATTTTTTTATTTATGTACTTTAAAAAAAAAAAAAAAAAGAAAATCAGCATATTAGAATGATTTCTGAAGGATCATGTGACATTGGAGTATTAGAAAAGCTATAGAAATTAGAAAAGTTATTTTAATTTGTAATAATATTTCAGAATTTTACTGTCTTTACTGTATTTTTGTTTAAATAAATACAGCCTGAGTGAGCATAGGAGACTTCAAAAAAAAAAAAAAAAAAATGATTATATATATATATATATATATATATATATATATATACATATATATATAAAATATAAAAAATCATACCAACCTCAAACTTTTGAACGGTAGTGTATTAAATCCTATTTAAACAAACAGCAATGAATACTGGTTGATTTGACAGTTTCATGTAGCATATTTACAGTTGTGCCTTCATGCACAAGGTGTTTTACTAAAACCTCATACTTTGGATGGACTTGAAGATTTCACAAAGGAAATGCCACGGAAAGCATTCATTAAACATCAATGTTCTAATTTCTAAAACAATGTTTTATTAATATTAGGGGTGTAAAACTGCTCATGTTTGACAATGAAAATGAAATGGAACGATTATAATATTCAAACCAAATTAAGTCATCATTTAAGGAAGAATCGCTAATTTAAATTGTTGTTGGAGCAAATATTTACGCCCCTAAATTAATATGATTTGCATTTTTATAGTAGTATTATTTATTGTTTGCCTCTCGTTTTCTGCGCAAATCCTCAACTGAATCTTTGCGGGTGGCAGGCAACGTCAGTCAGTGTTAACGGTGGCATATTCAGCCAGAAAGTGTTGTCTTTTACAAGAACTGTTGCCAGAGACCCTGAAACCGTGATGTATTATATGTTAGAAGCAAACAGCACACTACTGTATTATTGTCAATAGAGCAAAACACAATAGAAACAGCACTTTGAATTACAGTGAATAGTTCTCTCTCTCTAATGAATTACAATAAATCTGTAATGTTTGTTATTGTTCATTATATTTAAAGCTATTTTATTCAAGAACTAGTAGATGGGCTTGTTAACTGATATTATTACTTCCTGCTGCTTCCATTTTCTCTACATATTCACTACCATTTAAAAGCTTGGGTTCAGTATGATTTTTAATGTCTTTTCTCTTCATTAAGACTGTGTTTATTTGATTAAAATACAGAAAAAAACAGCAATATTGTGAAATATACTATTGCAATTTAAAACAGTGGTTTTATATTTTAATATTCTTAAAAACAGAATTTAGTCCTGTGATGCAAAGCTGGTTTTTCAGCATCATTGCTCCAGTCTTCCACATTATCTGTCAGAAATCATTCTAATATGCCAAATTTCCAATTTATTATAAATGTTGGAAACAGTTGTGCTGCATTTTATTTATTTATTTTTTGGAACCTGTGGTACTTTGATGAATAAAAAGTTAAAAAGAACAGCATTTATTTAAAATAGAAACCTTTTGTGACAATATACACTACCGTTTAAAGTTTGGGGTCAGTACATTTTTTTCTTTCTTTGAAAGAAATCAATACTTTTATTCAGCAAGGATGTGTTAAATTGATAAAACGTAAAGACTTGTATTGTTTAAAAAAATCTACTTTAAATAAATGCTGTTCTCTTTACCTTTTTATTCATCAAAAAATCCTAAAGAAAGTATCACAGGTTAAAAAAAAAGAAGAAGAAGAAGAAAAAAGATTAAGCAGCACAACTGTTTCCAACATTAATAATAAATTAGCACATCAGAATGATTTCTGAAGGATTGTGTGACATTGAAGACTGGAGTAATGGCTGATGAAAAATCAGCTTTGCATCACAGAAATAAATAATATTTTAAAATATATTAAAATAGAAAACTGTTAAATTGCAACAATATTTCATAATATTACTTTTTTCTGTATTTTTGATCCATTTTAAATAAATGGAACTTTGATGAGCATAGAAGACTTATTTAAAAAACATTAAAAATCTTACTGATTCCAAACTTTCGCACAGCAGTGTATATTATTGTATATGGGGTCAACAGTGTCAGATACAAAAAAATGTGTCAAATATTTAATATTAATATTAACAAATCAAGCATTCACCGCGAATGAATGAATTGAGACTACAGGATGGTTTCAAACTGAATTTCACCTCATTATGTCAGTCAGAAAACCTTGCAGTACAACGAAAATAACAAGACTTGTCATTTCACACACGTATTACATGCAGGAGCCACTTTGTTTTAATAGATACTAACGCAATCTACATAAAATGAGGTAAAATATCTAAAAAATCCCACTGACTTTGATAGCCAGATATAATTGTTTTCATAAATGTCTGTCGATGCTGACAAAGAGTACAGTGAAACGATGATGTTGAACTTTAGAACAATATTTTACAAAGAATATCTTCTGCCATTAAGGTTTAGCTTTCTTGAGTTAATAGATATTTTATTATATATGAGTTATAATCTGAGAACAGGTGCTTGAGGTCTATTTATGAATTTGTGATTACGAGATAATTAAATGAAACGGTACATTCGTGTTACAAAAATATTTAGCAAACTGATTCATCAGATTAATTTCTATCTACTATTTCAGAAACTAATGGCAGGTAAAGTTTTGAAATTTCACAGTTTATATGAGGTATATGGTGTTATATTAAGAAATATTTCTCCCTAATCCACCAAGAGCTCTTATATTAGATGAGTTATTGCTGACTTTCCACACATAAGGATAAAACATCGCGGGCGTTTCAAATCTGTGATATTCGCTCAGGCTTCCCGTGCGGAGTCACGTGTCTGATCAGCTGTTCTGCGGCACATCCGCCTGATTCGCGCTAGAGTGTTTACATGCAGACTGCACGGGGCAGAATGGGCAGACCCTCGTGAAGCATTGCAGGTAAAAATTCAACTGAATTTCCTTTACCGCATTGAAACTGCCGTTTGCGATGGTTGGAGTGCTTGTCAAAACGGAATGCAGCGACATTAAGAGAGTGAAATGTTGTGCAATGATTCATATCGGAAGTGTGGAGCTGCCAGCCCCGTAAGGCCTTTAGACTAAACACCTCCAACAATAAATCCAACTTTATTAACCGCTTTTAATCCGTTTTCTGATATAACCCGAAAACAGCAGGCGTCGAAGGCATGCATATGAGAAATTATAATTGTCATTTCGAAATTTGCTTTTGATATTTAGGCTGGAGAAATGCCTGTAAGTTTCTGTATTTCATTGGTTATACAGTTGATGTTTGTCCACATTATGAGGTCAATGTCCTATTTTTTATTTTCACTTTTGGTTAGAGATTCTTAAATCTAAATTCTTGTGCATCTGAAAGCTGTATGGTAATAGTGAAACACATTCTTTCTAAAATTCAGAATAATGTATGACTGCTATTGGTTTCAGTGGTTGATTCTTAAGTTTTTATGTTTGGTCTCCAGTTCTAAATAATTATAATGCACTGACTTATAACCAAAATGATGGTTGATATTTTAATTTTATACTGTAATGTCTGTTCAAACAAATCTGATGGGTCAAAACTTTGTAACTTATAATAGTGAACATAGATAAAATATTTGACCATTCAGATGCTGGTCATTTAAATTTTATTTAAATTTGATAAACGTATACACTACCGGTCAAAAGTTTTTGAACAGTACGATTTGTAATGTTTTTTTTAAAGGTCTCTTATGCTCACCAAGCCTGCATTTATTTCATCCAAAGTAGAGCAAAAAACTAAAAATAATAAATGTTTTCTATCTGAATATATTTTAAAATGTAATTTATTCTTGTGATTTTGAAGCTGAATTTTTAGCATCATTACTCCAGTCACATGATCCTTCAATATTCTGATTTGCTGCTCAAAAACAATTATTATTATTATTATTATGTTGAAAACAGCTGAGTAGAATTTTTCAGGTTTCTTTAATGAATAGAAAGTTCAGAAGAACTTTAGTAACATTATAAATGTCTTTATCATCACTTTTGATCAATTTAAAGCATCCTTACTAAATAAAAGTATTAATTTCTATCATTTCTTTAAAAACAAACAAACAGACAAAAAAACTCCAAGCTTTTAAATAGTATAGTGTGTTACATAAGTTTTTTTATTTCAGATAAATGCTGATCTTTGGATCTTTCTATTCATCAAAGAATCCCCAAAAAAAATGTACTCAACTGTTTTAAATATTGATGATGATAATAATAATAATAAATCTTTCTTGAACATCAAATGAGCATATTAGAATGATTTCTAAAGGATCATGTGACACTGAAGACTGAAGTAATGATACTGAAAATTTAGCTTTGATCACAGTATAAATATATTCAAGTAAAAAGCAGTTATTTTAAATAGTAAAAATATTTCAGTATTTGGATCAAATAAATGCAGGCTTGGTGAGCAGAATAAACTTATTTAAAATAAAAACATTAAAAATCTTACTGTTCAAAAACTTTTGACTGGCAGTGTGTATTTTTTTTTTAAATACAACATTGAAATAAAAACTATTAAACAGTTTGAAGATATTTAACAAGTAACTAAAATGGAAAACTGACCACCTAAATTTTAGTGACGCCCTTTCTGAGAATCTATTGAGGATTTGATATTTCATAATTCCTCTTTCTGTAATATTTTCAAAGTTTTCTATGTAACATTATAACATATTACTGAAGTAGGACAGCATGATCTTTGGAGGACTATATGATTCTCTTTGGACCTGAGGGCACATAGTTTGAACAACAGAAAAGACTTACCATGGAATCACAAGACCGGCTTGCTGCCCGTTTTCACACTTGCATGCGGGCACACACACACACACACTTTATGACATTTCAGTTAAACGCCTGTCATGCTGCACTATTCAATGCATGCAAACCATGTCAGATTACAATTATCTCACAGCCTTTGGTTAATTCATGTTAACCAAAGAAACACCTCGTAAATACATTACAGAACCAAAATATGTGCACGTTCTTTTCTTCTTTTAGTACTGCTGCTCTAACATTATGACCAAGCATATTTCTGCACTAATGATAACGTAGGGTTTTTGAGTTCACCCAGTAGCTTGTAGAATTCCTACAAACTACTGTCATGTGATTGGTGCAGGAACTCTGTTCTGTAATTGGCTGATGAAGTGAAGGCATGTGAGTGTGTTTAAACAGGTTTAGGCCTGGTCTGCTTCTGTAACCCTCATTATTTGTGTGTGCTGCACCCAAAGGCGTTTTGATGTAATGAGCTGGGGTTTGTCTCATGAAACTCCTTAAATGTTCGGTAGATTATTTTAATGTACAAAATACCATTCGAGTTTAATTTTGTATTTACCAGGCTAAAGTAATTTCCCTTTAGCGTTTCTATTTATGCAAATTACTTTTTTTCCTAGTTACAGTCATTTTAGTGAGTTAGGTTTGTTCCGTTCCTTCATTTTACTTTAGCACAGGTTTCTCACAGTAGGTTTTTTTTTCGGTTCCTCATTTCTTAATCTCGAATACACATGCAGTAAATAAGGATTGCATGGTCTTTTTCAATCCTAATGTATTAAAATGTAGACAATGCTATGTTAATCTTAACTAAATTAAAAGTATACACAAAATTTCAATTCTAATCAAGCTTTTCTCCTTGATTCAAGCACATACAATCCCACATATACATGCAAAGGAACTTTTGCCCTGCATCTGAATCAAGTAATTTCTCTGAAGCAGTGATAAATATTTATGCATGTTATGTGTGTGTGTGTGTGTGCGCGTGCGCATATGTGAATAGCTAATGAAATATGCAAGGATTCATTTGTGGATTGATTGCATCAGTGCTGCCTTTAGCCTGCAGCTGTGCCAGTAAATGCAGTAGTTGCAATGTTAGAAACAAACTGAACATTAAGGCGATAGTTTCATGCTACACCAACCAAACATCTAATTACAGAGAGCTATTTTTATTTCTATTTTTACTTGTTTTACGGTTACCTAATAATCTTTTTGGTGAATGTCTTAGTAGAATTCCTTTGTGTGAGGCAGGTCCAGTTCATTATTATTGTTGTTTAGCATATTTTAATTATTATTCATGTCTGCCTTGGCTTAATCATTCCTCTAGTTGTCCCTGAGGCTTTATGCTAATTTCCTGCACTGTACTTCACTGCAGAGGATCCTGGGATTTCCCACTGTACCAGAGCTAATGCATAAATCTAATTGAGCTGGGCCAAGGAGGTCTATAATACATAAAGCTATCTGTTAGCTTATGCAATTTGAAATCTGCCACTTATGGTTTATTAACATTTTTATTTTGGCTGAAAACAAACTTTTGCATGACTGTCAGTGGAGAGGGATGCTATTATTATTATTATTATTATTATTATTAATAAAAATAATTTTATTTGATTTGATTTTTATTAGCTTATTTAACAAAATCAATACATTTCTATGCATTTTTATATTATTAATATTATTTAATTGTTATTACTGTTTGATTATATTTTATTTGATTTATTATTATTATTATTATTATTATTATTATTATTATTAATAATAATAATAATACAGTTGTTCTTATTTATTTATTTATTTATTTATATGATTAAATAATAACTTTTTGATTTGATTATTTTATGTTGTTTCTTTCTACCATCCCACCCCCACAGTGGCAATATCCAAGGCAGCTTTTCTTCATATATCAGCTAATATACCACAATTATATATAATGCATGAGTTGCACAGGCTGTCTTTTGGTGTACTGAGATGTTAAATCAGTGTTTATTAGTTCATCTGCATAATTGAAAAAGGTCGTTTGCTGGAGGTTGTGTGTGTGTTCAGAACCAAATGCAGCCTTATTAAAAACAGAATGGATTTAGGTTTAAAAATAGAAGGGAAAAAATCCAGACAAGCCTGTTTTTCCACTTTTTACAGGCTAATACTGTCACATCAGAGCTGTCTGGCTCTGGATTGTCGGAGCTTGGATATTTTTGGTTTATAAATGTCTGGGAATCACTTCCAACTAGCGCTTGGCACCGCCAGTGTGCGCCCTCAGCGCTGCAGAACAATTATACCACATATACAACAGATCAAATGAACGCTGTTTGTTTGCCTCTTTGTTTTCTTGTTTGAGTCAAGACTGTTTTTTAATTCAATGCACATCTGTCAAATGTTAGCATGGCTGGTTATTCTGGTAAATGAATACAAGTGTTGCTGGTGTAATGATCCTGAGGTGATGGTGCAGTCGTACACACAATCCAATTAAACATTATTTAAAGAACTGAGTTGCTGGCACTCTTCTTTCATATTGCCGTCATGAATTTAGAAACATTCTGGCTGTGAAATACATTCACATTCTGTGCCAGAATTAGCAGCTAAAGTTGGATTTAATTACAAATGGCTTTCGACTGAAATGAAACTATGTAATTAATCCAAACAAACAGAATCTGTTTGCTGCCTGTATACCAAGCAGACATGATAAAAACTGCTGTGTATCTGACATATTGATTTGAGCTCTGTCCTAACCAGTCCTGAAAAGTTAATGATGAAGACATTTTGTCATTTCTGCCTTTTTTGGGATTTTTTTCATCACACTATTCTACATTTGTTTGTTTTCAATGTTAAAGGGATAGTTCACCCAAAAATGAAAATTGTGTTTTTATTTATTCTATTTACATCTTCTTCAGTCATAAAGAAATTATGTTTCTTGAGGGAAAACATTTCAGAAATGTTCTCCATATAGTGGACTTCTATGGTGTCCATGAGTTTGAATTTCCAAAATGCAGTTTAAATGCAGCTTCAAAGGGCTCTAAATGTTCCCAGCCAAGGAAAAAGGGTCTTATCTAGGGAAAAAAGCATACAATTTATATACTTTTTAACCTCAGATGCTCATCTTGTCTAACTCGTGCATGCATACTGTATTCTGGTTCAATACAGTTAAGGTATGTCGAAAAACTCCCATCTTCAAAATTGTTTGACATTTTACCATTTTTTTTTTTTTTTTTTTTTTTTTTTTTTGACCTTCTTTGCACGTTCACTTTGTAAAAACTGGGTTGGTACTTCTTCAGCGATGATTTTGAAGTTGGAGGAGAAAATGAGATGGGAGTTTTTCGACATACCCTAACTGTATTGAACCAGAATACACAGAGCATGCATGCACATTGCAGAGCTAGAGAAGAAGAGCATTTGAGGTTAAAAAGTATATAAATTGTACTTTTTTTTTAAATTAATGAATTTTTATTTTATTTTTTTAGAAAATAGCCAATCGTTTCACTAGATAAGACCCTTCTTCCTTGGCGGGGATCGTTTCGAGCTGCATTTAAACTGCATTTTGGAAGCACCATAGAAGTGAAGAACATTCTTGAAAGAACATTCTTCCTCAAGAAACATAATTTCTTTACGACTGAAGAACGAAAGTCATGAACATATTGAATGACAAGGGGGTGAGTAAATTGTCTAAACTTTTGTTCTTGAAGTGAACTTGTCCTTTAAGATCTCCATATCTGTGGGACTAAATCATTTATGGTCCTTTAAAATGAAGATACCAAAAGGAAAGTTTGTTAAGAACCAGAATCTAAAAGGCTATTAAGATATCTTTACTACTTCTTGAGTTACAGGCATGCAAACTTGAGGTAAAAAACACAAAAAGTGCTTTTTGCCATTTTTGAACTGTCACCGTTAGCATATATTGAAACAAAAATTGCAAATGTAAACAGATTTTACTTACAAACCTACCAGTCTCTGTAAAAATAAATTAAAGATGCACCAGCTTTCTAAAGTCATTGTTACACCCCTCTAATTTGGCTCCAAATCTGAGGTAAAACGTCATTTTGACCCTCCTCTAAAAAATTGTGGATTACTCAGTAAATATACATCTATGACATTTAATATGTTGGCTTTCATCACTATATACAGTACTGTGCAAAAGTCTTAGGCCACTAGTATTTTCACCACCAAAAAAATGGTCTTAAGTCAGTTATTTCTATGTTTTGCTGTAGTGTGTCAGTAGGAAATATCAGTTTACATTTCTAAACATTCATTTTGCCATTAATTGTAATAATCCAGTGAGATTTTTGTTTGCACAAGGAGTCTGACAACAGCCAGTGCTCCACACAGAGATCTGATCTGACCATCATCCAGTCTGTCTGGAATGACATGAAGAAACCGAACAAACTGAGACAGACTAAATCCAGAAGAACTGTGGCAACATCTCCAAGTTGCTTTAAGAAACCTACATGCAAAGCTACCTGAAAACTTATGCGCAAATGTACCTAGGGCAAAAGCTGTTTTAAACGCAAATATGGTTTACCAAATGTTGATTTAATTTAGTTAATAGAAGTTAATTGATAAATAAAATCTATTTATGGCATTATTTTTGACAGCATCCTCATTTTACAGCATTTTTACACAAGTGCCTAAAACATTTAACAGTACTTTGCAGGTAGGTTTCTTGAAGCATCTTGGAGACGTTGCCATGGTTTCTGGATTTAGTCTCAGTTTATTCTGTTTCTTCATGTCATTCCAGACAGACTGGATGATGATGAGATCAGATCTCAGTGTGGAGCACTGGCTGTTGTCAGACTTCTTGTGCAAACAAAAATCTGACTGAATTATTATTACAATTAAAGGCAAAATTAATGTTTGGAAATGTAAACTGATATTTCCTACTCACACACTACAGCAAAACATAGAAATAACTGACTTAAAACCATTTTTTTGTTGGTGAAAATACTAGTGGCTTAAGACTTTTGCACAGTACTGTATGTTTGCCCTTCTACAGAAAAAATACTAAGAAAATCAAAAATTTGAGCCGGGGACCTCTGGTTGAGTTGACATGGAATGACCCAGAAGTCAGTGGAACTTGAAAGAGTTTAGTTCTAAATATTCTTCAAAAAACATTCCTTTATGTTCCACAGAAGAGAGAAAGTCATACAGTTTGGAATGATATGAGGGGAGTAAATGATGACAGAATTGTAGTTTTTGAGTAGACTATCCCTTTAGCATACTTCATGCTATCCAATAGTTTAATATGCAGAGTCAATGATAAGTAAGCCATTAGTATTGTCAGTTTATTCTTTTGTTTTGCTCTGTTGTTTGGCAGATTAATAGTTAGTGGACTGTGGTCTCCACTGTGATCAAGCCTATGAAGAGAACCAGGCGAGTCTAACAGTGAGTATCCACACAATACCTGTATAGATGTAGTTCTTGTTCAGTGGTGTATGTTGATATCGCAGTCTTTAGCTCTTCCTCTGTGGTTTTGCAGGACATGCAGCACCCAAACTTCGAAACGCAACACCCGCTGCAGCAGGACGAGCAGGAGACGGGTTACGACCCTCTACAGAACTACAACAAGAACAGAGACCGTAAGATGCCTAATATATCTGAGACCTAACAATGTGAAGAACAGGACTGCATATTTTGTATTGCGTTTATTTTGATAAATATTGTGATTGTATTTTGACTATGGCTATTGTTATTAACTGATATATAAAAACAAAAATATAGCTCTCATGTAAATTAGTTATATATTCCTAAAAGCTCTTCTGCCAGTAGAAACTCTGTAATGTTGTCCACACAGAAACAATGTCAGGCCCAAAATGTAAACAGAGTGAAAAAGGGAACAGTTTTCATTGCACATTTTAACTGAACTTGATAGTGAATCATTAATCTTCTATTATATTCTGTTGTAATTTCTTCACTTTCATCTGGGATTCTAATTTAAAATGAGTACTAAAACATGGCAGTCTAGTTGAAAATGATCAAGGCATGTTTTCTCTAAATAAAGACAAGAATACCAACATACATAGTAGTCCCTTTCACACAGTACTACCAGTAAATTGCCATAAAATGATCAGAACGATTTTACTGGTAAATACAAAAATGCTATGTAACAATGTAACAGTGTTCTGTCTTTTATCGGTAAAGCACCATTCACGCATCAGTTTCAAAATACCAGTAAATTCTGTGACTTCATTAACCAGAAATGGCCTTTAAACAGCTGCGACTCCCAGTGTTGTGTTTGTAAACCCAGAGGGACATACGCCGTTAGTGTTTTTGTTGATGTTTTTATTTTTGTGTCAAACATTCACATTCATACAGCTACTTTTGGCCCAGAGACATCATATACGACGACTTCAAACCAACTACACAGCGCGGAGTAAATGCGTCATCTGCGTCTGAATGTTATTCTGTTATTCCTCCTCATACCGGTAATCTTGTTCTGCGTTCACACACAGCACATTACTGGTAATTTACTGGTAATGTTACAACTTCTTATATTGGTAAATTGCCAGAACAAATTTACAATATACAATTTACATAATCACAAACGTGTGAAAGGGACTAGTAGTTACCATATTTTACTTGCTTAAACTACTGTTCAAATGTGTATGGTAATTTTTTTTTAATGTTTTTGAAAAAAATCTCTTATGCTCAGCAAGGCTGCGTTTTGATCAAAAATACAGTTAAAACAGTAATACTTTAAAATGTTACTACAATTTAAAAGAGCTGTTTTTATTTTAATATATTTTCAAATTCTATGTCACATGATCCTTCAAAAATTCAAATTTTCTGATTTGGTGCTCTTTAGGATTCTTTGAATAGAACGTTGAAAAGAACAGTATTTATTTAAAACAGACATCTTTTATAACATTATAAATGTCTTTACTGTCACTTTTGATCAATTTAATGCATCCTTCCTGAATAAAAATATTAATTTCTTTAAACAAAACTCTTACTGAACCCAAGCTTTTTAACAGTAGTGTATATTTAGATATATACGTTATGTTTTTTTTTACTAAAATATTTTAAAGTATGAAAAATGCCAGAAAAGAATTCAGTGAAGCTAATTGGGTTTTGAATTGATTCACTTGCATGTAGAGCTGTCAAATGATTAATGGTATTCAAAATAAAAGTTTGTGTTTACATAATACGTACGTGTGTGTGTGTGTGTGTGTACTGTGTATATTTATTATGTATATATAAGTACACATACATACATGTATTTTAAAAACCATTTGTATATTTATATTATATATAAATATTTTCTATGTAAATATAACATTTCTCTTAAATATATACATGCATGTGTATGTGTTTAATTATATATATATATATATATATATATATATATATATATATATATATATACATACATACATACATAAATATACACAGTACACACACACATTATGTGTAAACACAAACTTTTATTTTGCATGCGATTAATCACAATTAATCATTTCGTCAGCCCTACTTGCATGGACCGTTTTAATTGATTCAGAGAAATTAATCTGAAACGTCTGAAATCTAATGCTGTTTATGTTACACTTAAATCAGAAACATTATTAAAAGTCACAACCCAAGGAGGAATTTTGTATTTAATCTGTAATTGAATTTTGATAGAAAAATCACTATGATTGTGTTATTAATATGCAATGTATTGCCTAGTGCTATAGGCATATATATTGCCTATTGCACTACAATAAAAGTAAAATTGTTGTTTAAAAGTGAATTCTTCTGAATTCTGTGGTTTCCAGTTGAGTGTTTAGGTCAGCAACTATGACGTCTTAACTGTTTTCTCTGTAATTTTGTTTCTTTAATTTCAGGAGGATCATTGGATAGTGCTGTTGAGTCTACGTTTCAGTCATACAGGTCATTCATCTTTGCCTAATACCACAAAGCATCAGAGATCTTCTCTGGTTCACATGTGAAACTCACTGCTGTGTGGTTGAAGGTGTATCTCTATCCTCTAACTTTCTGTTTGACATGCTCTTTACAGAAAAGAGTGGGATGATTTGTTCCAGAACAGTAACTACCTGGCGCGGATCAGGCAGGCTGGTATTAACGGACGATTACGGAGCAGCCGATTCCGCAGCGTATGCTGGAAGGTAATGGCTACCTGACAGTGGCAGATGACAGGTTTACTGCATGAAAACTGTCATCTTGTTGTTATTGGGGTTGAAAGGTTCAGTGTGCAATTTCTGAGCCAAGCGGGGTAGAAAAAATTATGAGCTTTGGTTTTGTGGGTTCCAGCTTTATCTGGATGTCCTGCCAGAAGATAAGACTCAGTGGATCAGTCGAACCAAGGAGCTAAGAGCACAGTATGAGAAAATCAAAGAGACGGTATGTGTGCGCACACATGTATGTGGCAGTGATTTATGAGTCTTCAGTAGGTTTTTATACTAAATCATGATTGTTTGTCTTGAACTGCAGCATATTACAAACCCTCGCAAAGCTGCCGGCCAACAGGACCTGGTGGTGAACAACCCGCTGTCACAGGATGAGGGGGTGAGAGTATAACCAATGCAGTAAAATGCCTGGATCTGTCCATTACTGTTTGATTGATATCATTTTTCTCTGTGTCTCTTATTAGAGTCTATGGAATAAGTTCTTTCAGGATAAGGAGCTTAGAGGCATGATCACACAAGATGTTTTACGAACGTAAGTGTGTGAACTACCTGTACATATGCACTACCATCCTTTTAGGCTTCAGTTTCATATAATCCTTTAGAAATCAGTTTAATATGCTTATTCGGTGCTTAAGAAACACTTATCAATGTTGAAAACTGTTGTGCTCCTTAATATTTTGCGGAAATTGTGAAACATCTTTTCAGATTTCTTTGAATAGAAAGTTTTTTTTTGTTTTTTTTTCTTTGCAACAGTGTAAATGTGTTTGCTGTCA
The DNA here is from genome assembly GCA_036247105.1 of Cirrhinus mrigala. NCBI lineage: Eukaryota > Metazoa > Chordata > Actinopteri > Cypriniformes > Cyprinidae > Cirrhinus > Cirrhinus mrigala. The sequence goes on along the minus strand of CM070025.1, from coordinate 23,758,649 downwards.
TTTTGATCAAACAAAAGTGTTAATTTATTTAAAAAATAATAAAAGATCTTACTAACCCCAAAATGTGATTGATAGTGGACCTTTTAATTTGTAATTACCTACTCATTAAATCAGCATGCTAATTATCATTAAATTATCACGGATTTTAGTTTGTAGGGGTTTTTTTAAGACAAAATAGGATCTAATTTTGATACTGGTGCATTTATATTACAGTATTATATTATATTATATTGTAATATATTACAGTTGAGGTCAAGTTTACATCCCCCTTTCAGAATCTGAAAAATGTTATTTTACCAAAATAAGAGGGATCATACAAAATGCATGTTATTGTTTATTTAGTACTGACCTGAATAAGATATAAAAAAGATGTTTACACATAGTCCACGAGAGAAAATGCTAGTTAAATATATAAAAATTACCCTGTTTAAAAGTTTACATCCCCTTAATTCTTAATACTGTGTTGTTACCTTAATGATCCACAGCTGTGGCTTTTTTTTCTCTTTTTTTTTTTGAGTGATAGTTGTTCATGTTAGTTGTTGATGTGTATTTGAACCCTTTCCAACAATGACTGTATGATTTTGAGATCCATCTTTTCACACTGAGGACAACTGAGGGACTCATATGCAACCATTACAGAAGGTTCAAATGCTCACTGATCCTCCAGAAGGAAAAATTGTCCATTAAGATCTGGAAAACTTTTTAAATTTGAAGTTCAGGGTAAATTTTACATATTTTGTCTTCTTGGAAACATGCAACTATCTTCTGTGGCCTCTGAAGGGCAGTACAAAATGGGAAAAAAAAAAGATATTTTGGCAAAATAAGAAAAATGTACACATCTTCATTCTGTTCAAAAGTTTTCACCCCCCAGCTCTTAATGCATCTTTTTTCCTTCTGGAGCATCAGTGAGCATTTGAACCTTCTGTAATAGTTGCATATGAGTCCTTCATGCCCCTTTTCGACCGGCAGGCACAAGGTGCTAATTCAGAGCTAGTGCTATTGCCAGTTCGGAGTTGGTTCGACTGACGAGTCTTCCAAGAACTGTGCTTTTCCTCGGGCTAGAGGGCCACCACAGAGACAGGTCAAGCCTAATATTAACAATGACTTTGCGAACCTACATCTGCATCCAAACACGACAAATCCAACGTGTTCGTGTTTAGCTGCTCTTTCAAAAAAAAAAGGAAATTCAAGTTTCTATTCCTCTTGTTGGTGACGGTAACTTTGCCCCCAGCCCCTGACGCAAGTGGTTCTTACCTCAAGACCTGAAATGTTTTGGTGCTACTTATGAACCACTTTTCCTGGTACCAAGCTGGTGCTTTGGGTGTCGAAAGACAAAAAAAACTATTTGAAACTAGGTTCTGGCTCTGAACCAGCACTCAAACTGCCTTGGTGGAAAAGGGATATCAGTTGTTCTCAGCGAAAAGATGGATCTCAAAATCATAGTCATTGTTGGAAAGGGTTCAAATACAAATTAATAACTAACATGAACAACCATCATTCAGGTAAGGACACAGTATTAAGAAGCAAGCGTATGTAAACTTTTGAACAGGGTCATTTTTAAATATAAAAATTAAATATCTTATTGAAATATCTTATTCAGGTCAGTACTAAATAAACAATAACATGCATTTTGTATGATCCCTCTTATTTTGGGAAAATAACATTTTGCAGATTCTGCAAGGGGGATGTAAACTTTTGATCTCAACTGTATATTATATTAATCTGCAACATTTGATTGGCTGCAGGTTTCCAGAGATGCTGTACTTCCAGGAAGAGGATGTCAGGACGAAGCTGACAGATATTCTCTTCTGCTATGCACGAGAGAACGAACAGCTACTCTATAAGCAGGTTTATAAACATTTAATGATTGTGACAAATACTGACACACCATAACACAACCCGTCAAACTTGCACAGACATGTCTAATAATAATTTTCCCCAAATAATCATTAATTTCTCTACATTATCCTTGCTTTTCCCCTCATCATCCCCCCTCTGTCTCACTACAGGGCATGCATGAGTTACTGGCTCCTATAGTGTTTGTTCTCCATTGTGATCACCAGGCGTTTCAACATGCCAGTGAGACGGCCAATCCCAGGTCTGACCTATTTACCACACAGGCGAGACTGTCTGAAGGCTTGCTTAAATTAAAGTTTAAATTTATTCTGCATAGGCCTTTGAATCATTATTAATGGAATTCAGTTATTTTTAGTATATTTATTTAAACTCTGTCTTTCCTCATTTGCAGTGATGAGATGAAAGTCCTTCTGGATCCTAAATTCCATGAGCATGATGCTTAGTGAGTAAATGTCACATTATCATAACACATCTTAAACCACATTGTCGTGTCTAAACACAATATGCTCAGTCTGTCGTTTTGCATCCATTTTTTTTTTTTGTTCTTTACTTTTCCCATAGTGCCATGTTTTCTCTGCTAATGGAGACAGCAGAACCCTGGTTCAGTAGTTTTGAACGGGAAGTCAGAAAGGTACCAGGAATGATTTTATGTTTGCATTGATATTTTGTTAGTTTCAAATTCAAAGTTCAATCTTGTTAACGTTACACATGTTTAAATATTTCAGGGCAAAGAAGAGATGTTAACCAGCATCCCCTTTGCAAGACCACAGGACTCGGGCCCTTCTGTGGCCATAGTGACCAAAGTCAACCGAATTCAGGACCAGCTACTAAAGAAACATGACATTGAACTGTACATGCACCTCAACAGACTAGAAATAGCTCCCCAGATTTATGGCATGTGAGTATGAATGAATAATATTTAAAAATGTATTTAATTAAATGCAATATTATTGTATATTTAAATAGCATTTTAAATTATTTACTTAATTTTATTTATTTATATATATATATATATATATATATATATATATATATATATATACATACATACATACATACATACATACATACATACATACATACATACATGCATGCATGCATACATGCATATATACTAATTTAATCATTAAGCCATTTGTACGTGTTATACAAATATACAAATATAAACAGAGTATAATTAAAGATATGTATTAACCAAATTTATATTTATTATTTTTTTATTATTATTTTTTTATTTGTCACTTTTTTTTTTTCCCCCTATCTTTTATGTGTTTGTGGGCAGTCGCTGGGTTCGACTGCTGTTTGGTCGGGAGTTTCCCCTGCAGGATCTGTTGGTGGTCTGGGATGCTCTTTTTGCAGACAGCATCACTTTGGACCTGGTGGACTACGTGTTTGTTGCTATGCTTCTGTACATCAGAGATGCATGTGAGTTCCGTTCTCTGTTATCTGTGCTTCGTTCATAATACAAACCAGTGGAACACAAGATATAGATTTCTTAAGGTCTAAATACACTTTGAGTGTTCACCCTGGAGCTTTGTAGATATCAAGCAATATAAACCCGCAAACAAGGTCATCAGTGTGTCTAGTAATATCGCATCACCATATAACCAACCCATACAAGTTAGCTCCTCCTCCTCCTCCAATCTAGACACAGAAAATAATGCCCTGCAGATGAGTTGGTCTATGCCTACAGGCGCTGAACATGTATCTTCATAAAGAGCTCTGAAAGAGTGTTATCAGTTTATTTGAATATGCAGTAACTATCGTTCCTGTTTTTCATGTCATAGTGATCGCTAGTAACTTCCAGACGTGTCTCGGGCTCCTGATGCACTATCCTCCTATTGGAGACATCCACTCTCTGCTGCTGAAAGCACTCTTCCTTAGAGACCCTAAGGTATGTCATGCACATTTTCACTTTTAATATCATAAAACATAAATAAATACTCTTAAAAAAAAAATAAATAATATATATATATATATAATAAAAATATATGAAGAATTCAGATGCAAAACCAGCTAAAAGCCATCTCGGTCAAAAATGAGATAATGAGTAAATGCTCTTGACACATATTTTACGTCTGTCAAATACTTTTTCTTCAAACTCGCTAAAATACCAGCCTCAGCCCAGTCAGAAGTACCGGTACTTACATAGAAACTTATACATCTGAGCCTGATAAAAATGTATTTTTTAAAGAAAGACGTCAGATGGATTTAGCTGGTTTTGCATCTGAACTCTTCATATATATATATATATACACGCCACAATAATGGGGAAGACTGCTGACTTGGGAATTGTCCAGAAGACAATCATTGACACCATCCACAAAGAGGCTAAGTCACAGAAGGTCATTACTGAAAGGGGTGGTTGTTTACAGAGTGCTGTATCAAAGCATATTAAATGCATAGTTGACTGAAAGGAAGAAATTGGGTAGGAAAAGTAACAGGAATGACCGCAAGCTTGAGAAAACTGTCAAGCAAAGCCAATTCAAATACTTGAGAGAGCATTACAAGGACTGGAATAGAGCTGGAGTCAGCGCTTCAAGAGACACCATGCTCAGACGTCTTCAGGAAAAGGGCTACCTAGCCACTTCTGAACAGAAACAATGTTAGAAGCATCTTAACTGGGCTAAGGAGAAAAAGAACTGGATTGTTGATTAGTGGTCCAAAGTACTCTTTTCAGATAAAAGTACATTTGCATTTCATGTTGAAATCATGGTCTCAGAGTGTGCAGGAAGACTGGAGAGGCACAGAATCCAAGCGGCATGAAGTCCGGTGTGAAGTTTCTGAAGTCGGTAATGATTTGTGGTGCTGTGATGTCTGCTGGTGTTGGTCTGTTGTGTTTTATCAAGTGCAAAGTCAATGCAGCGGTCTACCAGGAGATTTTGGAGCACTCTATGCTTCCATCTGCTGACAAGCTTTATGGAAATGCTGATTTCCTTTTCCAGTTGGACTTTAGCACCTGCCCACAGTGCCGAAACCACTTGCAAGTGGTTTGATGACCATGATATTACTGTGCTTGAATGGCCAGCCAACATGTCTGACCTGAATCCCATATGGAATTTATGGGATATTTTCAAGAGAAAGATGAGAAACCAAATAAACCAACAATACAGATGATCTGAAGGCTCAATAGTGCCTTAGCAGTACCACAGGCTGATCGCTTCCATGCCACACCTCACTGATGCTGTAATTTGTGCTAAAAAAGCCCTGACCAAGTATCGAGTGCATAAATATATAATATATATGGTTCTTAGGAAATATTCTAATATTTTGAGATGCTGGATTTTTGACTTTCATGAGCTGTAAGCTCTAATCATCAAAATTAAAAAAAAAACTTTTGAAATGTTTTACTTTACATGTAATGAATCTAGAATATATGAAAGTTTAATTTTTTTGAAATAAGTTACAATGAAAAAAAATGAACTTTTTCATGGTATTCTAATTTTTTGAGATGCACCTGTGTATGTGTGTATACATATATATGTATGTGTATGTATATGAGTGTGTGTGTATGTCGTTAACTAATGTTAACTAATGAACCTTATTGTAAAGTGTTACCATGTTTATTTATTTGGAAAATAATATTTGTTAAATCAATGTAATATTTAGTAATGTAATTGGAATGATAAAAAAAAATATATATATATAAATTTTTTTTTTTATTTATTTATTTTTTTTTATTATTCTGAAATCTATTTTATATATATATATATATATATAATACATTTCAGAATAATAAAAAAAAATATATATATAATTTTTTTTTTTTTTATTATATGTATGTGTGTGTGTTTAGGGAATGTACCCCAGTGTCATAAACATAGACTTAATTTAGCGTGACACTCAAAAGCACTATATACTATACAATATATACTGCTGGTACATTATGTGCTTATAACTTGCTTTTTTTGTCATATGTCTTTTTATACAACTTTAGAATAACCCACGACCAGTAAACTACCAGTTCCAGCAAAACCTTGATTACTACAAAACCCGTGGGGCCGACTTGGTCAACAGGACTCGGTATCTTGTATTTTTGTGCATTACCTTTTTTACGTTTTAATGCAGTGCTTAAAGCAGAAATTAAGGGGAAATTAAAGGGATAGTTGACCCAAAAATTTAAATTTTGTCTTTAATGTCTCACCCTCATGTGGTTCCAAAACCATAAGACCTTCGTTCATCTTCGAAACACAAATTAAGATATTTTGGATTAAATCTGAGAGCTTTCTGACCCTGCATAGACAGCAGTGGCCCACAAAAGTAGTAAGGACATTGTTAAAATAGTCCATGTGACTTCAGTAGTCTTACAGAAGGTCTTATGGCTTTGGAACGACATGAGGGTGAGTAATTAATAACGGAATTTTCCTTTTTAGGTGAACTGTCACTTTAAGCATATCTAAGGATGAATATTATAATTATTCATAATGTCTAAAAAATATATGCACTGTCAATTTATATTTATTTACAATTGATTTGTTTTTCTTTTTCTCCAGGGCCAGCACTAAAGCAGCACCTCTCAACATTAATAAAGTATCCAGTTCTCTTCTTAGTTTCGGCCGGAAGCTCATTGCACCAATGGGAGGCGGCTCCAGCGGCATCTCGCCAATTAACAGTGAGGTGATATCAGCTCCTCCCCCTCAAGCTCACGTACCACACCCACTGGCCGAGCCTCCATCATGCACCGCCCCCTCAAACACGCAGATGAAATCGCAGCCGTACCCGCAAACGCAGCATCAGCACCGGTTGCTGAAGTCTGAAAGTATGCCGGTGCACCTCAGCAAAGGTGAGCACTCATGTACATACGCCTTGTGTTACTTTTACCCCTACAACTCTAGAAGTTCTTAATACTTCAGTGTGCATGGATTATGATGTGAATGTTTACTTGCATGTGCTTAAGCACAGGTACATGTGAAAGAATAGGTTTGTGCTGTAGCCTTACTCTGCTGTTTGTTAGACGTAGGTTCATGTGGAGCTTCTCAGATATCTCTCCCTGCCCAGATTCACTCTGATACCCCAGGTAACTGCTGCCATGACAACAACATCAGCACTGGAGTGTGCATGTGTGCTGTATAAATACATTTTATTTGATCCTGCTTTTTGTATGTTTTTTTGTATGCTTTCACTGTGACGTGGCCGCTGTGTAATCCATGCATGTGTGTCTGTGTTCAAATAAACTGAATGTAATCATACATTTTGTAATGAGTCGTGCTGCTTTTGTCACCAGGCTTTTTCACAGTTTTGTATTAAATTATTACATTTTTAAAAAATCATAAAATATTAATTATGTAACAAATGTCTAAAAGTTTAGGGTCGGTAAGATCTATTCTCTTATTCATCTTCATAGTTCAAATGAGATCCTGCTGTTTTTAATGTCATGTTTATCTGGTTTATCTGTATCTGTGATTTACTGCATGCTGTGTGATTGTCTCAAAATCTTTGTGCTGTTTATGTAGCTTACTGTACACTACCAGTCAAAAGTTTTTGAACGGTAAGATTTTTAATGTTTTTAAAACATGCTCACCAATTCTGATTTATTTGATCCAAAGTACAGTGAAAATTTGAAATATTTTTTCACTATTTAAAATAACTTTTTTCTATTTGAATATATTATAAAATGTATTTATTCCTGCGATTTGAAAGCTGAATTTTTAGCATCATTACTTCAGTCACATGATGCCTCAGAAATCATTCTAATATTCTGATTTGCTGCTCAAAAACATTTATTATTATTATTATTATTATTATTATTATTATTATTATTATTATTTCAAGTTTCTTTGATGAATAGAAAGTTCAGAAGAATAGCATCTGAAATAGAAATCTTTTGTAACACTATAAATGTCTTTATATAATTTTCTTTCATTTTTTTATAATTTCTATCCCAAATAAATTATACTGACTCCAAGCAGCTTTTGAATGATATAGTGTATGATTCATATTATTTCAGATAAATGCTGATCTTAGGATCTTTCAATTAATCAAAGAAAAAAAAGTACTTAACTGTTTTAAATATTGATAATAATAATACTAATAGAAAATGTTTCTTAAACAGCCAATAAGCATATTAGAATGATTTCTGAAGGATCATGTGACACTGAAGACTGAAGTAATGATGCTGAAAATGTAGCTTTGATCACAGGAATAAATTACGTTTTAAAATATATTCAAATAGAAAGCAGCTATTTTAAATAGTAAAAATATTTCATAATATTACTGCTTTTGCTGTATTTTGGATCAAATAAATGCAGGATTGATGAGCAGAAAAGACCTCTTTAAAAAAATAAAACCATTAAACAGTTCAAAAACTTTTGACTGGTAGTGTATGTTTTGTTAAAATTGTTCTGTTGCTGTCTGAGACTAATTTTTGTGACTGTTCTTTAAATGTCTACCTTACAGGCCATACTTCCAGGACGGTAAGCTCCTCCCCCAGCACTGAGAGTTTATCTGGTGGGCGGGACCACGCGATGCCTTCCCCTCCTCTCTCGGTGTCCAGGGGCCGAGACTCCAGCACATCATCTCCTCCCCCATCTGCGACAAAGAAAGACTCTTTCTTTAATATCAGTCGCTCACGGTCCCACAGTAAAACTATGAATAAAAAGGATGCGGTAAGCGGCATCTTTACTCTACTGTTTTCTAATTTGCATTCCAAAACTCTAATTCTGTATCCATTCTTTTATTTTCATATAGCAATTACTAGGATATTATGTTCCTGTTTTTGTTGTGTTTAATAGGTGTATATTTATGCTAATTTATGTATATGTATTTTTACACACAGGAGGAGCTGGAGGCCCAGGTGTCGTTTTTACAGGGTCAGATTAATGACCTAGAGGCCATGAGTAAATATTGTGCCAAGATGATGAACATGCACATAGGTACGTCAGTGAGCCAGTCAGTCGTCTCTGCACTAAACAAATGCTGGTGATGGAATCGTAATGATTGTGCTTTGATTGATGGACAGGCAAAATTCAAGATGTGATACTGCAGGAGCATCTGGAGAAGGAAGATGAGGTTCTGGTGTCACTTGCTGGACTAAAACAGGTATGAATCATATATAAAATACCCATATAATTAGTACACAAGCCCCTTCAGGGTGATACAAAATCTATTAGACATCTGTTAGATTACAGATCTGATTTTCTCCAAATTGTTCCAGATTAAAGACATCCTGAAGGGGGCTCTCCGATTCAATCAGAGCCAGCTGGAGTCAGAGGAGAATGAGGAAATCACCATAGCAGACGATCACTACTGCTCTAGCCAGTATAACGCACTAAATGACCAGAGTGATCCAGAGCATTCGTCCGAAGACACAGCTGGCTCTACTATAATACAACAAATGGCTCCACAGCCCAGCGACGACCAGGAAGGAGACATGGTAGCTGAGAAAGAAGAGCACGAGCAGGAACAGGAGGAACAGGAGAAGGTCTTGCCCACTGAGAATATCAATACAATACCAGAGCCACAGGTTAGAGAGGATTACACACAACTTTTTTCATGTGAGCAAGCACATGCCCATTCTGTGAATTCATTTATAGATTTAAAGGGTTAGTTCACCCAAACATGAACATTCTGTCATTAATTACTCACCCTTCTGTCATTCCAAACCTGCAAGACCTTCCTTCATCTTGGGAACAAATTATTTTGTTATTTTTATTGTTTGCATTGTGGTACTCTTCTCACATTGAAGACTGACACAGAAGAGAAGAAAATGTTTAATAAAGTCATTATTTTTGTTTTCTTTGCACCCAAGAAGTATTCTCATAGCTTCATAATATTGCGGGTGAACCACTGATGTCACATGGACTATTTTAACAGTGTCGTTACTACCTTTCTGGGCCTTGAACGTGTCAGTTGCGTTGCTGTCTACGCAGGGTCAGAAAGCTCTCGGATTTCATCAAAAATATCTTAATTCGTGTTCTGAAGATGAACAAAGGTCTTACAGGTTTGGAATGACATGAGGGTGAGTAATTAATGACAGAATTTAAATTTTTGGGTAAACTAGCCTTTTAAAGGAGAAGTCCACTTCCAAAACAAAGATTCACATATAATGTACACCAAGATGTTTATGTCTTTCTTTCTTCAGTCGTAAAGAAATAATGTTCTTTGAGGAAAACATTTCTGCATTTTTCTCCATATAATGGACTGCTATGGTGCCCCGATTTTGAACTTCCAAAAGGCAGTTTAAATGCGGCTTCAAACGATCCCAAACACGGTTGTAACCAATCCCAGCCGAGAAAGAAGGGTCTTATCTAGCGAAACGATCGGTTATTTTTATTTAAAAAATACAATTTAAATACTTTTTAAACTCAAATGCTCGTCTTGTCTTGCTCTCCCTGAACTCTGTGTATTATGGCTCAAGACAGTTAGGGTATGTCGAAAAACTCTGATCGTATTTTCTCCCTCAACTTGAAAAATCATTTCAAAATCATCCTACATCGCTGCTGAAGTTCCAACCCAGTCTTTGCAAAGTGAACATGCAAAGAAGATCAAACACCCTTAACAAAAAAAGGTAAAACAGTGATATAGGATGATTATGAAGTTGAGGTTGAAGTTTATTAAGTTTATTAAGTTGAAGTTTATTAAAATAACCGATCGTTACGGTAGATAAGACTCTTCTTGTTTCGCTGCGATCATTTACAACCGCATTTGGGATCATTTGAAGCCGCATTTAAACTGCATTTTGGAAGTTCGAAATCGGGGCACCATAGCAGTCCATTATATGGAGAAAAATGCTGAAATGTTTTCCTCAAAAAACAATTTCTTTACGACTAAAGAAAGAAAGACATGAACATCGTGGAAAACAAGGGGGTGAGTACATTATCTGTAAATTGTCATTTGGAAGTGGAGTTCTCCTTTAACTTCAGTACACCAGGATTAAAGTTTTCTCTTTTTTATATATATATTTTGCAGAAAGTTAAATGAAATTTTTTGTGACCGTACAAGCATTCAGATTTTCGTTTAAAATAAGTATTACATGTATAAGTATTACAAAAAATCTTCTTTTTTCTTTTATTTTATTTAAATAAATTAAAGATGGTAATAAATACTTTTTTGGCCTGGTTTCAGAGACGGGGCTTAGACTAAGCCAGGATTAGGCCATAGTTCAATTGGGACATTTAAGTAATTTTCATAAACACGTCTCAGAAAAAAACATTACTGGTGTACATTTTGAGACAAAACAAAGGCACTGATATATTTTAAGATGAGTCCGTGCAAGTTTCTTTCAGTTCAAACAGTCAGACTTGTGTTTTAGGTTTGGAGTAGGCTTAAGCCTTGTCTGTGAAACCGGGGGTTAATTTTATTGGTGTTACAGAATGAGATTTAGGGGGAAATTCCTTAGTTGTTATGGAATGTTTATATTCCTTAGTGTTTTATAGTTGTTAATAAGTTTGTTTCAGTATAAATATACTATTATAGTATTTATGAATGTTTTAAATTAGCTTTTATTTTTATATTTTAATTGTATTTTGTACTTTTAATTGTACTTTTTAGTATTTCTATTTAGCTTTATTTTTAATTAAGTTTTAGCGGTTTTAGTACCTCAACTTAAACTTTTTTCATTTCAGTAATTTGTCAAGGCAACATATCTAATTTTCATTATCAGTATTTTCATCTTTCATCTAAAATTTAATTTCAGTTTCGTTTCAGTTTTATTATGTTTATTTATTTTCATAGTTTTTTTTTTAACAGTTCAATTTTAGCACTGGTTTGAATTACACAGTATGCTGATAAATTGATTGCATATATCGATATTTGCCAAATAAAGCCCCCTAATGATAATGCAGTTCACCCAATTTCACTTTTTATTTACTTTTTATCCTAGGCCACTGAAGGGAGAAACTGGGACGACTACATCTTGGTCTCGCAGGACGATGAGCCATCTGAGAGCGAGGAGCAAAACATAACCACCACGGCTCCACACTTTAAGCACGTACGAGGCCTAAACAAGGTGGATTTTCAAGACCCTCTGATGGGGACCACCTCTGGGTCCTCCAGTCCAGATGACGGCAGCACTCATAGCAAGGACTCTGATTTCACTATTGTTAATCCTGCTGACCTTTGAACCTGGATCCCCCCTTAAATACGACTGGATCCATCTTCAACACTTAAGAAACTCTGACGTTTGCACATATGAACTCAGGCTGATTGCCTCATGTGCCCCATGCCCTGTAAATGAATCACTAAACCACACATCTTGTTTCTTAAATCCTGGACCTCTGGCTGTGTATTTAAGTACATCTGAATTCAAACGTTTTTTTTGTTGTTGTTTTTTTGCCCCAAATATAAGGCCCTATACCGTGTATACCATGGATCCTTTGTTCCGTTACCTAAATGTAGAATCCAAAGCCATAAAAAGTCTCAAATGAGATTCTCCATTCTGTAATTTTCTTTAAAAAAGCCCTTACGGCTGAAAGTTTCAGACATCACCTTGACGTTTATGTGGAAAACCAATATTTGTTTTCTCCTAAATCAATATCCTGTGAAATACATTTAACACACTCTCTGCCTCAGATAAAAGCTATATTTGCTACAGTTCTCCCTCTATCGCTGTCTTCGTCCTTTTTTGGGGTACTAAGTGTTGTGATGAAGGCGGGACATCGACTACTAGATGCTCAATCTAGTAGTAGAGATCTTTATCATCAGATGTTGTTCTCATTCACCCACTCACATTTACTGATTTTCCATGAACCAGTGCCTGAACCGTTGTCCATTTTTGTCTGTATTTTTTCTTTTTTTAAGATTTGCAATTTTAGTCCACAGACCACAACATAGTCTTTTGTTAAATTATGGATTTTTTTTTTCTTCTTTCATATTTGTCATTATTTTTAAGCCAATGATTTGTGAAACTTTTATGTCCTAGTATTTCTCTGGTGTCAGTAGTTTCATTTTGTCTTGGTTCCCGTGGTAACTGTGTATTGTTTTGCACATGACACGAGGGATGTTTCTAATACTGATATCCTATTAACTCTGGATGAATAAAAAGCATTACTCTGTTTAATCCAAAGCTTTGTGCACGGCATACTTTCCTTGTTATATTTTAATCCATTTTCTGTGGAAATAATAATTGTCCTTACACTACCTAAACAGCATACAGTAAGTGAGTTAACTGGTTTTGAGTCACACAACCTAAAATTCAGTCCAAATAGGCAACTAATAATTTTCTAACGCGACATCTAGCGGTCAGTTATTGCTATGGTAAGACTGGCTTCTCATTAATAATAAATTAACTAGCGTTTCATCAAATTAGACGTCAAATTCATACTATATTGCATTTAGTAATGTATGTAAATGTGATTTATTTTGCATTTAAAATGCTAAACAAAATTCTGATAGCCCATAAAGTTCATAGTATGTTTTCAAGGTCCTCAAGTACATTACCAAACTTTCGTGTGGTAACTTTTAGACTCTACCAAATTAGCTTTATTATTTTAGAAATAATTAGAGTGTGTAATGTTTGAGCTCTGACCAATTCACGATTTAAAAAAAAATATATATGTTATTAACAGTGTTAAAAACTTTAAAATTCGCCTTATTTGGTATTTATTTTCCAATTAGGACTGAGAATGGGTGTGGCGCTTTAATGCAACTCCTGCCAGAAGCACAGATCCAACGAGCCACAAACTTCATTAACTTGCCATTTTAATTGTTTTAGATATGGTAAGTAACATAAGTAGTTATAATATTTGATAATTTAATCTCTCAGGCACCATCTATGAAGTTCGCTGTTTTTAATTTCAAGTTGATTGCTGTAAAAACTTAGCGCGGCAAACTCGCCATTACATGAAATCAGACCGTCAGCCATTAGATTATATACATCTGTCAGGAGAGCACAAATGTTCGTCCAATTAACTAATTTTAGCCCAGATTGCTTAATGAAGAAACATGAAAAGATCTTGTTGGAGATCGGCCCGGTTTCGGCCGCGTGTGTGTCGAGCATTTTGTCTTCGTTTAGCATTTCGTCTATCTTTGGGGTGTATTTTTCTAGGGAATAGTTAACAAAACGTGTGGGCTCAACGTTAACGTTACTTCAAATCTAAAATGTATCAGGGCGTTCAGTTACCCCTGTGCCTCATATGTGGTTTATATTCACAGGTAATCGCATTTTGAACCTCAACGACGTGTGGCTCCTGGTTGTTTTTTAAGGGGTTTATGCTGTACTTGCTATTTGTTCATTGTCTTGTTAATAATGTGCGTTGATATAATGCCGAAAATGTTGTGAAATACATACAGGATATCCAGAAGCACCGTCAGGGCTTTCCGTCTTCTCTGAAGTTGTCTAACGGTTATATTTTACCTGAGGGCAAGATGACGCCCAACACACTGTTCGTCGGCGGGATTGACATGAAGGTAATGACGTTGACCATAAACCTAAGCTTGGACTGTTTCTGTGGCCTTATTTACGCGTTCAAACTGGTGTAGTAGAATTGTAAACTCTACTTAAAATTCCGTAGTTTTTATCTACTCTCCAAACTGGTACCTTTTCTGTCAGGTGGACGAGAACGAGATCAGGGAGTTCTTTGCCAAGTACGGGTCTGTGAAAGAAGTGAAAATCATCACTTATCGAGGAGGAATATGCAAAGGGTGAGTGAACGGCTAAGAAAAAGTGGTCAAAATATTTCTAAAACCAGCCTGGTAAATCAACTGACAAGGCTTGGATACCAGCTAAGACCAGCCAACTAGCTTAAACTGGTTTAGCTCTTTTTTTTTTTTTTTTCTTCCTGATCTATTGTCATTGGGAGTACATTGAATGTGGGCCATTCTACAGAATTGGTGTAAACTGCTGTCCCACAACCAAAAAACAGCAGTTAAATATACAAATCTTAGATGTTTACTAAGGTCCTTTTATTATCTGTTGAAATCCACAATAATATTTAAAATATCAGTAAGCTTAATGTATATAAAATCTTCTTTTAGTGGTTACCCTAAATTGGGAGGTGGCTGTCCTGAACCCTAACCCTTAAATTTCAACTTTCAGAAAATATTGAAATAATTTTTGCACTTTATTCCATTTGTTGTTTTTAAAAATAACTCTTATTATTTTGTTGTTATTGTTTTAAGTGAGGTTAAAAAAAAAGTTTTTATCTTCATTGTAAATTATGAAACATTGTTTTAAAAAAAAAAAAAAAATCCGCATTTTCATGTCACTACCGCAACGCTGTATGTTTTAGTTCATTGGATAGTTTAGTCCTACAGGAAATATTCCTGTCGCTCTCTCTCATAGCTACATGCGAGTAGATGGGTCCCATCTTTTTGATGTAAATGCATTCAAAAGTATGAAAAATCTGTGTGTAACTTTAAGGAGTGTCACTACCGAACACCATTTTTCTATAATTAAACATACTTTTTTGTGGGTTATTCCATAACATTCAGTTTTTATATGTGTACAAAATAACTGTTCAAAATTGTGCTAGCTAACCATGTGCCTATTAGCATCTTTGAGCTAGGTTCAAAAGTATTAACACAAGTTTTTTTGCATGTTATCCCATAAAATTGTCACTACCATAAAATCATTTCATTTTTGCCTTTTACAAAGAAAAATTGGATTCAAAATCTCATAAATCACACTTGAAATATTGTTAAAATTGTAATTATTGATTTACCTCTGGTAATATTTTAATAAAATAGAAAAAAATATATTTACAAGGAATATGTAAGCAAAATCTTAATGGGTCAGTTGAACCCTTTTTATTAAATTATATATTACTGCATTTCAGTAATGACAAATTTGGAGAGAGGACTATTCCAAAATTTTCTGAAAAATACAATATAAGAATTAACTGCAATTATTAGAAATGTGTACCTTGGATATTATACGATTTGCATGTATACAAAATTTGTAAAAAAAGGACACATTTTTTCCAAGATGTTACCAACTCTGACTTTTAACCAATTCTGTAGAATGGCCCATATACAAATATATAGGACACTCTTTATTTTCTGAACTAATTTAGTTTGAATTGAGTTTTAGTGGAGTGTCATAATTTTGCATTCAATCAAGTCTTCCAAAATGTTTCTTTTGTCTTTAATTTCATCCCATTCAAAGAAAGTCATTTTGGAACAAAATGTAGTGGAGTAAATGATGACAGAATTTTCATTTGTGGTGTAAACTATCCTTTTATAGAATATTTTTTAGACACTGCTTTCAAATTCAAGTAAAGGATCGGCACACGATCAGTCTTCTTAATCACTTACAATTTATTTTGATTTTGCAACAACAATTAGAAACTGCTTTAAAAAATGTCCTGATTTGTCGGTGCCAATAGCTTTGTGGGTGACACATGGTGCAGTTGCGCCTCGGGTGTCCCGAGTTCGAATCCCGCCTCGTGGACCTTTCCTGATCCCACCCCCACCTCTCTCCGACTCACTTCTTGTCTCATCTCCACTGCCCTGTCAAAGAAAAATGGAAAAAGTCCTGATTTGTTGCCTGATTTACCTGATTTGCTGCTTCTTCCACACAGGTATGGTTTCGTTTATTTCAGCGAGGACGTTGATATCCAGACTATCGTCGATGTAAGGAGGTCACTTTTACTTGTCACTTTTTCTGTCTGGGTGTTGATATTATGAGGGTATCTTGACATCTTGTACATTTTCAATTCTTCTACAGCAGCCGATCAGTTTTAAAGGAAAAAAACTCAAACTGGGACCTGCCATCATGAAAGAGAGAAATTCTCGTGAGTCCCTGCCCATCGCAGTCTCTTTGGTCTGTCTAGTACAAAAGTCATGTATTGCTATATTGAATAAGTTTTTGTTTTATTGGAGACATTTGTACTTGTTTCAGTTTCAAGGATTGGTAGTGGACATAATTGAAAATGCTCATGTCTTTTTAATTGATTTATGCAATAATAAATGTAATCTTAACTGAAAAATTATTTCATTTCTCAGTTAAAATGTGTTGGAATCTTACTCATTAGGATCAGTGTCGTCTCCAATGATTAGTCCATCACAGTGGATAAGCCCCACCCCATATATGTACTGCAGCTGCTGTCCCCCAGGCCTGGCCCCGCCCTCACCTGTCTTCAATGGAGGGAATCAGTACATGCAGGTAACTACACAATGTTCATACAACATACATGACACCTGCATATTAACATAATTCTGCTTCCTAAAATTTTGCACATCCCAAAGACTGTAGAATATCAGTGTTTTCATCTGTTTTTCCTATCTGTCTTTATAGCCTTATTCATACACCAGTCCTCCAGGATTTATTGTCCCACAGGTGCCCATGAACTATGCGCAGACCACGTATGCCTACCAGGTACACAGTCTCCTGGGCACACAAACACAAATGGCCACATTGCTTTCATCTCTCAAATACGCACACACTTGGATATCTTGTGCTTTCCGGTTGTATTACTGAAAAAACTGTCAGAGAAAACTGACTGGTGGGGTATTTATTTACTTTTTGTTTTTTTTCTGTATGTGTGTATGTATTAGTATCCCTTGCCACAGTGGTGTGGAGAGCAGAGGACGAGGCTTGTCAATCAGGTCAGCTTCATTCCCTTTTTTCTCAGTTGGTAAATGAGGGACTGAGCATAAGAGGTTGAACTAGACTGTTGTAGTTGCATCTCAAAATGCCCATATCTAGCCCAAAAAAAAGTTTTATTCAAAAGTTTGTAGCCAGTAACTGCGTTCAAACTAAATTGAATCAAAAGTGAATTTATAGATTTGTCAAATATATGTTGTTCTTATAAACCATTTATAAAGGAATCATGGGTTCCACACACATTGTTTTTTTTTTTTTTTTTTTTTTTTTTTTTTTTTTATATATTGGTAGTAATTGGTAGTGGGTTTTTTTGTTTGTTTGTTTTGAGCAGCAAATTGGCATATTGAAGGAGAACTCCACTTCCAGAGCAACCATTCACAAATAATTTACTCACCCCCTTGTCATCCAAGATGCTCATGTCTTTCTATCTTCAGTCGTGAAGAAATTATGGTTTTTGAGGAAAGTATTTCAGGATTTTTCTCCATCATTGGTGCCCCGTTTTTGAACTTCCAAAATGTAATTTAAATGCAGCTTCAAAGGGCTCTAAACGATCCCAGCTGAGGAAGAAGGGTCCTATCTAGCGAAACGGTCTGTCATTTTTTTTTTTTTATTTATTTTTTTTTTTTGGAAAATAAAAATTTGTATACTTTTTAAGCACAAAAGCTTGTGTAGCACAGGCTCTGGGATGCGTTCACAATGCTACGTACTATTGAATCACATCGAAAGGTCACGGACCCAGTGTTTACAAAGCGAACGTGCAAAGACTAACAAAGTGCAAGTAAGTCAAATGCTGTTTACAAACAAAAAGGTACAACGATGTCGGACGATTCTGAAGTTGTAGGAGAAAGTTAGATGGAGTTTTTCCACCATACTCTACTTCTTTGAGCTGGAATAAACAGACGATGAACTTAGACGTGATTCGTTATTTTACCGACTCTGACCTTTGAGTCTCATTCAGCAAAATGAGATAAACGTACAACTCAAAACCCGAAGACTCGAAACAGGGAACCTATTTCCACTACGGAACCTAATAGGATGTTGCGCATGTGCGACTGAACGAATCACTCCCCGAGACGACTCGTTCTTTCCGAGTCACATTAAAGATTAGTTCAAAATGAACGAATCGTTCAAGAACAACCCATCACTAATTTGTAGCATCGTAGACGCGCATCTCAGAGCCTGTGCTACACAAGCTTTTGTGCTTAAAAAGTATACAAATTTTTATTTTTTGAAAAAAATGACAGGTCATTTCGCTAGATAAGACCCTTCTTCTTTGGCTAGGAAGCCCTTTGAAGCTGCATTTAAACTGCATTTTGCAAGATCAAAATCGGAGCACCATTGAAGTCCATTATATGGAGAAAAATACTGAAATGTTTTCCTCAAACATAATTTCTTTATGACTGAAGAAAGATATGAACATCTTGGATGACAAGGGGGTGAGTAAATTATTTGTAAATTGTTGTTCTGGAAGTGGAGTTCTCCTTTAAAATGATTTCTGAAGGATCTTGTGATGCTGAAGACTGGAGTAATGACTGCTGAAAATTCAGCTTTCCCATCACAGGAATAAATTGCATTTTATATTCAAATTAAAATAATTTTAAACTATAATAATATCACACAATAGAACCGTTTTAAATGTACGTTTTAAAAAATGCAGCCCTGTTAAAATATAAGATTTTTTTTAAACACTGGTTATTCTTACTGTCCTTTTATCCTTGGAGGTGCACCAATATTTGTTGTAGTTCATATTGTAATGTAATTGCTTACATTATGAACCAAACAAAGATGTTAAGCATTTGAGTTAGCCCGGTGTTCTTGCCCTGCCCATTGAATTAAATTTGAGAAGAGTGTGTGTGTAAGCTAGTCCAAGACAGCTGCCTCTAGCATTTTAATAATGCCGGTGCAGTGTAGCAATAAGCACTGGCTCCACTTTAGTCTACGCTAAAGATCCCAGGGTCAGAGATTTGCTAAAAATACTCTGCAATTAGGGCCTTATGATTTTTATTTTTTTTATTTTTATTTTTTTTCTGTCTGATTTTGAAGATTATGTGGCAGAAAAAAAAAACATTTGTTTTTCTTTAAATGTTTCAGCCGTTGTATTATTTATTTACTATTACTTTGAGAAGTACATTTTATGGTACAATAGTAATATTTCTATTAATTTAAAATTTAAACATGTATTTTGGTGAATTATAGTAAAAACCTTTTGAGGTTTTTTGTGTGATGTGACTAGCTTGTGAGATATTAGTGATTGTGAATTCTTAGGGCTCTAGGCAATGAACCAGATCCACTATCATAGTTTGTTTTCATGACTTGGCTCTGAGCAACTCCCTCAGAACATGACGCATGTCACGATGCATGTCAATCACAATGTGCCACAAGACTAACCATAAAGTGTTTATTAAAGAAGTTCATTCCAGAATGAAAATTTCCTGATATTTACTCACCCCTGTGCCATCCAAGATGTTCATGTCTTTCTTCAGTTGTAAAGGAGTTAAGGTTGAGGATAACATTCCAGGATTTATCTCCATATAATGCACTTCAATGGTGGCCAATGGCGTTAAAGGTCCAAATTGCAGTTTCAGTGCAGCTTTAAAGGACTCTACACGATCTCAGCCGAGGAGTAAGGGTCTTGCCTAGCAAAACGATTGGTCATTTTCTAAAAAAATGCATTGCGTAATCGCGTTGGAAAGGACAACGTGGTTAGTTCTTCATCTGTGTACTTCAGTTCAAAAAGGTAAGGTAGGGTGAAAAACACCATCTCATTTTCTCCTCCAACTTCAAAATTGTCCTACATCATTGTTTGACTTTTTTAAAAGAGTTTTTGACATTCTTTGCACGTTCCCTTTGTTAACAATGGGTTGGTACTTTCGCCTCCGTCACACGTACATGATTACATAATGCATGAGGTCAAGCTAGTGCAAGATAAGCATTTGTGGTTTAAAAAGTATATAAATTTGTATTTTTCTTTAATAAAAATAAGAAACTTATTTCTTGGCTGGGATCGTGTAGAGTCCTTTGAAGCTGCACTGAAACTGAAATTTGGATCTTCAACCCTGTTGACCACCACTGAAGTCCACAATATGGAATCCTGGAATGTTTTCCTCAAAAACCTTAATTTCTTTTTGACTGAAGAAAGACATGAACATCTTGAATGACACTGACGTGATTACATTTTCAGAAAATTTTCATTTTGGAAGTGAATAACTTGAACAATAGTTAATGAATTGCTCTGTACACTGTTATGCTGTGATAAGCCTTTAGAGGGCAGTGCTGGCTTAATATGAAGGAAATTAGGTATGCTAAAATTGAAAGGCTCATCCATAAAAGAAGAAAGTAAGTGTGTGGTTTGTTTCAGAACTATGTGGATTGTGGAGTCCAAACTTTGCTAACCCTTCTGTAGCCTTCGTCACTAGCACAGACTCCTTTTCTTGGTAAGTTTTTGTGCATCTAAAATGAAGGTACGGTTATTCAAGAGTCACTTTTAAGAGTAACTCTTTGTTTTTCTTAGGGTCAAATCCCATAGAAGCAGAGGAAAACAACTTGGAGATCAAGCAGTGAACTTCATTGTGCTTTGAAACACCGTTGCAGATAGGGTCACCCTGGGTGTGATGCGAAGGTGTATTTTGAGGGAATGACAATTATGATCACATGATCATACTGTAACCGCCTCACACATCCACACACTGAAACATTTGACAAGCTTTCTTTGCTTTTGCTTATTCCATCCATTTATTTGTATTGTCTGTTTTTCTTTTTGTCATGGCCAACTAACTCTAAAGACACTTTTAAGCTCACAAATACATATATTTATATTTTATGTTTGCTTATTTTAAAGTTTGACTCACTGTTGGTGATGCACCGTATGCATTTAAGTAACTGTTCCGACTTGTTCAGTGTGTTTTAAAAGAAAAAATGTTCCTTTATTTACTTATTTAGGCTGGCGAGTGTTCACTGTTAACTACTTTTATTTGGGGCGTTCACATTCAGGGCACATGTTTGAATTTTCTATTTGGTTATTGAGCACCAGGGTACAGTGAATTCCTCCTCTTTTTTTTTTTTTTTTTACTCTAAATCTGCTTTGATCGGTTATCACTGTACTTCCATTACTTCATTAATGCTGTTTTTCTTTGTTGGTGCAGTTAAGAGGTGTAAATAAGATCATTGCATTAATTCAAAAATTAAATTATCATTTTTTTTTTTTTTTTTTACTGAGCCCTGTAAGTCACAGCAGGTCACGGCACGGTTGACTTGTTTTAAATGAAAGCGATGACGGAATATTGATATCACTGTGAACACAGTCATGCTGCATTTTTCTACTTTCCAGCACTTTTTTTGCACCAGTTCATTTTTTGTTAATTGAGATGGGTTTTTTTTTTTTTTGTTGTTGTTTTTTGTATGTGTGGTGTTGTACTAAACACAAAGCACTTTCATTTTATCTGTAGTGTTGCAACACTGTTCTTAGAGGTTTGTTTCTTGCCGGGGGGGCGTTTGATTTATTAGCTGTAGCAAATTCATCAGATACTTTTAAAAACCAACTCTGACTTGTATTGAAATTCCTCAATTTTATTTCCTCATTTCCCATGTCTTCATGGGAGTTGTGGTTTATATTGTACCATAGTCTGAGAGCTTCTAATCACTGTACTCCAGGTTTGCCTTGTGTATATATGTTTGGGATTTTGATGTTGGCATTGTACGGTTTTGCTGTTTTGTTATTAATAAAAGATAAATGTTGAATCAACTTGCTCTTGCTTTATTTAATAAGGTTGATTTTTTTTTTATTGTAATAGGCACTAAAAACAAAAAAATTATTAGTGTGTGAGAAACTTTAAGGAGAAATTGTTTGTAATTTGTTGATGTAAAAGGTGTAGTATGTGCTAGTTTCTTATCACACATAAAAATGTGCGCAGGTTTAACGTTATATTATAGGCTCAGAGAATATGCTAATTAGACTAGAAACATCAGAGACCGGAAGTCGGGTGAGAATTCCATGTTCAATTCCATGTAAAATACACAATTTGGAGGGGTTCCTGGTAAAATTAGCATTCCAGGGGCCTAAATATTATGTTATTGTGGAGATAAAAAATCAAGCCACAGCGACAGTAGGCGCGCTTCCATTACAGATTCGTGCAAAACTTTGGCGATATTTTATAAATGTCGATAAAAAAAGAATTGTGAAATGACAACATTTCTATTAACCGTTATTATGCCACTAAAATGTAATTTGTTCCTCTTGCGATAAGTCATGGCAATGGATTTTGGTGGGATTTGGATGGATTTTGGCTTTATTTAATCGAAAGAGGCTTATGCGTGTATCTTTACGGAAGATATACGAAGTATTAATCAGGCTTGTGCACAATTCAGAATTTCAGAATTGGCCGCCATTCAATTCATGAGTTGGAATTTGAATTGAATTGACTCCGCCCCACAGGAAGTTGAATTTGAATTGGAGTTGGAATGACAGGAAGTGAAATTAAATTCATGGCAATTCAAAGACATTCCACACAGTCATACAACAGAAAGAATGTGTTGAATCTCACATACAATTACATTAATTTTGTAATTTAATAGCATAATTTCATTACACATAACTAGTCACTCCTCAACCCTGCATACATTTTGTTCCAACATATAATGATCAAATTCTTGAAATAAATTACTCCCTTAGTGTTTGATTAGTTTTGTTCAAAATGTTATTTTCATTTCAAAGTAATCAAATAACACAAAGTCGTTGTAAATGCAGTTGTCATTTATTCCAATGCAAAACTCATTGAGCAACACTGTTGCATCTAATTCTCAATAGCTCCCAACCATTTTAAATACTTGGCTAAAGCAAAGCATTCTGGGATATGGAGTCACGTTCCATTGTGTTCCACAATTACAATTACAATTCCAATAAATCAAACTTAATTATGTGTTCTGTGACTAGAGCTTTTAACATTCATTGCTGGGGGGAAACATTTCCTGTTAATGTAATCTGTACAAGTAATATCATTTATAGAATATGTAATGAAATCATATCTGACATAAATTGTAAAGCTTCATTGTTAAACACTTCACTTATGTATATGAATTTCTTTGAATTTGTATTGAATTGCAATTCTGCTTCCTTTAATTCAAATTCGAATTGTAATTCTAGATCCTGTTTTTGACATCAATTCAAATTCAATTCAAATTCAAGAATTGAATTGGATTTTAGGAGTCATTCTCAATTCAATTCTGAATTGTGCACAAGCCTGGTATTAATATCAGGAAAAGCCCCTTATACTTGAGAGCAGCTACGTATGAAGTGTTTCTTGGAGCTTATAGCACATTGAAGAATGATCATATGCCTGTTTACATATGCCATGTGACATGTAAATGCGAAAAAGCCATTTCCATTTGCAGTTTTGTGAAATATTCCTTTTTTGTATTGCCTGCAAAACCACCACGTGCGAGCGTAAAAACTTTTTTGCGATATATGGTTTTTGCGAAATTGACGCGTTTCCATTAGGCGTATTTTCAATTCGCAATTTCAATCTTGAAGGGTAATGGAAACGCACCTACTGTTAAAGCAGCCCAATTCTGCAGGAAAATCGCGGACTTGGCAACACTGTCATAGCGTGAGAGCTAACCTGCGCTAGTTTACAGGTGGGCGTGGCTAACAGCGCTCGTCAATGTCAAAATAATTGCGATGGCCAATCACATCAAAGCAGGCGGGGTTTACCGTTCACAGAAGCAGAGCGCGAATGCGTCAGTTAACTCTTGAAAAAGAATGAGGTAAGATGAAAATTTGCAAAAATGCAAATCATTTAATATTAGTCAACTGTTTTACTATAATTATAAATGACCGCTTATTGGGACAGTGCTTAACCAGAAAAAAATAAAAACGGCACTTCATTTCCAAAAGGTTGCCGACCCGATTTATTGAATGAAGAATCAAAGTGAAATTTTTATCCATAAGTCCATTGTACAATATCGAACTTTTAAGTCAGCATGGCATTTTTGGTTTTGGTATGTATTATGGTACATAAGTCAAACAGTTCTGGGTTTTAGTGAATTTCATTTATTTTATTATCATTATTATTTTAACTCACAGTAGTTTACAGTGTACGATGTTGATGACGCTAGAGACGAAATGAGAGCGATTTGGAAACATTGGAGGGCATCATTCCCTTTCAATCTCAGAGGAGAGAGAAAAGGGAGGGAGGAGGAGGAGGAGACGTTCGCTGAAGGAGTCGCCACGGCGGAGCTACACTGAGCTCATCATCCGCTCACCTGCCTCCAGTTCACATACACCAGCGAGGACACGAGAGTTGAGAAAACGACTGAAAACTAAAAGAAACCGCAAAGGAGCGAAAGATAATTAAAGGAGAAAGAAACGACAGAGGAGACCTAAATCGAGAGAGACATAATCAAAGAACAAAAGCAGGTATGTTCACTCTGTTTAGTTTCTTTCTGTCACTGTATCCTAATCTAACACTATGTTCTACCCATAAGTCACTGCTTTCTTCTCTTCTGATTCATCTCTTGTTTCTTTTCACCTTCGTCTTTCTTCCCATGTTCTCATTATACTTGTTATAAACGCTTTTATTTGCGATTGAATGTGATATGAGTCACTTTAAAGTTCAAACTCACTTCTAATTCAAAGACTGTGCAAATAGTGCAAGAAGGGAAACAGCATTAATATCAAACTATTGTGGAGTGTTTCGTTCATTTTCCTTTAAGACTTCAATTTAGATGCTGCTTTTGCATGTGAAATGAGAAAATGTGCTAAAATATACAGTAGTTTGCTGCTGTCTCTGCTTACAGTCTACTCTGTGCTGCTCAAACTGTTAAAATCAGACTGAAATTATCTAAATTTAAACTTTAGTCGCTCTTTCCTAATGTTGGGATCTTTTGCAGATGCAGAGCCGCAGGTGCTAATTTATTAGACTGTGTTTTAGCAATGTTAATATTTCTTAATGCAACACGCACATTTATCGATGCTCTATACAACTAAAATATGTTTGTATTGTATGTATTAAGAATATAAATATTTTAGAATTCAGCTTCAGTCTTGACTATAAGCAAAAAAGTGTTCAGGATAGGGACATATTGTTCATTCGCACATGATGGTATCAAGTGAGACGACTGCCAGAAGAAGATGACCTTCGGTTAGTATTTCACACACACACATACACACTCACTCACAGTCACAGTGGGGCTCCGAGGCTGATATGAGTGACAGGCTAAGCAGTCAAACTCTGAGAGAGAGAGAGAGAGAGAGAGGACTATAGCAGAGGTGAGAGATTGGAAGTGAGAGGAATGAAGTAAGAGATGATTACGAACCTGTGAAATGTGAGGGGAATGTGCTATCATCAACTTTCATATTCACCCATGCCAACCTGCTCTTGCGATAGCGACCTACAAACATTTCACGCACAAACTTTCTCACATGCGCTCGGACCGGACAGCTGCATGTCTACAAAGACCACAATTTACTGTCACACCCATTCGCAGAAACAATTTCAGATAACAGTTTTAAAAAATACATTTTGATGCAGTTTCTTACAATACCACATATGTGACCCTGGACCACAAAACCAGTCTTATGTTGCATGAGTATATTTGTAGCAATAGCCAAAAATACATTGGATAGGTCAAATTTATTGATTTTTCTTTTATGCCAAAAATCATTAGGATATTATGTAAAGAGTGTATTTTGTAAATACATAAATATATCAAAACCTAATTTTTGATTGGTAATATGCATTGCTATGAACTTCATTTGGACAAGGCGATTTTCTCTGTATTTAGATTTTTTTGCAACATCAGATTCCAGATTTTCAAATAGTTGAAAAATAGAAAGCTAATTTATTCAGCTTCAGAAATTTACACTTATGACTGGTTTTGTGGTCCAGGGTCACATACTATCATCACTGTACCATGGTACCACCATAGTAGGCCTACTTGAATAGTGAGTCTGAGACAACTAGTGAAATTGCTTCACAATTTTTATAAATTTGTTTACTTTTTTAAAAAAAATATATTACAAATTCTGCCATCAATAAAAAAATAAAAGCTATCTATCTTTATTTACAAATGTATTTATTTGTTTTTATTATTTATTTATTTTATTATATATATTATATTGCATTATTTATTTGTTTTTTTGTTTTTTTTTTTGTATGAATTCTGTCATCAATCAGAAAATAAAAATCAAATTTTATATAAATGTGACCCTGGACCACAAAACCAATCATAAGTCACACGGGCAATAGCCAACAATACATTTTATGGGTCAAAATTAAACATTTTTCTTTCATGCCAAAAATCATTAGGATATTAAGTAAAGATCAGATCCATGAAGATATTTTGTAAATTTCCCTTAATTTTTGATTAGTAACATGTATTGCTAAGAACTTCATTTGGACAACTTTAAAGGTGATTTTCTCAATATTTAGATTTTTTTTTTTTTTTTTTAATTTTTATAAATCTATTTTTTTTTATTAATATTGTTATATATTAATATTATTTATTTATTATATATAAATTCTGGCATCAAACAGAAAATAAAATGTTTTATATAAAATATTTTTATAATATACAGATTGGATAGATTTTTTGTATAGATCAGAAGATCAGAATTTTTTTTCCATGGTAGATTTTTTTTTATTACGCATGCTGCCATCAGTATCATAAAATAAGAATCTATCTATCTATCTATCTATCTATATATACATATATATATATATTCTTTCTACAATTTTTTATGTATTAATATTATTAATATATATTTATATTATTTATTTATTTATTGTAAAAATTCTTCTATTAATCATTTTCTATATAAAATCAAATTTTTATAATATATATATTTATTTATACATTTATGTATTATATTATTTAAATCAGATAATGTAAAAAAAAAAAGTAAAAATCAGAAAATGTAATCAATCAGAAAAATATTATTTCATTTTATATATAATAATTTAATTTTGATTTTATTTTTAATGTTATATAATATCTATAACATTTATACAAAAATTTGGGCCCCACTGCATATACTACAGTACAGAATTATTACCATATTTATATACTGTGTGCTATTTACATAGTATTTTAAAGAATACTATAGTGCTACCATGATACATGTACAACACACAAAGTACCATGGCAAACTGTGGTACTTTTTGTACTTTTTTTTTTTTTTTTTTTTTTTTTTTACATTGGAGATAATGCAATTAAGGTAGTAAAATACAGAATTAGTTTTTTCACAATTTTATTATACTTTATAGCCAAATTTATACGATTAAATTAAGATCCTTTGTCAGAGCAACACATTAGGATAGTAAATCAGGCTTTTCTTTATCACATCATATTGACAATCTCTCGTCTCCGTTGGTTACCAGATCCCCCCTACCACCACCACCACCACCACCACCACCTTGCATTCGATGTGTGCTCTCAACTTATTATCCTTCCCTATCATCTTGCCTAAATTTAGCTCTCCATCTTTCTTTTTCCCTTTTTTCTTCCGCTCCCCTCCTCGCGCTTATCACAGTGAGAGATTATTGTGTGTGAATATCTTCGTGTGTGTTCTGCTCAGAAACATGCAGGAAGTGTGTAGTGTGGGAAGTGTGTTGTGCAGTTGTGATGTAGAGTATGAAACTGTCTATGCGTCTTTGTGCTGAAGATAAACTCTGCATTTATGCTTTTTAATAATCGAAAGAATCTATTTTAATGTGATTCTTAAGTCTTAATGTGTCTATAAAATCTTAAGTGTATCTATAAAAACCCAGAATAATTTTGTACTGCTCTTTCATAGCTAAGAAGACTTAATGGACTTAGTATCAATTTTGTCTACGTTTCTACTATAATTCCTGACAATTAGAAACAGATATTGATACACAGTAAGACTTTAAAGTAACAAAATAAATACAGATAGCACAGCCCACATCATTTCGTCTTGGAGGAATTTGATGAGAAATGTTTGAGTTCATTTAGAAAACACTTTTGATTCCAGGTGTATAAATCTTAGAAAATCTGAGCATGGTTTGAGTTATTGCTGAGATCTCTAGAGGAGACACATGTGAGATTTCCAGGGTCTTCATGAAGCAGGAAGTCCAGACTTTATTGAATCTCATCACTGCCAATTCTGGACAATAGTGATAAACTAACTATAATTGTATGTTTAATAATGATAAACAATGATATTAAAATCGTATACTATTTTGCCTAAATAATTTTAAAAACTTGCATTTTTAATGTATTTATTTTATCTTCTTTCTCATATATAAATACACACATACATATATATATTTAAAGTACTCCTATTATGCCTTTTCAAATACGACCTTTCATGCAGTGTGTCATGTAGCTGTAAACATAAACTATCTACAAAGTTGTGAAGCCGACAGTGCACAATAAATTTGTTGTAAGTTATTGTCTATCAAAAAAAGAGTCGGTTCACAATCGCCCGAACGAGTCGTCAGGAATTCGAATCTTTTTCTGTTACGGCCATACGTCAGAAAGTAACACATTTGCATAATGTCCGCCCACGTTCTACGTCTTGCCCGCCCACAAACACAGTAAAATTTCCATGCGGATTATGTCATGTCGAGAAGACGCTGTATCCTAAGTACAATGCGGGATTCACCAAAGGCTTGCTCTTAAAAGATGGATCAGTGCCCAGTTTATTTGGACCGGCTTTGCCCTCTGAACCTCTAACTGTAAGTGTGATTAATAATTGATGGTTGTATTTTCTAGCGATCGTTCAAAATCGTCCTATATCACTCATGGGAGTGAGTAAATTATCAGGACATTTTTATTCTGAAAGTGGAGTAATCCTTTAAAACTTGTTGCTTTCATGTAACGTTACTCTGCATCATGCAAAATACGTATTTAGTTGTGTGTGTGTTGTGTTCGCTCCACGCAGCTCGTAGGTCTCTGGCTAACCAGCTGGCAGCTTTATCTGTTCACTCGCTATTGTCTAGAAACGTGTCGATGAATCGTGAATGTTTGCCGTTGTTATTACTTGAAGTTCTGATAAAGAATAGAACAATACGTTGGTGTACAAGCTACAGTGCTTTATCAATACGTTTCTGCGTTGGGTTGACGCACATACTTTGGCTGTTTGGGTGTTGTTGTTTACCACCGAGTTGTGGGCTAGAGTAACGGTGATGGGCGTTCCGTGTTTGAAATTCGCTGCACGCAGTAACGTTAAACCAATCACAAAAGACTGGGTCATCGGACCAATCTAGTGTCACGCAAAGGAGTAGTTTGGACAAATGATTCGTTTTAACGAACCCTTTGGGAGTCGTTGAGCAAATAAGGTAAAAATCAGATGCAAAACCAGCTAAATCCATCTGACGTCTTTCTTTAAAAAATGCATTTTTATCAGGCTCAGATGTATAGGTTTCTATGTAAGTACTGGTATTTCTGATTGGGCTGAGGCTGGTATTTTAGCGAGTTCGAAAAAAAAAGTATTTGATGGACGTATAATATGTGTCGAGAGCATTCACTCAGTATCATTATCTCATTTTTGACCGAGATGGCTTTTAGTTGGTTTTTTGACCTTGCATGCATGTCAACTTGTTGTTGTGGACACCCAAAACCAAAATATGAACCTTTTATAATCCATAATAGGGGCACTTTAAGAAATATATGTAATATAGTTATATATAATACAACACTGTTAAACTGATTAATCACAGCAAAAATACAAGTTTGTATTTACATAATATGTGTGTGTGTGTATAAAAATGCTGTGTGCATGTATAGATTTAAGATATATATATATATATATATTAATATATGTAATATATATTCAATTAATCGTGATTAATCACAGTCAAAATTAAAGTTTGTGTTTACATAATATGCGTGTGTGTATAAACGCCTTCATGTATATATTTAAGAAATATATGTAATATATTTCTATATAATACAGCGCTGTTAAATCAATTAATCGCAGCCAAAATCAAAGTTTGTGTTTACATAATATATGTGTGTGTGTGTATATATATAAATACACACATACATGTATATATTCAGAAATATGTAATATATTTATATTTCTGTATAATATAAATCACATAGAAATATGAATATATGTATACATGTAATATGTGTAGTACATTATGTAGTACATTTTTTATTTTTTTTATTTTTGGTTAAATTAATATATTTTTTTAAAAACTTAAGCAATGAACATTTTGTCAGAACCACTAGTAAATTACGTTATTTTGTTATTTTCTCCATAATCGTGAGAGAATCATAGTCTCCAATTTATTAAGTTATCCAGAATTGCGAAGCTCTTGTTTAAATGTTGTTTATTATGGCATATAATTCATTAAAATGGAAGTTTATTTCATAAAGTTCAAAATGTACCTCCATTTTTTTGCATTTTGTCTTTTTTAGTTGAATAAAAGACCATTTTCCCTATATATTTCATCATTGAGGATTTCTTTAAAAAAAATTTAGAATCTTGTCTCGTTCTCGTGAGCCCAGTCTCATGTCTTGTTTTGTCTCGTGGGATAAGTGTCTCATCACACCCCTAATATATATATATAAATACACACACATACATGTATGTATTTAAGAAATATGTGACATATAGTTATATTTATGTATAATATAAATTATATATAAATATGAATATATGTATACATGTAAACATTTCTTAAATATATACATGTATGTGTGTGCATTTACATATATACATAAATATTCACAGTACACACATATATTATGTAAACACGAACTTTTATTTTGGATTTTATTTGGGATATTTTAACTGATTTGATAGCAGCAATAGAATATAAATCACATATAAATATTATTATATATACATATTTTACTTTTGGATGTGATTAACACAGCACTATGTGTGTATGTGTACGTGTATGTGTGTGTGCGTGTTATATATATATATATACACACACACAGTATATACGTACGTATATATATATATATATATATATATATATATACTGTGTGTGTGTATATATATATATATATATATATATATATATATATATATATATATAAAACAAACACAAATATAGAAATAAAGAAAAAAACGTTGATCCGTCATTTTTGCAAGCAAATTCAATTTGAGACTAAACATATTTAACACTGTCATTAAATTATTACTGTTTTCATTTATTAGTGCATTAGATGACAGCAAATGTAATGAACATGCCCAATAAAATATCCAATATTGGCTGATAAATAAATGCTAAAAATTCTAATATGGTCAAATTACGGTTATGGTGCTGATGGTACTGATACATCCCTAATGCGAAAGGATAAGTATGATGCACACATTGCTGTGCTGTCATTTTTGTGCTCAATGAGGGAGCAACTACCCCCTCACTGATGCTTACGTGCTCATAACAGCATTTGTGTTTGTCAAAGCTTGCGTTTGCGGCTCCCTTGATGATATTGCAAATTCAGCTGAGATTAAGAATCTGTGGTTTCTTTTTTCTGCTCTAATAGCTCTCCAAATGTTGTCTGAGTAACTTTGAGCAAACTGATGATCTGTCGGTCTGCTGGCGAGCGATTAGCGTCAGTAATGATGTGATTGTCAGGCTAGTGAAGGGAACTGAGTGGAACCGGATGCTTGACTGCCAGCATTAACTTCACTCAGCACAGGTGTGAAGGTCTGTGTATCTCCAGTGAATTAGCCATTTATATTCCAGCTGTCGGATTCATAATAAAAGCAAATTGTCTCAGTAAATCTTTGTGATTTACTCCGACTTGGAAATTAAACCTATAGTGCTTGAGGTAACACATCCTCCCTGTGTATATTATCAGTTTAAATATAAATTACTCTTTCATTTCTTCTAAATAACTAATCTTTAAAGCAACGTATTGTTTCCAATTATTTCAATTGGAGGTCTGCAGTCCACCATTTTGTGGAATAAAAGCGGTAACACCGAGATTAAACTGATTACAGAAGGATGTGACTTGAGCAGATAACCAGACACTATCACACCTGAGGCGATAGTTTGATCAGAAAATCCATTCTGAAAGAACAATGGAGAGATAATTGTTTTGGTATGTGTGATGGTGTGATACCAGGAGTATTTCCAGTGTTTCAAAGAAAATTCAAAGAAAAAAAGCTCTTAAAATGATGAAGAACCACTTCAGTGTCCATGTAGAGATGCTGTGTAGATATAAGGCTCTACGTCAGAGCCGGCGTCCCAGGTTATGTTTTCCACCTTCTAATGTTTTCCATTGATTTCTGAGAGTCAGTGCTGTTTTTCTAGCCTGAAACCTTCTATATACTATTTTGGTAACGTAGTGTAATAAATATTATTGATACACTACACTACCCCGTTATTTGTTTTAAAGAATGCAAAAAAGACATTTATATTCTGACAAGATTTTTGTTTCAAATAAATTCATCAAAGATTCTACTTTCAATTCTATTTTCTACACAAATATTAAGTAGCACGACTGTTTTCAACGTTGATGGTAATAAATGTTTCTTGAGCAGCAAATCAGCATATCAGATTGATTTCTGAAGGATCAAGAGTAATGGTGCTGAAATTTCAGCTTTGTCATCACAGGAAGAAATTGCACTTTAAATTGTATTCAAATAGAAACAGTTATTTTTAAATTGTGATAATATTTCACAGTATTACTGTTTTACTGTATTTTTATCAAATAAATGCAGCCTCATTACATTCAATAGTTTCCTGTATGCACCCAAAAAGTTTAAGTCTTGCTTAATTTTTACTTATAGCAAAAGTAAGGCCATGTGTCCACCAAAGCGTACCGTAATTTTTTCAATTGCTTTTTAAAATGCTAGGAGCGTGACAAGGCCCTGGGTGTTTTTTTCACGCTAAGCACTCTGTTTTTTTTTTTTTTTTTTTCTCAGTGCCAAGACTTTAAGAATGTTCAACTTTTGGTAAAATGCAGTGCTTATCACTGTCACTTTTTAGTCAGCTGTCTAAGCACAGTTGAGGAGGGGAGGGACAAATTCTACATTGACCAACCGCCACATCCTGCATGTACAACAGCAACAGACAACAACAAGAAGCACAAAAATGGAACAAAATTATTTCAAACAAGGGCCAGAGCAAGTACTTTATATTGTGTAAACATTTTTATATTCATATATAAATTATCTGCAAAATCAGATACTAATGATGCAATGCAAGTTATAAAGTCAGAATTGCATGATATACACTCAGAAAGTCAGAATTGAAGACAAAAATCTCGCAATTCTGACTTTTTTCTCGCAATTGCGAGTTTACACCTTGAAATTCAAACTTTTTCCTCCCAGTTCTGACTTTTTTCTCAGAACTGTGAGATAAAAACTCAATTTTAGTATAAATTGTGAGTTATGAAGTCTAATTTTGAGGGGGGGGGACTCAGAATTCGAGTTTCTGTTCTCAGAATTGCGAGTTTATATCTTACAATTCTGACTTGATAACTCGCAATTCCCAGAAAAAAAAGTCAAAATTGTGATATATAAACTCACAATTCTGGGAAAAAGGTCAGAATTGTGTGTTTATATTGTAATTTTGAATTTATTTTTTAGAATTGTGAGTTATCAAGTCAGAATTGTAAGAAATGCTCGCAATTCTGAGAACAGAAACTCGAATTTGTCTTGCAATTCTGATATTATAACTCAAAATTGTGAGTTTATATCACAATTCTAAGAAAAAAAATCCAGATTTGCGAGTTTATATCTTGGGATTCTGACTTTATAATCATACAATTCTAAGAAAAAAAGTTAGATTTGCGAATTTATATCTTGCAATTGTACATTTATAACTCACAATTGCGAGTTTATATCACGCAATTCTGAGAAAAAAGTCAGGTTTGCGAGTTTATATATTGCAATTCTGACATAACTCACTATTGCAAGTTTTTATCACGCAATTATGAACGAGTTTATGTCTTGTAGTTCTGACTTTATAACTCGCAATTTCAAGTTTATATCACACAACTCTGACTTTAAAGTCAGAATTGCGAGATGTAAAAGTAAGAAAAAATATCAGAATCGTGAGATATAACGATATATATAATAATATAAACGTGAGATACATATAATTTTTATTCTGTGGTGGCAATAGGCTACCATACTCTCAAGCACTCATAGCTTGGCATTTTCAGCAGAGTGGACATGGAAAATTCCTCAAACTGAGTTGAAGTTGCGTGTTGCGATTCATTACAAAAATTAAATATACAAGTAATTAATTCATGCTGTATGTTTTTGCTTGCAGCCAGCAAAGACAGCTCAACAGAAACCACTGTTTTGGCATTATTTTAATAATTGGCGAGCACTCAGTCATCTATCTCACCGCCATTACCATAGTATTTGAACATAGTACCATAGTACGGAAAACCATTGTCTTTTGGAAACTACTGCAGTGGCAATGCCATCATACTTTCTGAAACACCTAGTATTGAAAACAGTAACCATACAGTAGTATAGTAGGCTATATATTAAAATACCATGAAATTCTGTACCATGGTAAAGCACAGTACTAATTTTTATTGTCTATCCTGATCTACTCATATACAACTCTCTATAAAATGATCACCCCATCCCTGATCCACAAAAGCAGCCATCCATCGCTCCCCTGTCCCATCATCATACCCCATCATGTCATCATGGCGCACTTAATGCTTGTTGTCACAGAGACCGGGCTTGTCCGGTTCCTCTCGGTTTCACCTGTTCTGGCTCATCAGACGCTGACACGGAAATGCTGGCAGCTAACCATCCGTACCTGATGGTGTGTGTTAGCGCTGGCGCCCGGGGCCCACGTGGTGTGCCTCTGCTGTCACATCAAGTTAGCGCTGTATAGATGTGACGCTCATTAGCATTAGCCACACGCTAATTCATCGGCCACACATTCCGCTGTTTGATTGGTTGTGTAGTCACAGATCAAATATGAAGCGTTGTCTGATTGCGGCTGCTGGTAACCAAGGAGACAGTGTGTGCGTTTTGAAGGGGGCATTGTGTTTGACACGTTGAACGTGTGTTTGTGTTAAAGGTTGATGCTTGAAGGTTGATTAGCTTTCCAATTAGCCTTCATGTTATGTTACTGTGTGACGAATCTTTGCGTGTGCACGCGGGCGTGTATCTAAATGTTTGCGGTTGTGTTTAAAGACATGCCGAAATGCCCTCTCCCCGGTCTCGCACATGCTCAGTTCCTATTTAAACGTCAATCCGACTTAATTAGCATGACAATTAGGGACTGCTGCCAAGGCAATCAGTTAAATCAATAATGCAGTTATGAATACATGAATATTTCAGACAAATTATCCATATTCATCTGTCTCATTTTCTCTCTCTTTCTTTGTTTTTCTCCACGTGCGCAGACATGGGCTGTAAGTTGCCGAAGCCCCGAGGGTCAGATGAAGCTCCAGGGAAGATTTTCTCCACTCTCAGAAGAGCGCAAGTGGAGACACACTCAGGAGTGGCCTATACGTACCACTTCCTGGACTTCCTGTTAGGAAAAGAAGGTACGCATGCCCATTTCCTGCACACTTTGTATTATGAAAAGTCCCTTTTTAACTAGCATTTCATATGGACAGTTTTTCATATGGATGATGACCTTGACCCTTAAAGGATTAGTTCACTGATTTAAAATTCCTGAATTAAAATTTCCTTATAATTTAGGTTTTTGAGGAAAACATTCCAGTGAACTTTAATGGGGATCGGCAGTTTGAAGGTCCAAATTGCAGTTTCAGTGCAGCTTCAAAGGGCTCTAAATGATCCCAGCCAACGAATAAGGGTCTTATCTAGTGAAACAATTGGTCATTTTCGAAAAAAAAAAAACAAAAAAAACATCTATACTTTTTAACCACAAATGCTCATCTTGCATTAGCTCGACTTCACGCATAACATAATCACGTTCCAAAGTTAAAACGTGACATAGGCGGAAGTACCGACCCAGTGTTTACAAAGCGAACGTGCAAAGAAAGTCAAACGCCCATTACTAAAAAAGGTAAAACAACAATTTCAGCTGATTTTGAAGTTGGAGGAGAAAACCTTACCCTTACCTTTTTGAATCAAAGTACACAGATGAAGAAGAACACTGTAAAAAATACATAATTGAGAAACCATAAACCATTATTTCTTCTCAGTAAAGTTACTTTGCTTAGCCAACGTAAATTTGTTCATGCAATGCTGATTGTCTTATTTTGCTAATAGAAAAAATCTCATCACAGCAAGTGAAACAACAATTACTGTTGTTGAGGTAATTTATTTTTTCTGTTTCCTGGAGTAAAAATAATAATGCGTAAAAAGTTACCACATTATCAATTTTATGTTTATTTACGAATGACAAACTGTGAATTGTTATAGAAATCTTAATGGATATCTTAGTCTAATATGTAGACAACATTGCCTTTGTAAGACATCTTACATCTTGCATCCTGGGAACTCACAAAGCCTTAAAGGGGTCATCAGATGCCCATTTTCCACAAGTTGATATGATTCTTTAGGGTCTTAATGAAAAGTCTATAATATACTTTGGTTAAAAATTCTCAATGGTAGTGTAAAACAACATCCTTTTTACCTTGCCAAAATCAGCTCTGCAAAAATCATCTCATTCTGGTTGAGGCTGCTTTAAATGTTAATGAGCTCTGCTCGCCCCGCCCTCTCTTCTCTCTGTGGAGTGACGAGCCTGTTTACTTTAGCCGCATTTAGCCATGTTTAGCCACTAAACTTGCTAACTAGCACATTATTAGGAAAGGTGATTGCAAAGATTCATAAAAAATCCCTTATACTCACTTCTGCTGTAAGTGAAGCTGGATCACGAATGATTTGCGGGAACATAGACGGATATATGTAGTTCGGGAGGCGCATTCCATTCACAAAAAAATGTAATCCACTGCATCTTTAGCTGCTCAGATGTCGAGAGTAAATGAGGACCACTACGTTCATTATTACATCCAGCAACACAACACCTCAATCGCTCAATCAGAGATATTCTTGTCTAACTTACATCCCTGCTCCGGCATTGAAACAAAGAGGGCGGATGGTTACAACTGATCTAAGGTAAGACGCTCATGTCAATCAACTATCGTGGGAGCGGCCTCTGTCTGTGTGACGCCACAACGACAGGCATCTGAGAATGGCTCGATTTGAAAAAGGGGATACTATTTTTACAGATCAATTAAAAACCACAGCATGGATTTTTATCATTATAGGGTAGACTTGTACATACACTGACAACACACATTAATGTTCAAACAACATGTAAAAGTGAACTTGGCATCCGATGACCCCTTTAACGAAAGAAAGACCTTTAAAGTAAGACATGAACATCTTGGATGACATAGTGAATAAATTATCAGGAAATTTTAATTCGGGAGTGAACTAATCCTTTAAAGCCCATTCACACAAAGGACAATAACTATAATGATAACTATAAAGTTTCATTCTAATTCTTTGAGAATAGGGACGTTCTAGCCACTACTGTTATGACAAAGAGGAACAATATTGTTGGAATTACTTTGAGAATAATTTTTCCAGCTAATGTACAATAAGAACATAGACAACAAATCAGAATCCACCCAACTTTAAAGAGCTTGAACATCTGTGGCGCACACAAAAACAGCAGTGTGCACTAATAATAAAACAAACATTATCATCCATTGGTGTGTAATTATCATTGATGTAAATGGGATTTTACCCATATTGCTGTATAAATGTAATCTTTACAAGTCATTATGGAGGTGGCACCTCTACAATATTTACTACTGCAGATCCAATATGTAAAAAAAAAAAAAAAAAAAAGACTGGGAACAGTGCTGTTACTGTTAACCACTGTAAAACTAAACAATTAAAATTTTTTGTTATTAACTAGAGCTGCAAGTCAATTAGTCAAAATAAAAGTTTATGTGTACATACTATATATGTGTGTTCTGTGTATATTTATTACGGTATGTTAATATATATATGTGTATATTTTTTAAAAAATTGTATGTATTTGTATACATAATAAATATACACAGTACACATATATAGTATGTAAACAAACTTTTTGAATTATTTTGAATCGATTAATCGCAACTAATCGTTTTGCAGTTCTATTATCAACTACAAGCTGAAATAAAAATTTTAGATGAAAATTTCTGATTTCATGAAAAAACTGAAAGAAAAAAAAATGTGAACACCAATAAAAAATGTTGCATTCGGCAACTAACTGAAATAATCATGTTTAAGTTAAAGTACTTCAAATACTAAAACTAACTCTGAACTAAAAGTAAAGGTAAACAGTAACATAAAAACTAATAAAAATGACAGAAGCACATAAAATAATGAAGAGCCTGTGAGTTTGAAATGTTACCATTTGTTTGTTTTTATTTATTTTTTTGTCAAGCACCCAATTTTCAGCATTTTTGCCATTGATGTGCATGCTTTGTTTTCGTCTATAATATACTATAATATACGTACTATAATATATAAATAATATTAAAACAGCACTGACTGGCAATTATTCTAATTATTATTATTATTATTTTTAAGTTAAAAGTGAATAAATTTTTTTCTTCTTCTTTATGACTTTATAATTCACACATCAGAAGATTAATATACAAGGTGACATACAGCATAAAAATGATTGCTGTTTTCCAAAATTCAAAGCAACATCCATATTGATGATATGCATACACAAACGCACAAAACCCACCTTCAGATAATAAAGTGTAAAGCTTCAAACTGGGAAAAAAAAAAAAAAAGTGTAAGATTAGATGAGAGAGAGAGAGGGAGAGTAACAGAGCAAGAGAGCAACCAAACAGTGTATATTCTTTGAGGGCTTATGTTTCTAAATATACTAATGCCGCTTTTGTTAGTGTGCTTCGAGAGAGGCAATAATGGATCCAGCTGAATTCAGAGAAAGAGGATATGAGACAGGATGAGAGAATATAAGACACAGATTGAAGTGGAAGAACAGACCTGCTCATTTTAATGACTTGAAAGCATATGAGTATATGGGCCATTACTGAACATAATTACAAGGATGTGACCATATCTTTACTTGTTTATTTTTGTGAAGGGGGGGTCTGAGATAGTAATAGTAAAACCTAAATTCACCTACATTGTGGGCAGCATCCAGTGGTCTCCAGGAAGAAAACATGCTAATAAACATACTAATGTCTAAATGAAAAAGACGAAACGGTCAACATGCGAAGGTTATATCATGAACTTAGTATAACAACAGAGTCTTTCTATCAGCGCCACTATGTTACCGCACTATAAAGTTGGATACTTTAATGCATTTCGTATTATGAACTAACAATGAACATTATTCTTTAAGTGCATTTATAAATCTTAATTATTATTTATGAATATACAAATGTTAATGCATACTTAGGATGAATTGCTTCTGTGTAGACAATTGTCTGTAACTACACTCTTAAAAATAAAGGTTCCTTACTGGCAGGGGTGTGCGACATGACGGTTTTTGATCGTGGACGATAAAAATATTTCCACTATCTGCTTTTTGAGAAATATCGTAGTATCGTTCTATTCTCTCAGCGGCAGTTCTGGCGCCTCCGTCTCAATATACTTACTGTACAACGCGACATCCATTCACTTCAGTGTTAACTCAGCGGTAGTTACACTCACGGGACACTGCACTTATTCACAATCACAAAAGTACATTATTTGCTTGCCGGTCAAACATTTTATTCCCGTGCTGTTCCGACATGCGCTTTTCCACCGCGCGTACACCTGAAACGCGCGCACATTAAAATACTGTTACATAGCGCCTAATTACTGAACTAAATTATGTATCATGTCTGATTACGCTACTATTGTCAAAACACACAAGCTTTACATATAAAAACAGTTTATAAAAGCTTATGTCTAAAGTGAAAGTAAACAATTGAACTGAGAGAAAAAAAAAAAAAAAACGGATTCCTACCTGTATATTAGATGTGCAGCTCTTAAAGGGGCAGTACTAAACATGCTGCCTAAAAATTATAATTCTGTCATTATTTACTCACTTACATGTTGTCCCAAACCTGTATTACTTTCTTTCCTGTGCTAAACACAAATTAAGATATTCTGAAGAATGAGGATAACCAAACAGTAGCTGGTAATAATAGAAATGATCAAATAGACAACATTCAACAGAAAAAAGAAACTCATTCAGGGTTAAAACAACCTGAGGGTGAGTAAATGATGGTATTAAAATAAAACACTATGACAGAATTGACAGACAGATGACAGAATTTTTATTTTTGGGTGAACTATTCATTTAATTGTTATTAAAACAAAACACAAAGAGAAAAATCAATCACTGCTCCTGAATGAAAAACTTCAATAATACAGCTGCTTTAATAGGAATCAGTGTACAACTGATGTGTATAAGTATATAGTGTTTCACTTTTTATATTTGTTAATTCAATTTCTTGAATGCTACTGCTAAATACACCTACTGTACCTGAAAAATAAAGCACTGTTTGTATTCTTTGTTTTTATCTTTCAATAACAAAGATAAAATAATGACAAAGATTTTTATCTTCACTCACTTTAGCCTAAATATCTGCTATTCTTTTTTATTTTATATATTCTTTGTTACCTTGAAAGTCTTTGTTTTTAAATAGGGAATTTAGTTTGGCTGTACTGCTCAGACAATTTGCAAAATAGTAAAACCAACATGACAAAGAATTGTGATAAAATCGTGAATCGTGATATTTCTGAAAAAAATCTTGATATGATATTTTTGTCATATCGCCCACCCCTACTTACTGGCATCAACGATTCCATGAAGAACCTTGAACATTCATGGAACCTTTCAAATGTAGAAAAGGTTCTTTATAGTTGAAAAAGGTTCTTTAGATTTTTAAAATGTTATTCAAAATGGTTATTTTAGGAACTGTTCACTGAATGGTTCTTTGGGGAACCAAAAATGGTTCTACTATGGCATCACTGCAGAAACACCCTTCTGGAGCCTTTATTTTTAAAAGTGTATAGCAAGCTCTCTGCGGTACTACATAAAAAAAAAAAAAAAAAAAAAAAAAAAAAAAAACATTTTATTTATAACTGGAATACTTAATTTTAACTAAATCATGATTCAGTCACACCATTCAGTGGTCATCGTCGTCCACAGCAATGCATTATATCAGTATTTACTTGGTCTTGTAATAAATGCTAGTCCTGACCACTCTGTTGAGGCTTATTTAGGAAAATTTAAATATTGTTAGTTTTTCCAATCCATTGCATTTAGTAGTTAAGTTTAGCGCTTAAAGCGTTATCCAAATACAAATGTGTGTATGCGTGCAGGTGTGCATCTGAGAGTGTGACCTAGATCAAATATTTATTTTTTAAAAAATAGGAAAATGTGAGAACTGGGACAACGGCAATCGTTCAGGTTTTGGACACGCACACACACACATACACACACACTCCAGGCTTTCTGTTTTAGCTGCTTATCGGTAGACAGACAGGCAGGTCATTTATATGTAAAATTCACTGATGCCTACAGAGACACTGAGACAAAAAAAGCGTTT
Source organism: Cirrhinus mrigala (assembly GCA_036247105.1). Lineage (NCBI taxonomy): Eukaryota > Metazoa > Chordata > Actinopteri > Cypriniformes > Cyprinidae > Cirrhinus > Cirrhinus mrigala. The sequence continues at coordinate 23,716,858 of CM070025.1, read as the reverse complement.
TTACTGCAAACTGCTGACAGCACAAGTGAGAGTCAGAGATGTTTGAATATGTTTGTTTGTTTGTTTGTTTTAGGGCATCAATATTGAAAGCAACGATAAGTGACTTAATGAATGTGAATGATTGACAGGGTTGAAATAACAAAGACACAGAGAGAAAGAAAATGCTAGGCATCCTTTCAAAGATTATCTGATCTTGAAGATGGGAGGGCTTAGTACTAAAATCTGGGATTTATCTGTTTGTGTGTGCGCAACAGAGGAAATCAGTCGCCCTAGTGACACTGAACTGTATTTATAGGCAAAATCTGGTTTTAATTGAAATTGGTCTCTATAAATAATGCAATTCCACTCTCCATCGGGTTATTACAAAATAAAATAAGCCCCCGAAGACCCAACATCACACTCATAAGCAGCAAGAATCTCTTATACTTATGAATCATATAAACACTTACTTTAATATTTATATCATATCAATATTTAGAGAGCAATTCTGATAGGCCAGCACAGCAGGAGAAGGGACGGCGATCTAATAGATTTGCTACTAACACGTTTAGTTCAAAAAATCATTCAGAGGATTGATTTATAGAAATTGAATTACTACAGCATTTAAAATACATTGAACAACTTTGCTTAAATAATAAATGAGTAGTGTTATTAAAAAAATAGACGGTTTTAGTTCTGGTTGCTGATTGGTAAATATAAAGGATGCATGGATATTAATTCTGGACATTAAGCTCTCTGTTAGTCTGAGACATAAGACAGAACAGATTCATACAGTATGTTTGGATTTTAGCACTTATCACACTTGAGTATAAACCCACATATTTGTGATTGTCTAGGTGTTTAAGTCACAGCTACTAGATCCAGATGGCCCAAAAGGATCTAGACATGTGTAATTGTGCTATTACATCTGATATTTTACCATAAAAACATATATCATGTGCAGAGGTTGCGCTAGACTTTAACATTGTCCGTAATTTTGACGGACAGGGTCGTAAAAATTCTGTCATAATCTATTATTACCCGTCATTTTAATTTTCATATATTTTAATTAAAATAACACATTTAATTGCTTTTATTTGTTGACATTTTCAGTTTTAATCATGAACCCAACATTACAGGATGACAGCGCAGTGTTAAAAAACAACAAAATACTTTAGGGCTGGGTAAACAAAACACAAAAAAATCGATTTTTTCGAATATAATAGATTCTTATTTGAATGAACCAACATCGATTCTTAAATCACAATCGATCTTTTGATCGATCAGTTGATGAATGAACAGTACATAGTGCGTCTTCCTTCCACTAAATAGTAATAGGCTAGAATTTGTGTTACTTTTGATATGAAACAAAGTCTCAGGTTTCAAATTTTGTCCACTTCATTAGGAAATGAAAGCAATAAATACCATTTTGGTGCTCTTTAATGTGGCATGATAGATCGTTGTAGCTTCTGTGTACTCACCTGTGCGTAATCAAACACATAGGAAAACATTCGTGACAGTTTCATTTTTGCTCTGGATCCCCTACTCTGCTGCCCGTCTGGAGCGCACTCACCACCAACTGGACAGGGGTGGGAATTACAGCTACAATTTACAGTAGATCACCCTCAATGTAATCTGTCAAAATGACGGACTGCCTTCAGATTTTTCCATCACTGATCAGTCAAAAAAATCAGTCAATGACGGACAATTTCCGGTTAACGCAACCACTGATCATATGTGATCCTGGACCACAAAACCTTAAGTAGCACGGGTATATTTGTAGAAATAGCCAAAAATACTTTGTATGGATCAAAATTATCGATTTTTCTTTTATAGTAAAAATCATTAGGATATTAAGTAAAGATCATGTTCCATGAAGATATTTTGTAAATTTCCTGTTAATATTTCAAAACTTAATTTTTGATTAGTAATATGCATTGCTAAGAACTTCATTTGGACAACTTTAAAGGGGATTTTCTCAGTAGTTTGATTGTTTCCCAATATTTTGATCAGATTCCAGATTTTTAAATAAATGTATCTCAGCCAAATATTGTCCTGTGTTAACCATACATGAATGGAAAGTTTATTTATTCAGCTTTCAGATGATGTATACATCTCAGTTTCAGAAAACTGACCCTTATGACTGGTTTTGTGGTCCAGGGTCACATATATTTGCCGAAGACGCTGGATTTCATTGTTAGACCTTGTGTATTAGACTGAGGGATATTCGTTTAGCAGGCTGCATTCTTGAGGTGGAGTTTGTTGCTGAGATTGACTGTTTACCCGAATGTTTAACCCCCGACTGGGTAAATTCTGCTTTATAAAGGTGGAATTCCCCTGTAGTAAACATAGGGACAGATTATCATATATTTGGTCTTTCAGGAGCAGTGAAATCATCTTTGTGTGTATTGGTCTTACACAAACAAACACATTTTTTCTCAAGCATAGCTACAGAATAGAGTGTCCTTTGCCGCTGGCTTTTCACGTTATATGCTGGTTACTTTAGTTCATGCTCTGGACTGGAGTAAGTTAATAGATGTCATAAAGTCTAAGACACTTCCGCAGTTTCAGCACTACCTGATGATTGCAAACAGATTTTGTAATTTGGTGAAGTTTTCATGGGAGTATGTCATGAGATATACATGGGTCAGATGTCTTTGTACTGGTATGCTGAACTGGAACATTTAACATTTAACTCTTGTTTATCTTCAGAACACAAATTACGATATTTTTGATTAAATCTGACAGCTTTCCGACCCTGTATAGACAGCAACGAACTACCACCCTAATGTTATGAAGCTACAAGAATACTAATGTATTCAACCCTGCCACATACGCAACAAAACGAAGTAGAAATGGGGGGATGAATGATGTAAGTCAGACACGAGAAGATAGGTGTGAACCATTTCATTCACAGTCATCTCTGCCAAATAAAGTGTTAACATGCTTACTTTCTGACATGGTTACTGACACACAAACCGAGACGCTGTAGAAAGTGTTTGAAAGTATTTTGATGCAACGGTTTTACAAGCAATTTGTTTCTGGAATCAGTAATTAAACTTAATTTCCAGCGCTCATTATTCAGAGCACTATTAAGGGCAGCAGTGAGCTGTAATCTGAGCACTGCTTGACTGCAATCATCTTTCAGAGGTGTGAGGAGCTTGTTTAAACAAAACTGTGACGGTCTGAACACGCTTTGACTCTAAGGGGGGTTTATTAGTGTTTCCACTGAATAAATAACTGCACAGTTCATAGCAAGATGAACATATAGGTGAATTGAGTGCAAATGTGTGATTTAGTCTTCAGTGTCACATGATCCTTAAGAAATCAGACTAATATGCAGAATTGGTGTTTAAGAAACTTATCAATGTTGAAAACAGTTGGACCAAACAATTGTAATATGTCACTCTCTCAAATATGACTAAACAAAGATCACATTTAAAAGCAAAAAATAAAGGGGTAGTTTACCCAAAAATAAAAAATTCTGTCAATAATTACTCAGCCTCATGTTGTTCCAAACCCGTAAGACCTTCATCATCTTCAGAACACAAATTAAGATATTTTTGATTAATTCTGAGAGCTTTCTGAATCTGCATAAACAGCAACACAACTGATGTGTTCAAGGCCTAGAAAGGTAGGAAGGACTGTGGTTCATCCTTTGTGGTTCAGCCTTTATTTTATAAAGCTATGAAAATACTTTTTGTGAGCATAGAAAACAAAAGTTTTCACCGCACGTCAAAGACTGACAAGGAAGAGAAGAAACTGTTGAATAAGGTCATTATTTTTGTTTTCTTTGTGCACAAAAAGTATTCTCGTAGCTTCATAAAATTTAGGCTGAACCACATGGACTATTTTAACAATGTCCTTACTACCTTTCTGGGCCTTAAACTTGTCAGTTGGGTTGCTGTCTATGCAGGGTCAGAAAGCTCTCGGATTTCATCAACAATATCTTTAAGTTCTGTTCAGAAGATGAACAAAGGTCTTACTGGTTTGGAACAACATGAGGGTGAGTAATTAATGAATTAATTTTATTTTTTGGATGAGTTTTCCCTTTAAATCATGCTGATATGTTGGTATAAAAGAGTCTACATTAGTCATCAGTTGATTAAATTTTGGTACACTGATACATGCTGACTTATGCTCACCAAGACTGCATTTATTTAATTAATAATACAGTAAAACAGTAATATTGTGAAACAGTATTACAATTTAAAATCAAAATTTTTATATATTTTAAAATGTAATTTATTCATGTAATGGTAAGGCTGAAATTTCAGCATCATTACTCCAGTCTTAAGTGTCACATGATCCTTCAGAAATCATTCTAATATGCTGATTTGCTGCTCAAGAAATATGTTTTACTATTGAAAACAGATGTGCTGGTACATATATGGTATATATATATATATTTAATTGTTTGTTTTGTTACTGTTATTTTTTTAATACATACACTATAATAGGTTAAGTTGTCACAGTGGTATATTAGGGATTTTAGTTCATTTTTTTGAGCAGTAGTAGCTGTGTCAGGACAAATGATGATAGTTGAAAGATAGATGAAATGCTATATTTTTTTTATTTTTCTGCTCATTTCTCTCTGTGCTTCTCTGTCTCCCCCTTTCCGTCTCTGTTTGTCTATTCAGAGGTGGCAGTGTCCTCATTGCTGTGTCTGTCGTCAGTCAGAGAGCTTCCGGTGCAGGTGTGTGAGTTGTATCAGAAGGGATTCGTTCTGGCTGCTGTCCATCCCTTTGTTCACTCCTGCGGCCCTGCTAGTGCTAACCTTCAGAAGCAGTTACACCGGGCTGTGCTCATCAGAGAAACACACAGGTATATACTAGGAATGGAATAGTATATACTGCTTACTGCACAGAAACAGCGTTCTGTACACATCAATAAACATTTCAAACAGTAAAATATTTGCATTATATACTACTATGTTGCACAAGTGAGTGGAATCCAGTGATCAAGTCAGAAATGAAAAAGATTAATGACTTTTGACAAATTTATAATGTTACAAAAATTTCTATTTCAAATAAATTCAGTTTTTTTAAAACTTTCTACTCATTACAGAAAGATCAAATTATTACAGTTTTCACAGCAATATTTCACAATTGTTTTCAACATTGATAATAATAAGAAATGTTTCTTAAATCAGTATGCTAGAATGATTTCTGAAGGATCATGTCACACTGAAGACTGGAGTAATGATGCTGAAAATGTATTAAATCAGAAAATAGAAAATAATTTAAATTGTAATAATATTTAAAAAATATTACTGTTTTTACATACTATGTACTGCACAGCAGCAGATATTATCCAAGTCACATTAAAAGAAGAGGGAAGTTATTTCCAATGAAGTGTAATGTATTATATTTTGATTATATTATTGATTATTAGGGGTTCAAGCGTATAGCGCTGAAACCCTATTGTAATTGTTCGAATGGCCAAGGATCAGCGATCTCCCACCGCCAACAACATCACCAAGGCTCGCCCTAATCGGCCTGACGGGGGCGCTATAGCGATCAAGAGTACGAAATCCCTAAATAACTCCTAAATGTCAGTCACAGGCTCAAGTGCCTTATGTCATTGGAATCCTTGGCTAACACCGGACCAAATACATGCTTCAGATCTGATTGTAAGGTGAAATTTTTTTTTTTTGAAAAACTAAACCAGTACAGAAGGATTCTCTGGAAAGTGAATATCAATAATTATCAAAAAAAAAAAAAAAGAGTTGAACTTTTGACTCACAGTTGCAAAGAAATACCAAAACGTTTGAAAATGCAGGGACTCTTTTAGTAAAATGCCTGAAGAGAATGAGATATCTTCGCCAAACTCATATCACAATTTGGGGTCACAGGACAAAAATTGTGGAGCTTGGCCACTTGGTGATATCAGAGGGAAAAAACATAAAAATGGCTACACTTACTCAACCATTTGTCCTATCAACATGAAAATGACTGTGCACAGTCTTGGTCCAAAGTGCCACAAGCGTCTTAAGGACATTTGTGTATCTCAAAAAAACATGGACGCCATTGGCTGATGAAGTTTGAGCACCTATTAGACAAGGTTAACGGAAGTTAACGGAGGCCGATCAGAACGAAACTCAGTGGGCCTGTTTGACGCACATCTTTAAATGTCTGTGAGAAATTTGAAAGAAATCGGCCACTGGGGGGCAATATCGTATTTTTCGAATGTACGATTATACGATTGTGCGTTTTTTCACACAAACACGCAATATTCGTATCATATGATAAAACCTCTCATTCCGAACAACTCTAGAACCACTGCTGTCAATCAAATCGTTTGTTAAATGATTGAGATGTATAAAAATAAAAATAAATACTTTTGCGAACTAATCCTAGGTTCTTTGCTCAATCTGGAAAAAACCACGCAGTACAATTCTCTGGACTCTCTAGGTCAATAATTATTAAAAAAATGTTAAAATTTACATTTGGGAAGCTATAACAGGGTCATTTAGAAAAGGGGCCTGTCCGAATTTACCCAAAATTCTATAAAGACTAAAGGAAAACTCAAAACTTCACAAAATCTGGTGAGCGCATGTGACTGATTGTGGTGATTCTAAAAAAGCATGGAAAGTTTTAAGGAGATCAGACCGCTATAACAGTCATAAACATTGAAAACATTATATTTCTATGGTAAAATACCTGGATTTGGCAAAAATGCTCCTTTTAATCATTGATTTAGCTGGTTACAGCCATGTTGTCACAATGTCTTTTCTTTATGTGCTTGAATGCCTTAAGCACTTGAATCCCGGTAATCGCTGCTTGCGGATATATTTAAGGATATTTTTTGGAATAAGATTTGCATATGAATCATTTACAATAAGAGATTTACAATAATAATTGCATATGAATCATTTACAATAAGAGAATCATTTACAACAAGATTTTGTGTAAAGAAGGTAAATAGTCTATTTTAAGTTCATGTTTATCTCAGTTTTGGATGTTCAAAAGTGGCTTTTTTGTTACAGTGGGTCTGACAGTGGCCTGCTGAACTGGGTTGAGCCTCATCTCACGACAGACGTGTGTTATCTCGGTCACCAGGACCCTGACGCAGAAGTCATACAGGGCTATGTGAAAAAGGTTAGACCTTCTTTAAAAGTGCACTTGTTTTCATTCAAACAGAGAGCAGCAGATCAATTTGTTTGTCATTCACTTACTAAACTTTAGTGGCACACTTAATGTCATCACTCCATTAAAGATGACACCGAAAACCCACTTACTTCAAACTCTGTCTATTGTGGTCTTACAATACGGCTGTAAAATGAAAACATAAGCCGACAGGCTGCTCCATAGACACTGACACCCCACATTCATCTGCTGTTCCATTAGTCTTCACCCCCCTTGCCTTTTCAGTAATTGCATTTATCTGGAGATAAGCAGTGTTTGACTGAGAGTGTGTGTGTGTGGTAATGTTTGAGCCGTGTGACATTTACTGATGATTTAGACGTATGCGTGTGTGTGGCGTGACAGTGTGATGATTGGAAAATATGGTTTTCATTAGCGTTTCCTGTCACAGCTCCACAGAGCTTATTTTAAAAGCATCTGCAGGAAAACGCACCACCTTTCTCCTCCAAAGACACTGTAAAATTATTCATATTACACTGAAATCCACTTACTTTCATTGTCAGCTTTGATTGTAGACTTTGAATGGAACAGGTGGTAGGAAGATTGACGTTATTGATGAATATTTCACTTTTTCTGTTGTTCTTCTGGGGATGCAGGTGCAGGATTTGGCTGATCACGGTGATCTGTTTGTGGGGTTTTTGCCACAGCCGGGTGGAGGTCCATATTTTCTCGGTCACTGGGAACCTGAAGATCTTTCCTCCTTGCACTCCAGTCCCTGTTCTGTTCATCACAGCAGCCGACCTCCGACCCTCAGTCCTGCGAGCGAGCAGAGCCAACAGGATAGAGACAATGGGGATCATCAAAACCAAAATCGTACAAACTTTAATTCAGACAATGAAGACTTTATGAATCACAGCTTTCAGATACAAAGCACTGAGAGCAGCCAGTGTTGGAATAATCAAAATCCTTTTGCTGAAAACCATCAGTGTCCAGATTATCAGTACTTGAATGTCGAAGGTGAATGTACGCAAGCTGAGGATTTAAAGAACCGAGTGCCATCGCATGAGTTTATTTTAAGCTCTTGTGCATCAGAGCCGCATCAGACCCAGAGTGCTAGAATGCAGCCGGACTTGCCCAGCTGTGATTTGGCAGAAAACAACAAAAGAGAGCACAGGGAGCAGGTCAAAAGCCAAGACAAACACAGCAAGCGCACTGGAACCACCCCGATGCTGAATCGTAAGTGTGGAGTCAGCTGAAATACAGAGAGAGGGTTGGTGAAGAGGAAAAAACATGTTTTCGTTTAGGTTATATTAAAATAATATAAGCAGTTTAGAATTTCTAGGTGTGTAAATCTTTGCTCTGAATCTAATTTGATTTGATTACAGTTCTTCAGTATTGGTCATTCACTTTCACTGTGTTAATATTTTTCAAAATTTTTTGTGACTCAGATGTAACCGGAAAAACAATTTACATCTTAGCAGAATATCAATATTGGCAAAACACATTACGTGAAATCACTCTCACAACCAACACTCTCATTCTCTCAGGACCAAAACGTCTTTATAAGTAAGCCATTCGCTCAGCCGATTCGTTCAAATACAGTTGAAGTCAAAAGTTTACATACACCTTGCAGAATCTGCAAAATGTTAATTATTTTACCAAAATAAGAGGGAAAATGCATGTTATTTTTTATTTAGTACTGACCTGAATAAGATATTTCACATAAACGACATTTACATATAGTCCACAAGAGAATGTAATAGTTGAATTTATAAAAATGACCCCGTTCAAAAGTTTACATACACTTGATTATTAATACTGTGTTGTTACCTGATTGATCCACAGCTGTGTTTTTTTGTTGTTGTTGTTGTTGTTTTGTTTTTTTTTAGTGATAGTTGTTCATGAGTCCCTTGTTTGTCCTGAACAGTTAAACTGCCACTGTTCTTCAGAAAAATCCTTCAGGTCCCACAAATTCTTTGGTTTTTCATCATTTTTGTGTATTTAAACCCTTTCCAGCAATGACTGTATGATTTTGAGATTCATCTTTTCACACTGAGGACAACTGAGGGACTCATATACAACTATTACAGAAGGTTCAAACACTCACTGATGCTCCAGAAGGAAAATTGATCCATTAAAAGCCAGAGGTGAAAACTTTTTGAATTTGAAAATCAGGGTAAATTTAACTTATTTTGTCTTCTGGGAAACATGTAAGTATCTTTTGTAGTATCTGAAGGGCAGTACTAAATGAAAAATATGATATTTAGGGAAAATAAGAAAAATGTACACATTGAATTCTGTTCATAAGTTTACACCCCCTGGCTCTTAATGCATCATTTTTCCTTCTGGAGCATCAGTCCCTCCGTTGTCATCAGTGTAAAAAGATGGACCTCAAAATCATACAGTCATTGTTGGAAAGGGTTTGAATACACAAAAATGATGAAAAACCAAATAATTTGTGGGACCTGAAGGATTTTTCTGAAGAACAGCAGGCAGTTTAACTGTTCAGGACAAACAAGAGACTCATGAACAACTATCATTAAATACAAAACAAACAAACAAACAAACAAACAAACAACAAAACAGCTTTGGATCATTCAGGTAACAACACAGTATTAAGAATCGAGTGTATGTAAACGTTTGACTGGAGTCATTTTTTATAAATTCAGCTATTATTTTCTCTTGTGGACTATATGTAAATGTCTTTTATGTGAAATATCTTATTCAGGTCAGTACTAAATAAAAAATAACATGCATTTTGTATGACCCCTCTTATTTTGGTAAAATAATTATCATTTTGCAGATTCTGCAAAAACTTTTGAACTTCAACGGTACATTTAAATATTCATGAAAGAAACGTCTTTATAAGTGAGTCATTCACTCAACCGATTCATTCAAGCAACTATTTAAGAAAAGTAACTGTTAAATTGCAATGTGAAAAAGAAATTACAGTATTTTACACCTCACAAAAAATAACAGTCAATTTTATTACGGTTCCTTTCTTAAATAAGACATCTTTGATGACATATATCCTACAAACGCGACCTCCGGAGGATGCAGCCTCCAAAATAAGACGCAGATTCTGATTCAGTCAGGAACGCGACTGGTGTGTTTTAGTCGGAGACGGACTATTCGTTTGGAATTATTTTCGTTTGCGGAGCAAAAATAGACAAAGTAACAGGCAATTGTGTCTAAAATGAAATTTACTCAAAATTAACTTCTTGTTTAGCTGTTATATATTATCAGTCCGCTATCCCTCTCAATCGCGATGTTGTCTGAATATCCGTAACAACGTTTGTTTATAATTATCTCACTCTATTACTTTTTAAGTTAATATGTAGCAACAGCGACATATAAGTCATAATAAACACTTACTAAACATTTGTCTCCGTATGTGTAGGTGTGCAGGTGTTCGCGCTGTACAACCATACGATAGTTCTGTCGGGATCGCCGAAGTTCTTTTCTCTGAGGGTTCCACTGCAGGTGCGCAGGGAGGCGGGGCTTGTCAGCTCGGTTGACTCCCATTGGCTGGACCACATGACGCAGCACTTCAGGAGTGGCGCGCAACTCATTGACGGCTACTTTCACCTGGCAGACGATGCAGGTACTGGACATGTCGTGACATTATGCTAATGCAATACATTTATTCATTAGTGAGTTTTAATAAAATAAGTATAAAATGCATATAATTATATTTAATAAATGAAAAAAAAAAAAAAAAAAATAGAATACTAATGCAGTTTTCAATTATTTCTATTAACCTGCTCAGCAGTTTCACCATGATAACTCCAAAATAAATGATCAACCATTCCAATGCTGTTCTTGCATCTTCAGCATCTTCTTCCACTGTGGAGAGTGTTTTTATCTTCCAAAGTGCTTCAGGTGATGCCGGGCCAACCACAGTGTATGACGCCATCGTAGTTGAGCAGTGGACTGTTATTGATGTAAGTCTGCAGTGGTACTTCCCGAAAGCAATTCATTGTATTGTTCTACACAGTGAAAGTGCACATTTCTTCTTACAAAATGCCTTTTAAATGAATGCCAACATATGTGTACATTCACACAATATGTCTGAATGCACAGAACATTAGTGAAATGCTTTAACACCTTTTTTTAATGGCACTTCTGTAATACAGGGTGTTGCGGTGAAAACAGACTACATTCCTCTACTCCAGTCTCTGGCTCCGTATGGCTGGAGACTAATGTGTGTTCTGCCCACTCCCATCGTTAAAATGAAAAGGTTTGAAATCCATACTAAACCTTTATATTCCTATAAGAAATAGTTCACCAAATATAAAAAATATAAATGCTGAAAATTTACTCTCCACGCAAAATATTGATGAGTTTGTTTCTTCATCAAAACAGATTTGGAGAAATTTAACATTACATCACTTGCTCCCCAGTGGATCATCTGCACTGAATGGGTGCCGTCAGAATGAGAGTCCAAACAGCTTATAAACGCATCATAATAATCCACACATATTTGACACGACTCCAGTTTTTTGTAATGTTTTCATCAGCTGTTTAAGCCATTGGTGAGCAAGTGAAGTAATGCTAAATTCCTCCACATCTGAATCTTGGATGGCCTGAGGGCAAGTTTATTTTTCAGAAAATGTCATTTTTGGGTGAACTATGCCTTTAAAAAAGAGCATTACATTCACTGTTGCACTTCAGGGGCTAATAATAGGATAAATATTACCTGCAAAAACTCTCCTTAGTTATATCAAAAGAAAACGAATAATTCCTACAGATTTTATACCTCTGATTTATTTTTGTCTTAGTGATGGAAGTTTGGCCACAAAACAGATCCTCTTCCTCCAGAGACCCACGCTGCCTCGCAAGAGGAGAGACTTGACGGTGTGTATACATGGCACAAAGTTTATTCCTGCTAAAATTAGATTAGAGCTGTCTTAGAGAGCTGTGTGAAATTGTAATAGCATTGTCAGTTCGCTTTAAAATCCTCAAAAGTAGCTCAGAGTCTGACAGTTTGTGTGTATGTTTTTCAGAAACTGCACCTCAGAGGTCAAAACAAAAGGAACTTAAATAATAAAAGGACACTGGAGAGGGAGATATCACCGCTGGCAACAATTGAGAGAGAAATGGAACGAATGGAAAGAGAAAACACAAGTCTGATGAGACAACGTGAGATTATCCAGAAAGAAAATGGGCAGAATTTGCCTGAAAGCCCAGAGAGGAGAGATCAAGCGGAAAGGACGGTGGAATTCCACACGCAGAGGATCGACATCCCAAACATCAGCCCGGCAAAAAAGGATGGAATTACAAACGGCAATCAGGGATTAAAGCGCACAATTACGTGCGGTAAACACGAGGACGCGCGAGCGGTCGTAACAGAGAGAGCTTTATTCTCTGGAGTCTGCTGACAGTATTCATTTATGGATATTTAACCATTACAATATGTTCATGTTTATTCAGGCAGAACACATTCTTGTCAGTCCGTGTCTGAGCATATACATCTACTGACAGAGTAATTGTCCGCTAAGATTGCAAAGAGGTGTTTGAAACTTGCCGCTCTTAATTATTTGGGTTTTTAAAGTGCATTGCAGCAACAAATATGTGAAAACATCCGTTCGAGGAGATCTGAATATGCTAAACGCTGACCTGTGTTTTGAGACTTGTACCTGTGTGAATCTGTGATGTCAACTCATTTTATTTCATACAGTTTTAGCATATGCAATACATAGTGCACTAGCTCAAATGCATACAATCCACAAGAATTCATCAGTACGTATTACATCAGTTATTTAATTTATTTACATCAGTGAGGATGGCAGTACATGATGTCTAAATCTGTAAAGTAACAGTTATAGTGAACGTCTGTGAGACAGTTAATGGTGTACATAACTCTCAATAATGGGCTTTTGCTGCAAATTAAAAGTGCATCGTTTACAGCAACTGCTTTCAGTGTCGTTTTTCAGTGTTTACAAAGATAACGAAACATTTCAGCACTATTAGAAGATCTTGTTCATCAAGCCAGTTTTGAAAAACCATCCTCCTCATGATTTGGGAAATCAATATATTTTATAAGGTGTTTAATTTTGATTGGAATTGATGCTAAATAAAGTTCGCATCAATTGGAAGCTGTAGTCCCGGCTTTACAGTTTAAAAACAAGTAAATTGCTTCGCGGAACCAGCCTAAAATTTGTAATTTGATATTGAAAGGCACAATATATGACATATTTTATTTCCAGATTTGTACAGTGTGATTGAAACTATGGCTGGGTATAAATAATAATAATATTGTTGATCGATTCTCGTTTTTACGAAACGATACTGATTCTTAAATGCCAAGAATCGATTAGCCTAGCCCGTTTTAGTTATTAAACGGAACATTTTAGCCTGCCTCACACCCAAAAAAAAAATCGCACTGCTTTGTGCTTTTTTTACTTTTTACAGTTTAAATTGAAACATTTTATTGTATTTAAACAATAAATGCCGTTCTGGCGCTGTTTAATATGGAGATCGCTGTAGCGCCTCAGTTCAAGAAAAGCGGCTACAGGAAGCTAGTTGAAGGAAATAAACATGAACGTCCGAAGGCATGTTAAAAGAAAAAATACAAGGAAATCGGTATCCTGTCTCATGTAATCGCTCAATCAATGTTTCAACCACAGAAATACGTCAATATATAACAGGTTGTAAACAAAGTCATTTAACCTCACATTTACCTCTGAAAAAAAAAAAAACACATTCGGTGACCGTAAACTCGTTAGCCAGCTAGAAAAATGAACTCTAGTGAGGAGCATTTTGCTAAATATATGAACCAAACAACATATTAATTATAATTTTTACCGTTCTTCAGTGTTTAATTTATGATTGAATGCATCTGTCGCGCTTTTATTTAAATGTTTATATTTTAACAAACGAACTGGAGTAGGAATATAATTACATACTTGTAATTTTGTTATTATAAAAAAGTTATGTGAGTGTAATTTAACTTTGTAATTTTAACCTTCAATATTGTAGTGATATAGAACCAAATGACTCTCATGTATATTTTACAGCATTAGTTGAGAACTTTTTTTGAAAGAGAGAATTTGGCATGTACTGTACCTGATATATATCCAAAATAATCTATACTGAACCGGGAATCGAATCGCAAACTTGTGAATCAGAATCTAATTGAATGGTGAAATTCATGTCAAAACCCAGCCCTAATTTAAAGTTTCAAGGAACACTTTTTTTTTCTTGTAAGTATAATTTAGGTAGATGGGAGCTGTATATTAAAATATGGAAATCAAGCCACCCAAGTTATGTTACAAATATGGCCGCCAAGTGAACTGACTTGCCTACTCCACCTAAAAATAAAATAAAACAAAAATTAAATTTTTTCCATCCTCATGCCATTCTATAAGTATATGATTTTCCTTCTTCTGTGGAACACAGATTTTTAAAAATATAATCTTTGTGATTCCATAAAATAGAAGTGGATGAAACCCTCAGTTAGCCAGAAACTATGGTTTATATTAGTTATAATACTGGGGGTTTTTTGTTTGTTTTTTTCCACACATGCTGATCGTTTTGCTTTGGAAGACATTGATTCATCCGCTGTTGTCATATTCGTGCCATCATGATCACTTGGTAGGGTTTTTGACACGTCAGCTTTGAGGGTTCCATCCACTTGTATTATATGGACTAATGGTGATGGGATTATATTTCTAAAAATCTCAGTTTGTGTTCATCAGAAGATGTAAATTCATATATCTGGGATGACACGAGGTTAAGCAAATGAGAGAATTTTCCTTTTTGGGTAGAATATCTCTTAAAAGGGGACAATATTTAGCACCTTTTAGCAGAACAGGACTACAGTCAAACCAAAAATTATTCATACGCCAGATATAATTTTTGATATTTTTTTTACTAGTGGGAGCAGGACACTATAGTTCATTTATGTATGTGAGGATAGCAAAATAAAGTCAACTGTGACATATTATACCCAAAAAGTCTTCATACAGTGGACTACCAGTAAAAATTTGGGACCAAGAATTATTTAGACACTTTGACCTGACCATGTCTTGCTTAAATGTTTTTTTCTTTAATTTCTAATGCAACCTTTTTACACCACAGACTGAACAAAATTAAGCATTGCATAGTAATTGGTTGGGCTAAATTGGTATTATGTAATTGTACTTAAATTTAACAGCTGTCTCCTGACAGCTATTCAACCTAATTCATTTTTGAGACAGTCTAACAAAAGGATGGCATTATCAAAATGAATTTGTTCTGACACAGTTTAACTCTGAGTTCTCGTCATATTTTATTACCATTTTCTAAACTATAGCGGAAAAAACTGTGAAAATGTGAGAAATATTGAAGATGTCTGAATGAATTTTGGTTTGACTGTATATTAATAAGCTAAATAATAATTGGAAGCAAAGTTTCCAATATTTTCTATGCCCTTAACGTTTTAATGAATAAATATGTGTTCTAAAATGCCATCAACATACATAATTATACACAGATCTCTAAAATACCCAGCGCAATCTGAGTGTGCAGTCTTTCATCATGCCCCTGAAGCAGGACGCATATGCCGTTAACCAGCAAATGAACTATAATGTAGAGCATTACAGAGCTGGTTATGGTCAATTTGTTGAGTATCTTTAAAATGAGGTATAACATTGCTTGTTTAAATGTGGAGAATGCAGACACAGTGTCTGTTGTGCGTTTAAACTGATCTCAAAGGCATTGCTGGTCCATTGCCACTACAGTCTGTTTTTATGATCGTTGTGAATATTTGAGCTACCACCATTTCTCAAAAAGGATTCTGTCCTCCGATAGGCCGACTCTCTTCAGGTCTGAACTCACTTTCTCTGTCATAGGAGGAGGGCCACAAAGATAACACAATGTGCGCTCAGGATCTACATAGCGCTCCAGTTCCTGTTCTGATATCCTTCCATCTGCGGAGACACAAGAATATCTCTTGATAAATCGGGTCTGGAAACAATTCAATTAATTAAAAGGTTGTAAGGATAATAAAACTAAATGTAGATGTGTGCAACTCACTTATGGTGTAAGGCTGAAGTTTCTGCTCTATGTCAGAGCTCTGCTGGGTAACATGGAAATCGCAGGAGAATTTATCTGGTCGCTTGTGACAGATGTCAATAATGGTGTTCTGAAAACAGAAGATATCTAAAAATCAGTCGACAGCTGCGATCTCACTCCAGCAGTAAGTCAAGGATACGTATACATACCTTGAAGAGCAGCTCTTTGGTGTTCTTGGCACTGTAGCACAGGTGTGTGTGCCCTGGAGTGTACTTGTGACCATGAGTGTGTCTGAGCAGATCAGCTGTGTGCAGCAGGATGGAATACAGAGGGTTGATGCCAACACCACCAGCTATCAACAACAGGTCCACCACGGGGTCAGAAGGTTGAGGGTCAAAGTAGAAGTTACCACCCACCCGCACAGCTACCTGAGAGTCCACAGAGCACTGAAAAAGAGAAATTAAATGATTTGAGAGAATATATAAAATAGTGGCATACAACAGCTTGTATGTAATATAAATAGTTAGAGTTCTGGTGCACAGAGAAACTTCACTTCCAGAATAAAAAAATTCCATGATAATTTACTCACCCCGTGTCATCCAAGATGTTCATGTCTTTCTTTCTTCAGTTGCAAAGAAATTACGTTTTTTTGAACATTCCAGGATTTTTCTCTATATAGTGGACTTCAATAAGAGCCAACGGGTTGAAGGTCTAAATTGCCATTTCAATGCAGCTTCAAAGGGCTCTATACGATCCCAGCCAAGAAATAAGGGTCTTATCTAGCAAAACGATCTGTAATTTAAAAAAATAAATAAATAATTATATACTGTAACCAGAAATGCTCGTCTTAACCTAGCTAGACTTCACGCATTATGTATGTTGGAAAGATCACACATGGTTAGTTCTTCATCTGTGTACTCCGGTTCAGAAAGGTAGGGTAGGGCAAAAAAACTCCATCTCATTATTTCCTCCAACTACAAAATCCAACATTGTTGTCTATCTCTTTTTGTAAAGGGTGTTTGACTTTCTTTGCACGTTCCCTTTGTGATCGTGATCAAAAGATGTATATTTTACCACCCCAAACACGATTTTTACCGGGGGACCCCCCCTTAAAACACGATTGGGCTACTTTTGGGATAGTTTTAAATAGCAATTTGGCGGGTTTTGTTGTGAAAACCTGGCAACCCTGTTGTGTAGAGCCCTTTGAAGCTGCACTGAAACTGCAATTTGGACCTTCAACCCATTGGTCACCATTGAAGTCCACCATATGGAGAAAAATCCTAGAATGTTTTCCTTAATTTCTTTGCAACTGAAAAAAGAAAGACATGAACCTCTTGGATGACATTGGGGTGAGTAAGCTATCAGGAAATTTTGATTCTGGAAGTGAACTAATCCTTTAATAAATAAAATACTTTTTGTCTTTATGGTAGAATAACTGTATGTAATACTATCCATTTTGTACATGCTCAAGAAATTTGAAATAGAACACAATTTGTCACCATTTACTACTTGTAATGCTACAAATTTATGAGTTAAACAGAATATTTAAAATATTAAAAATATACTGATTAAAGGTTGTAAAGACAAAAAATTATGGAGTCAGTAGTTTTTTTTGTTTTTTTTCCTGAATGAAATGAATACTTTTATTTAGCAAGGACGCTTAGAAATTGTCAAAAGTGAAAGACATGTTTCCGAAGACTTTATTTCAAACAAATGCTGTTATTTTGAACTTTCTTTTCAATCCTGACAAAATGCATCATGATTCCCACAAAAATATATATGGTAGCACAGCTGTTTTCAACATTGATAAAAAGTGTTTCTAGAGCAGGAAATCAGCATATTAAAACTATTTCTCAAGGATTATGTGACACTGAACACTGGAGTAATGAATAATAAAAATTCAGCTTTGCATCACAGGAATAAAATGCATTTTAAAATACACTGACCAAAATTATAAACGCAACACTTTTGTTTTTGCCCCCATTTTTCATAAGCTGAACTTAAAGATCTAAGACTTTTTCTATGTACACAAAAGGCCTATTTCTCTCAAATATTGTTCACAAATCTGTCTAAATCTGTGTTAGTGAGCACTTCTCCTTTGCCGAGATAATCCATCCACCTCACAGGTGTTGCATATCAAGATGCTGATTAGACAGCATGATTATTGCACAGGTGTGCCTTAGGCTGGCCACAATAAAAGGCCACGCTAAAATATGCAGTTTAACTGCATTGGGGGGGTCCGGGCAGTGGGGTGGTGTGGGGTGGTGGTATCTGGTGTGACCACCATTTGCCTCACACAGTGCAACACATCTCCTTTGCATAAAGTTGATCAGGTTGTTGATTGTGGCCTGTGGAATGTTGGTCCACTCCTCTTCAATGGCTGTGGGAAGTTGCTGGATATTGGCAGGAACTGGAACATGCTGTCGTATACGCTGATCCAGAGTATCCCAAGCATGCTCAATGGCTGACATGTCCGGTGAGTATGCTGGCCATGCAAGAACTGGGATGTTTATAGCTTCCAGGAATTGTGTACAGATCCTTGCAACATGGGGCCGTGCATTATCATGCTGCAAAATGAGGTGATGGTCGTGGATGAATGGCACAACAATGGGCCTCAGGATTTCGTCACGGTATCTCTGTGCATTCAAAATGCCATCAATAAAATGCACCTGTGTTTGCAGTCCATAACATACGCCTACCCATACCATAACCACACCGCCACCATGGGCCACTCGATCCACAGCGTGGACTTCAGCAAACCGCTCACCCACACAACACCGTACACGCTGTCTGCCATCTGCCCTGTACAGTGAAAACCGGGATTCATCCATGAAGAGAACACCTCTCCAAAGTGCCAGACGCCATCGAATGTGAGCATTTGCATACTCAAGTCAGTTACGACGGCAAACTGCAGTCAGGTCAAGACCCCGATTAGGACGACGAGCATGCAGATGAGCTTCCCTGAGATGGTTTCCGCAGTTTGTGCAGAAATGCTTTGTTTATGCAAACCGATTGTTGCAGCAGCTGTCCGGGTGGCTAGTCTCAGACGATCTTGGAGGTGAAGATGCTGGATGTGGAGGTCTTGGGGCGGGGTGGTTACACGTGGTCTGCGGTTGTGAGGCCGGTTGGATGTACTGCCAAATTCTCTGAAACACCTTTGGAGACGGCTTATGGTAGAGGAATGAACATTCAATTTACGGGCAACAGCTCTGGTGGACATTCCTGCAGTCAGCATGCCAATTGCACGCTCTCTCAAAAATTGCAACATCTGTGGCATTGTGCTGTGTTATAAAACTGCACATTTTAGAGCGGCCTTTTATTGTGGCCAGCCTAAGGCACACCTGTGCAATAATCATGCTGTCTAATCAGCATCTTGATATGCCACACCTGTGAGGTGGATGGATTATCTCGGCAAAGGAGAAGTGCTCACTAACACTGATTTAGACAGATTTGTGAACAATATTTGAGAGAAACAGGCCATGTACATAGAAAAAGTCTTAGATCTTTGAGTTCAGCTCATGAAAAATGGGGGCAAAAACAAAAGTGTTGCGTTTAGAATTTTGGTCAATGTATATTCACTTAAAAAACTGTTATTTTAGATTATAATATTATTTCACAATATTATCGTTTTTATCGTATTTCTGATCAAACAAATGCATTCTTGGTAAGCATAAGACACTTTCAAAAACATTAAAAAATCTTAGCAGCCCTAAATGTTTGAATAGTAGTGTATATATACTTTTTAATTCATTCACTCACTTTGGTGTGAATCCAGTGTGCTGGAGGATGGCGTGTGTATTTGACGGCCAGTTCAATTACTCCCTCTCTCTGCAGCAGACCAGGACTTGAGCAAATAGAGAAGCCTCCAACTGTATCCACACCTGGGATGAAGAAATCCACCCTGTGAAAAAGGGTGCAATTCAAATATATTGTAATATAATATAATATAATATAATATATGAGACACTGCTGGAGTAAATGATATTAAATGAACTTAACCACTTACCTCATGCATTGACTCTACATGTTAACTAAAAACACTAAAAACTTTCTAAACTATATAAAGTACTTTTAGAAATTTGACAGCAAGCAGATTTTTCCCACACAGCAACATGTCATGTGTCCAATATTATGCCAATAATATGTAATTAAAAAAGTAAAGCAACACATACGCTTTGGGAGTCACCATATGTATACACAGAGCATGAATAAGTGATAAGCACATATGTCAGGACACACACACACACACACGGACACACACACACACACACACCCACTTGCTGTGCTCTCCCTGACTCACGTTCCTCATGTTCTTTAGCAGGAACACAACATCATATGGTCTGGAGGAGTTTCTGTGCATATATCTGCATAAATCATCGCCTGACTTTTCACCTCACTCAGACTCTCTCAAAACTCACACACACATACACAACAAATGCATTAAGGCATAACATAAACGAGAGCAGAAGTAGGAGAGAACATGCGAGGAGAGGTGGATATAAGAATACATTTTCATCATTTCACATGGTCTGCTAATAACAGATCTCACGCTGAAGTGAGAATTTTGTCTGAGAGGAAAGTGCCATCTTGTGTCCATTTTTGCAAATTGCATGTGTTCTCATTCATTAGTCACTTTCCAGTGAAAATAAAGTAACATCTAAGAACAGTATTAGCTAGGACCTTTTATTGTCTTGTGTACCCAACAACCCCATCATATTATACTGCATATCATTCCGCATTATCATCGATATTTCACAAAGTTACAGTTCTTACCACTGCCCAGCACGGAAGCTGAAGTCAGGATGTGGCACCTCCAGTCTCAGTCTCTTTACTGTATCAGATTCATTCATAATGTCACTAACACGTGCAGAGAAAAGTTCCTGGATACACACAAAACATAAAATCATGTCTTCACAGAGAATTTGCAACAAAATTTCTACATTTCAGCCTCTAAGCATTTTAAATGTAACGCATTATGCCATGCAGATGTACAAATGGGTGTCATTATACATTTTTACAACTTTAAACTCTAAACACATTCATAACAAGAAAGCACAACAAATAACATGGCATAGCATTTTAATAAAATAACATTTTACTATGAGTATACTACATATCTAGAATGAATAAACAAACAAATGCCTGATTGCATCATACTCAAAAATCAAATGACACACTGGCTGATCTACAACACAGAACAAGTGTCTGAACTTTCACCTACTTGAAGAGAAATCTATGGTCAACTGGTCAATGGTTTCATAAAAAAAATCTAAGACGACTCACCATTTGTCTATGAACGCTAGCAGTTCTTTCTAGATGGTCTGTCTGTCTCCTGGATGACATTTTTCTGAAACAAATTCAGGGAGGTTTAGCTTAAGCAAAAAGGACTGGCTTTGTCTCAAAACCTCCCTACATACTAGAAAGGGTGTTTTTGCTTGCTTTTTCCCATGTCAACTAGGTAGCCAGCTCGCTGGGTTTTCAAACACATCCACTGTATCCAAAGCCTCTAGAAAGAGCTCCAGATTTTGGACACTCACCTTGTGACTGTGTCTTTAAATAAACAGCAAATAGCTCGTCTGAATAGTCCTGAACCACCGGCGAAACTTCTGGCCACCGTTCTCACAAAACACGGGACACTCATGATCGGATATGACGGTCTGATCCCTGTCCAACACCTGATAATATTATCAGACAGAAAAGAGGTTAGTTATAGACTTTTTGTAAATAATAATAATAACCAACAACACTGAAAGCTGAAATGAGAGTTTCTTCCTGCTATTATGAAGTGACATTCAAACACGTGAGCAGTAAGCAATGTAAATCTGTTGTTAAATAAAAAAGGCATTTTGTATTTAATATACCTTTAAGATGAATTATAAACAATACTAAAAAATAAACCGGACAACGCATAACGAGCTAATAGCTCACGACGCAAAATACTTCTGTAAAAAGCATTCACCTCTGTCACTCCGGTGATGTTTCTTCTTCGTCTGTGTTTACGGTGCTTACGAGTCTGTAGCGCCACCCAGCGATCTTCCTTCAGTTTGGAACAAGTGCAAAACATTATTAAATACTATAAAAAGATTAAAAAACTATTGAAATTGTGTTATTGTATCTATTTAGGATACATACAGTGCTAACTATGAAATTATCAATATATACCCGAACAAGACAATGGCGGGAATGTTTATGACAAAAATAATGTATGCTAAGTTACCCTGATAGCACATATACATCACAGAGGTCTATTTGACGTCTGCAAGACGTATTTTTTAGATTTTTTGCTCATCTGCAATACATCTATAAGACGTTTCTTATCAGATGTCAAACAGATGTCTATTAGATGTCTTTAAGATGATTTTGAATGTATGTTAAACTGACATCTGACACAGTAGATGCTTTCCAAATCAAGTGATCTTTAACAGATATCTTGCAGACGGGATTTAGGTAGCTACTACTGTTTGTAAACAGCATAAAATAGCTTTAACTGAAAAAATGCGATTTGCTTGTAAACAAACATAAAAAATACTTTTCACTAAAATAAATGCAGTTTGCTAACAAGTCTATCTTTCTCTTGACTGTTAATCGTGCTTTTGTTAAATGCTTGAGCAGGATTTAGTACATAAAGATTACATAGGCTATTCAAATGGTTATTTTGCCCAAAATGAGCCTTCCTGAACCGCATCTGAACCATGTGAGGAGTGTGGAGCTCCTGGTGGCCAAATTAAACTTTACGATGTGACTGTTCTTGACAAGAAGTTAACACACAATTTTCATCAGTTATTTTCTTTATTAAACTGTTTTTCTTCTGTCTTTTCAGTGTCGATTCTGGTGGACAGGAGTGCTGTCGCGTAATGTCATGGAAAGTCACGCCATTATGATTACATTAAAAACTGGAAGGAACTGAGCTCGTGAGAGACGCATCAAAGCATGTGATGGCATGCCAGTTTCCTTTATGGGTAAACGGGAGCTGAAAATGAAGATATTTCATTCATTTGTGATTAGAATAATCAATTACAGTTATTAGGCTACCCCGCATCAGTAGATATTAATTTTTTTTTTGTTTTTTTTTTGTTTTTTTTGGTCTAACTATTTTAGTCTTCATTTAAAATAAATCAAGGAAGGTTTGCGTTTTGGAAATGTTCTCCAAATCGTTCGTCCCTTTGACCTCCAGCTGTTTCTCAACGACTTGTCACCTGAAAGCGTGCAGATTTGTGCAAATCACGGCTTATTGTCACGAACATCTTATGACTTCCGGATTTTAAAATTGTTTTTAACGGTTTGCAATGAGATGGCAAGTTTTTAAGACAGCTTGAGGAAAATGTTTGCACAGTTTCAATTGCAAGACACAAACAGTTGCGTGTATAAAGACAACTGAGAGTGCTTTACGCAAATGTCTATTTATTTAAACAGGATATGCAATTAAATATGCAGCGTGTTATGCGAATTTCAACTGACATTGTGTGCATCACAAAAATAAAACTATAAAAAGTCCACATATTGTTTCTGCTAAGTATAGTTTAATTTATTAAACGTCAAAAGACCGTAGCATTCTTTAAGATTTTGATTATTAATATGTACAATATTTAGATTTAGATTTAGATTTTTTAGTTTATGCTGCAGCTATAACGATTTTTAAATCATTTTTGTTCTTAATGAGTTAATCAAAAACACATTCAAATGACAATTTTAACAGACAATATCTTAAACAGACCTCTTAATTTTCTTATATTTTTGTGGGGCGTAAAGGGCAAAGAAGTCATTTTATTTAGCCTCAGCTTTTTATAATATTTCGAACTAATTTCTCCACAAATCAAAGTCAGTGACGTTTCTAACTTAAAGAAAACGTTCAAAAATTCATATTCAAAAACAAACGAATATGACATTTAAAATAATGATGTACACTCAAGTGTATCCATTTTAAAGTGTTAACGACAATGGTATAAAAGTTTCTCAAAAATGTATGAATACAAAGATTACACTCGTAATAATCCTCTCGGACATTCTTGATCCTGCATGTCCAACAAAAATGTACTTTTCTCAAAAAGGACTCTAAGACAGATCAAGGACATCTCATAGAGGACAATAAACAGTGTACCATTTATTTTAGATAAGACTATAAAGCATAAAGTCAACAATCGGAGATAAATATGATTTTGAAATTGGCTGTTTCGAAAATCAAGGGAAAGGTAACAACATGAGACTCCGAGCCTTCCTGTCAGCTCCCGCCCATAGATCCTAATTGAGAATCAGATGAGTCTTGTTACAGAAACGTCACATGATTGCTGCATTAAATTAGAGCTCGTGTGGATGACTGTGGAGCACCAGAGAGTTGAGGGGTCTGAGATCAAGCAGCTGGAGTTGCATAGGACGACAAAGGAAAAAAAAAAACTGTATAAATTATATTTGTATTATCCAACAAATCCACATGATGCATCTGGAAATGTTACTACTTGTGATGGCTTGGGCATTGTTCGTTCCTGTAACGAACAGTAAAAAAAGTAAGTATGAACTTGTTTAACGAATATATTTATTAAATCTTATATTTTGAAGCTGTTAGGCAAGTTTGTTTTTATAATAATTAAGTACGTTTTTAAACAAGCAATAAGTGATAAATCAAGATGATAACCTATTTTTTTTGGAAACTACTAAAACCATAAACCATTTTATAGAGTGGGCTAGGATATACAATTGTTGTCAATTTCAAATTCATAAAATGTCGTCGAGATAGAGTAATGAAACAACTATAGATAACTTTTTTCCATCGTGTTGGAATAAGACTGTTTTCTTCCGCGCACTGCAGTCTCATGAAACTAATTAGGCTGCCGAGTTAAGTGAGAGTAGCCAAGACAGTCTTGTGAAAACACTTTCCAAGATTGGCTATTTCGTTCACCACCAGACTGTAAGATTATGTTTAGTCCTCACTTTTAGGCTCTTTGTTTCAGTATAGTTCGAAAAAAGTATCCATAAGCATATAAACTAAATTAAGTGCGCAAAATAAGCGCATTTCACGACTTCTTTTAGGGGAGACTGGGGCTAGTTGTCACATTTTTCGATTCTCTAGTGAATATTTTTTTTAGGTTTATGTCTGTTACGGCAGATATACTCGAGCAGAAAGTGACAAATTCCCTGTGTAATAACAAGCCGTTATATTTTATGAAATTTAAAATGACCAGTCCATGCAAATTACAGTTTATTAATTTTTGCGTCATATGTTTAGTGACCAGCTAATCGAGATGTCAGTTTCAGAAGTCTTTCACAATCTTTTTAAATTACTTGTTTTCCCCGTCATTCGTTCAGCTTATGGAGACATGTTCCCTCACAAACATAAACTCCCTTTTCCATTCCCAATCCCTGGATGGGAACCGGACACGAACCCTTGGGATGAATCACTGTATCCCCCCTTCAAACAACAGCTGGATCGCAGACATGGTAAGAGTTGGTAAGACATGCTGTAAGAAATCATTCCTGCTATTAAGTAAAGTTTGTTTTACCTTACTCAAACAAAACAAATAGGAAATTATTTTCTGTAAGTGTGAACCATACAGATTCAAGCATTCAAAATATATTAATTATAACATGATTTACACAATGACAAGATGGTAATTTGTAATTGTGAAATCAAAATAATTTCTGTAGTTTTGTCAAATATAATGGAAAGTTTTAGAGTGATACAAACCAGCATTAATTCATCAGATTGCCAGAACGTAGTTATTTGTGCTGTTGTTTTCCACCAAAATGTCATATCCACCCTGGATGAAAACGATCTTATTGGTTAAAGTTTTATTACTAAAGTTTGGAAAGATGAAGACATATTAAGGCCAAAACATGTTTTGGAAGAAATTACAAATATTCATAACTTTTTCCTTTTATAATCTTTAAAAAAATGTCATTTAATCTGTTTGAGTAACTATTTTATATATATACTTTATACTTATATATATATATATATATCTATACATACATACACACACACACACAAAGTTTGAAACATTATGATTGTCATTGCCAAAATTTGTATTATTTTGGTTTATTCTTGTTTGATGTCCTTATTTTTGTTTTCTCAATTCTTGCTTCTTCTTATGTTGTTGGATGTTCCCTGTCTTGTGTCTTATGCAATTAACAATAAAAACAAATGTGCAGTGTTAGAGAAAGTTACTTTTAAAACTAATGTATTACAATATTTTGGTACTCCATAAAAAAGTAACTAATTGTGTTTACTTTTTATGGAATCTAATGCATTACATTACTTTTGCGTTACTTTTTCTCAAAAAAAACAAAAAAAAAAAAAAAATGAAAAACCGTGATGTTTAACTAAAGTCGCTTTCGCTTATTCATATTGTTGAATTGTACCATCAACGTTCAGCAGTGAGATTAATTACATATGTATATTGTTATTTAACATATTTAATTATTGCAGGTTTGCATCATATTCTAAGTTTGCATTTTACTGGTTTTATTCATTTTGAGGAACACTGAATCTGTTTTGTGCTAGTAAGATGAGAAAATGCATGTTCACATTTGTGACTCTGAACCACAAAAGCAGTCATCAGTTTTATTGAAGCCAAATAAATAAGCTTTACATTGATGTATGGTTTGTTAGGGTAGAACAATATTTGGCCAAGATACAGCTATTTGAAATTCTTTAATCTGAGGGTGCAAAAAAAAAATAAAATAAAATAAAAAAAATAAATAAAAATATTGAGAAAATTGCCTTTAAAGTTGTCTAAATGAAGTTTTTAGCGAAGCATATTACTAATCAAAAATTAAGTTTTAATATATTTACGGAAGGAAATTTACAAAATATCTTAATAAACACCCTAATGATTTTTGGCATAAAAAAATCAATAATTTTGACCCATACAGTGTATTTTTGGCTATTGCTACAGATATACCTGTGCTACTTAAGATTGTTTTTTTTGTTCCATTGTCACATTTAGTCTAGAACTACAGTAACCATCTTGTTTACAAATCGGACACAACGCCTGAAAAAGCAACTCAGATATTTTGTTGTAAATTAAAAAGTAATTCATTACTTTATTAGTTACTTAAAAAAATGTAATCTGATTACATAAATTACTTGTAATGCACAACTCCCAACACTGAAAATATGAGACTGATTTTATTTTCTCCACTATAGAAAGATATGCTGCATGACAGGAATGACCCCACACACTAATCATTTGATGCTCTCTTGTGAACATCACAGAGAAACCACCGAGGGTGCGTCTCACGAGCGACAGTCCTGCAATGAACGGCTCTTGCATCTCATTCACTGCAGCTCTGGAGTTTCCACCGTGCCAGAAGGAGGACAGCAATGGCAACCTGGTGTATGATGAGCACTGTGACGACGGTATGATGGAGGCCTCAGGTGCTTCATACCCCTATAATCTCTAAACGACGTACAATTGCAAAGAGATTCTTTAAAAAGGTTGTATTTATATAAATGCTTTTTTCATCTGTGTGTCTAACACCTTTGTTTATTTTTCAGCCAATGGACAGGTGCGCTCAGGATACGTATTTAACTGGACATCCTGGTTGGATGACTATGGCTTTGGGAGGTGTGCAGATCTGAAGAGGTGCAATGTTTTCCCTGATGGAAAGCCTTTTCCTCAGACCAATGACTGGAGACGTAGAGGTTATGTGTATGTGTGGCACACCATGGGTGAGTTTCAGCCATTCACTGACCTGAATGCTATCAATGGTTTAATAATTCACTCTACATAATGTAAGGACACATCTTGTGGTTTCCCTCACAGGCCAGTATTTTGAGACATGCGATGGTTCCTCCTCCCATCTGACGCTGAATACCACCAACATGACTTTTGGAGCTGGTGTGATGGAGGTGATGGTGTACCGCAAACGCGAGCGCAGGAAGTACAGCCCACTCTCTGTGGACAGTGACGTATTCTTCATAACAGGTCTGCCAGTTACTTCCTTCCTGTTTTAATTATATTTATATTCAGCATCATAACATTCATATTTTAAAAAATGTATTTGTTTTTTATTTATATAGATCATTTTATTTATATAGACAAGGAAAAAAAGTCAAAATTGTGAGATAAAATTGTAAGAAGTGGGGGGAAAAAATCATTACTGAAAATAAGTAAAAACGAAATATAAAAAATGGTACTAAAAGTACTAGAATAAATAAAACTAAAACTCAAATCTATATATAAGCACATTCTAAAAAAAAAAAAAAAAAAAGGTTTAAAAAAACAACAAAATTACTGTTTTAAATAAAATAAAAATAAAAAAATAAAATCTTATTCAAAATATAAACAAAACCTGATAAATTATACTAAAATATACCAAATATATACCTAAGCTTTTAATTATTATATTTTTATAAAGTAATTAAATTCATTTTAAAATAATAAATTCTAAAATATAATTTTAAATAGCTATTTTTATGTCTGTTTCTACAAAACCTACCAGCCACTTATACTAAAAAGTTGTGCTGTTTAATATTTTTGAGGAAACCATAATACACTTATTTAAAAGTTTGGGTAGGTGAGATTTAAAAAAAAAAAAATTATTCAGCAAGGAATCATTAAATTAATTAAAAGCAACATTTATAATTTTACAAATAATTCCTATTTCAAATAAATTGTTAATTGAGCTTTCTATTCATTAAGGAATCCTAATTTAAAAAAAAAAAAAAAAAAAAAAAAAACACCCAGAGGTTTTCACAAAAATATACAGCAGCAAAAACTGATTACAACATATATACAATAATATCGTAATAATGGTTAAAAAATGCTGAACATTCAGTTTTGCCATGACACAAATATATCACATTTTAAAATAAATTCCAATAGAACATTTATTTTAAATTGTACTAATTTTTTCAAAACTTTTATATATATATATATATATATATATATATATATATATATATATATATATATATATCCTCCTGACTACCAGGGAAAAAACGTTTTGTGACACTAGGACTTTAAAAAGTCGTATTTAAAAAAATAAAATAAAATAAAAAGACATTAATAGACATAAAATGCCAAAAACAATGGGATTTTTGTTTTAATCACAAATCAAATTTTATTTTTTATACCAAACTTTATATAAAGATGATTCTCAACTATGTTATGAAAGATATTACAGAATGATTTGATACGCCATTTTCTTTATGCAAAATGTGTATAAAATGGCCATGAACGGTTTCCCCATGATAAACAATGTATCTATAAACAGTATCTATTTGCATATTAATTTATAATGAAAAAAGAAGTGTAACATGTAAGACATTGTATATATATATATATATATACACACACACATCTTATACATAAGTACATGTACCCTCAATATTAATTGATCACTTTTTTATATTTTTCTTCATCCAGATAAAATTCCGCTCTCTGTGAACATTTCCCAAAAGCATGCAGCCAGCAAACCTGACAAAAACATCTTTGTCAAAGGGTCAGATGTGATTTTCAATGTCCAGATCCATGACCCAAGTAACTATCTGAAGACAGCTGATGCGGTGGACTTCATTTGGGACTTTCAGGATGGCAACCAGTTGGTCACCCACAGCAATGTGGCAACCCACGCGTACAACATGCTTGGAAACGTTACAGTCAAGCTCCTCGTGGAGGCGTCATTCCGTGTGCCCTGCCCGCCACCAACTCCAACACCAATGCACTTTACACAGGCTCAGACCACAGGTAATCTCATAAACGCAGGCACTTTACGCTCCCGGACAACAGATATCCTATTATCCAAGCCAGACATATCATATTCATTATAATCCATCAGGACAAAATGTGTCCATTTATCTCACAAAGGGAAAGCAAACTTATACTTAAAACTGCTGTCATGTTAAAGGCCACCCAATATACAGTCATTCTATAAAATAATTTAATCACCTTCACTTTCAGCAATGCCTACACTACCGCCTGGCACTCATGCATTTACTAGCAAAACGGACACCACCAAGGGTGAGACAAGTTGTGTTCAAAGCAAGATAAAACGTCTAACTAAATTATATCTAACAGAATAGGACATTTCTACAGTGCATTTAATATAAGTCTTTCTACAGCTCCTATCATCACCAGTCCTTCACCAGCTACCACTCCTCGAGCCCCTACAACTGCTGTCCCAACAACCGAACCATTGCAAACTGATTCAGAGGTGACGTCTATTACAGCAACCGCTGTACCTGAGGCCAGTTCCACCTATAACCAGCCCACCTCACGGCCAATGATCAAACACACACACTTCACAGAGTTAGACTGTTTCCGCCATATGTACGGCTCCTTTGAAGCCGAGATCAACATCACTGGTAAGAATTTTGTCGGACCACTTGTTTTCAAAAAGCAAGAATTTATGCCAATACATTTGAGAACATCTCTCAACTTGAGAACATTTTTTGGTATATATCAGAGTTATCATAAACTAAGCTTTAATTCTGGGTTTATATCTCATAATTCCAAATTCTGAGAGGAAATTTCTGGGTTGTTTGGCAACCCAGCTCTGGGTAAATATTGAACAGAACACACGCTGGGTTATTTTGACCCAGATTGTTGGGTTTTATACATTAATCTATTTGCTGGGTTGTTGTTTTTTTTTGACATAGTGCTGGGTAAGGTTTTTAAATAGTAAAAATGCACTCTAAAATATGTTTGTATATATAGAACAAGAACAGCTCATATACAATATTTTTTTATTCAATGTCAAATCATAAAATCTTCAAAAACATTCAGGAAAAAATTTTGGGACGTTTCAAGTTTGCAGGAAGTTTCCCGTCAGTCAAGTTTTCTCTCAGGACAGAACACAAAATGAACGCTGACAAATGTATCCAGTTTTAACCAGTTTGGCACAGACTACCCAAACTACCCAGCACCTGGGTAAAAACATTAAAAATAACTCAATAAAAAGACCCAATGGGCTGAGCCCATCATTTGGGTAAAAAAAAAAAAAAATAGCCCAGCATTTTTTAGAGTGCAGAAAAACTACCCAGCACCTAGGTAAAAATATAAAAAATAACCCAATAAAATGACCCAACAAGCTGAACCCAGCATTTGGGTTAAAAATAAAAACAAAAAAACCCCCCCAAAAAACAGCATTTTATTAGAGTACAGAAAAGCTACCCAGCACCTGGGTAAAAATATTAAAAATAACCCAATAAAATGACCCAACAGGCTGAACCCAGCATTTGGGTAAAAAAAAAAAATAACTAAACATTTTTAGAAGGCAGAAAAACTACCCAGCACCTGGGTAAAAATATTTAAAATAACCCAATAAAAAGACCCAATGCGCTGAGCCCATCATTTGGGTTAAAAAAAAATAACCCAGCATTCTTTAAAGTGCAGAACAACTACCCAGCAACTAGGTGAAAATACTAAAAATAACCAAATAAAATGACACAACAAGCTGAAACCAGCATTTGGGTAAAAATAACCCAGCATTTTTTAAAGTGTATGTATCTTTAAAAAAAAAAAGGAATACACACACACACAGGCGCAACAAAATGACTAAAATTGTAACTAAAATTAAAAAAAAAAAAAAATCAAAGTCAAAATATAAACAAAAACCGTAACAGTCAATGATAAATTATACTAAAATAACACTTTGTATACTCTAAAAATTGCTGGGTTAAAAACAGCCCAGCACTGGATGAAATATGATGAGCAAGAGCTGGCGATTGGGTTATTTTGGGGTTTGTTTTTATTTAACACAACTATTGCTTAAATTAATATGATTCTTGCTTAAAATGACCCCAAAATAGGTTGGAAATGAACATATATTAATATGTCCAATAAATTAACATTTATTAATAAGTTGTATAAATAGTTAGATTAAAATAATAATTAATAAATAATAAACACTTTTAAACTGCTTTTTACATTTAACATTTACATTTTTTTTTTTTTTTTACATTTTTAAAAAAGTAATTAAATTACATATAAAATAATTAATTCTAAAACATAATTTTAAAAAATCTATATTTATGTCTGTCTCTACAGAACCTCCTCCAGGTCTGCAGAACCTGCCAGCCAATGAAATTTTAAAGGTGTCGGCTGACAAAGTGACCAACACATCTGTAAACTTCATGGTGACTTGCTCAGGCAGGTGAGATGCACACAAACACAAATCTATGTAATGCAAAGACAAGAAATCACGTGCTTCATATGACAAGCTGGAAAGTGAAGAGCATTTATTAGACACAGATGACGGATCTGCAGTGAGTGTTTCAACCCCTGCAGCTGAGACATTTCACAGCATGTCACAGTCATATACGTCAAAAACGTTCAATCACATTTACAACACGGATGACCTCTGGATCAAATACAGACATGTTACACATTTAAATGAGCATCTTCTCTCATTTTTCTTAGTGTTCCCTCAGTGGCCTGCACCATAGTGGCCAACTCAGCCTGTCGGGAGGTCAAGAATATTGTGTGTGAGGACGTGGCCCCTTATGGCGAAGGATGCAAGATCAGTTTGACCCGCATTTTCCAAACGCCGGGCAATTACTGTGTTAACATCACGTTGGGTCTGCCTGGAGGCTTGGCTCTTGCCACCACCACCTCAGTTTCAATTGGCAACAGCCCTGACATAAGTCAGTCTTGAGTATTGTAGTCAGTTTTGTCTGTATATTTATTTATTTATTTATTTTCCTTTTCTTTTTTTTTTTTTTTAACCATTTTAATATAATAATAATAGTATTTAATATATACATAATTTTTTTTAAAGCAGCTTTTTTTCAAAGCGATGTTACTTTAGTATTATTTAGATGCTACTATTATTTATTAGTGTTTTAAATAACCTTTTGTTTGTTTGGAATTTGTAGTAAGTTTTAGTAAGTTTCAGTCATTTTATGTGCTTTTGTAATCTTTAATTATGTTTATGTTGACATTTCTATTTAGCTTTATTGGCTTTATTTGTATTTCAGTTTTAGTAATCTGTAATACATTTTGAGTTGTTTTAAGTTTTTTTTTTCATCTAATTATTTATTTTATTTTAGCTTTATTCCAGGATTTTAATATATTATAATATTTAAATTATAATATATTAATATTTTATATTATTTATCATTTTAATATATATTCTGTTCCAGAGCAGTTGTACAGTTTATTTTAGTTTTTAAATACTATCACAGCATTTATTCCTGTTTTAAATTAGCTTTTATTTAAAAAAAAAAAAAATTGCTTTCATTTTAATTGTAATAATTTTTAGTAAGTTGTATTAATTTTATGTGCTTTTAAAAATCTTAATTTTTTTTTTTTTTAAACATTTCTATTTGGCTTTATTTGTATTTCAGTTTTAGTACTTTTTAATACATTTTGAGTGGTTTCAGGTTAGTTTTTTTTAGTTGTTATTTATTAGTATTTTGAATTGGCTTTTTAAAATTAATTTTCTTTAGTTTTAATTTTAGTAATTTATAAAAACTAATGTGTATGTTTTTTTTTTTTTTTTTTTAAAGGTTTTTTTTTTTTTTAAATCTAATAGTTATTTTATTTTTAAATATTATTATAGTACTTATTATTTTGAATTTGCTTTTTTTCTAATTTGGTTTAATTTGAATGTGTTTTATGTGCTTTTGTCATTTTATTAGTTTGTTTTTTATACATTTCTGTTTAGTCTTATTTTTATTTCAGTGTTAGTAATTTTAGTTCTTCTATTTAAATATTTCATTTGCCTAGGCAACATTTATCATTTAAGTTGTTTATCTAATATTTTATTTCATTCAACAAAAATGTTTAATAGTAGTTTTTAATTTTTAATAGTATTAGTTAATA
Organism: Cirrhinus mrigala; assembly: GCA_036247105.1. Lineage (NCBI taxonomy): Eukaryota > Metazoa > Chordata > Actinopteri > Cypriniformes > Cyprinidae > Cirrhinus > Cirrhinus mrigala. Next base: position 23,683,035 of record CM070025.1, on the reverse strand, counting down.
ACACTTATACGTAGTGCCTAATTTTTGATCTGCTTCAGTATTACAAAGATTTATACATTTATAAATAAACATACAGACTTACATTTAATTTTTACATAATTCTAAACATTTTAATTAGCTGATAATTTACAATTTTATCACTTTCTTCTCTTAGAGACTCCTAAATCCTCCCACGTTGCTGAGGTGGTTCTGACTTCCAGCGCTGTGCTTATTTCCATCTTTGCATTCATTGCCATCATGGTTTACAAGTGAGTATCACTTACCAAAGTGATATTTTGAAAACATAACCATATGGATCCTAATCTTAATTGTTTTTTTTTTTATTATTATTATTCTTTTAAGGCGATATAAGGTGTATCGTCCAGTGAGACGCTCTATGTTGGATGATGCTGAGAGAAATGCTGGTAGCCGGGGTTTAAGCAGACTAAGAGCAGCTCTGTTCACTGCTGACGAGGAGAGAAGCCGTTTATTGACATACAAGCCACTATAGACTGACAGAGTTGTTGCAGCAACCAGTTGCTATTTATTCAATATATCAGTTTGGCTGTAGTTTTTCTATGAGAACAACAAAAGTGATCTCATAGGTGCGTGCTTTCAGCAAATTTAAATTACACTGACATCAGTTTAGCTAGAACAAGTAATCATAGCATTGTAGTTATAATCACATGCATGCAAGCTTTAAAGAGTTTTAATGGAAGATTAGAATGATTGAGATCAGATAAGCCAGATCTACAGGGGGATTTCATCATCTAAAATGACTAAAACAACTACTAACCGACCAATCACAGTCCAACCACATAAGAAATTAGTTTGGTGTTCCCAAACCAAAATTACTAAAGTATCAACTGCTTTTACTCATTTTTCGAGTGACACTTTGTCTCATTTTGATATGTTCCTTAATTTCCAGAAAGGATGAGAAAGTTGAGTGAGAAGTTGGAAGTTTTGTAATGTTCTGAGAAGTTATACTTTGTTTTGATCATAGTTAAGAGAGATAAAGTCTAACTTGTAGTCGTCATCACAGTTACGTCACTTGCAGCTGTGTGTGTATTGAGGTGGCAGAAAAACACTGTTAACAAATGGAGGGAAACGGGTAAAATCCATGGAATAAGAAAAAAATGTTTTGTGGCTTTGGATGTCAGAATTTGGAATGCAAATCATTTTTATAGAATGCTGTCGCCAAAGATGCCATTTGAAATTAAACGCAGATGTTTACACGGATAGACTATGGATGAAACCTGCTACTAAAGCATAAATTTGATTTAAACAATAGGTCTACATAATATTCACATATGCAGATCATAGGGGACGTATTGTATTAGCCCTACAGTTACAGCATGAAATACTATTTATAAATACTATAACACTTTACATAACATTTACATATTTTATTTCACAATTCTGACCATTAGTCTTGCAGATCCAAGTTTATATCTACTAGTTCGGACTTTATAACTCATTTTTAACTCAACAATGGCGAGTTTGTCAATTCTGAGAAAAAGAAAAAAACAGAAGTGTGGGATATAAACTCATGGTTCTGAGCCGAGGGGAAAAGAGAGAACGACGAGTTGATTTTTCTTATAAGAACTGTGATGTATAATCTCAGAAAAGCAAGAATAAAGCTAGAATTTTGAAACAAACTCAAATTTACCTTTTTGTTTTTCCATTATTCCATTCTGCCCATAGACTGCTACTTGAAAACTGTAATTTTCTGCCACCAAAAGCGTCATCACTGTTTGCAAACACCAAAATTGGTCTATATGATTCATTTTGAATGTCTGGGGGATCAATTTGATGCACTTTTTTTTGAGAAAGACCTCTGTTTGATGGTAATTAAGCTGTTGCTTCATCAGAAATCACTTTACTAACCAGTTATTTTTATAAAGCATGAATTAAACAACATGGGAAACTTGTATTACTGATCACACATGCAGGTATGCTTATGTATTTAAAAAAAAAAATTAACATTTGACAACACTTTTGAAAAATATTTCTCTTATGATTTTAAAAACTTATAAACTTCTGTAAGTGCTATATGTACACAAATATTCTAATAAAATTTCTAAACCACTGTTTGCTAATGATCTACACAATCTGCTATTTTTATACACTGGTGACTAATTTAAAGGTAACATGAAAATCTTACTTTTTCCGTGTTTATGTGCTATAAACAGTCCCCGGTTCATCTACCAACCCAGAAAACGTGAAAAAGGACGACCCAATAACTTTTGGTAAGCCCCTCTATGCAAGCAGGTGAAAACAACGAGCTCCTCAGACTTCGATCGCTCCCTGTGAGTAATCTGTACGTTTCCACCCAAAGCGCCGCCATTTTGTTTTCGCAGTTCTAACCATAGATATACATGGTTTTATCTCTATATCTATGGTTTTAACAACATGGCAAAAGTTAGAGCAAAACATGCTAACTATTCTATCCTTGGCTGCACAGACGAGCACAGAACACTATTTAGAGTCCCAGCCTCAGACAAGAAAGCAGTGGATTTATTTACTGTGTATTACACTATATAAACATGCGATTTCTTTTCTAGATGTTTACCTTTACAGACACAACCGACTGTTTTTGTAACTCGTGTTTTAAAACATAAACTTGTGTGTATTTGACAGTTTAAGTGCAATAAGACATTTACTTATTTTGTACTTGTGCGTGTGACAGCCGCTTTCTGTACGTACCTCAGATGTGTGCCTCACAAAACGTATATCAGTATTTGGAAACTGATATGGCTTTAAAACACATGATTTCAGCAAGATAGACATTATAATCAAAACCAAACAGATGGGTTTTTTTTTTTAGCAGAGCATCTAAGTTAGGAGCTGTAAAAACCAGCACAGCTAATCTGGAAAAGGGTGCGGGAAGCGGCAGCTCATTTGCATTTAAAGAGACATGCACAAGAACAGCGTGTTTCTGCTTTCACTCAAAATAAGCATTTTCTGTGGGGTATTTTGAGCTATAACTTCACGGACACATTCTGGGGACACCTGAGACTTATAATTATATAGCCCCTACCTTTAAATTACTTATTAATCGTAATACACCCTTACAGATAAAGGTTCCAAAAAGTGTTTTTTTTTCTTTAGTGATGCCATTAAAGAAAAAAAAGCTTTGGTTGTCCAAAGCGTAAATAATCTAATGAATCTGTTTTCCACTAAAGAACATATTAAACAATGGAACGTTTCAGTGGATGTTAAAGATTCTTTAGACCAGTGGTTCTCAATTCCAGTCCTGGTGGACCCCTGCTCTGCACATTTTGCATGTCTCCCTTATTTAACACACCTGATTGAGATCATCAGCTTATTAGGAGAGAGATCCATGAACTGAACTAACGAGCTGACGATCTCAATCAGGTGTGTTAAATAAGCCACAGCCCTGCAGAGTTTTGCTTTAACCCTTTGCTTTTTTTTTTTTTTTTTTCTTTCTGTAGGCATCATTGTATTTCAATGAAAAATAAATGAAACTAATGTGACCCTGGACCACAAAACCAATCATGAGGGTCAGTTTTTTTAAATTGAGATTTATACATCATCTGAAAGCTGAATAAATAAGCTTTCCATGATGTATGGTTTGTTAGAACAAGATAACATTTGGCCACGATACAACTATTTGAAAATCTGGAATCTGAAGTCCACTTCCAGAACAAAAATTGACAGATAATGTACTCGCCCCTTGTCATCCAAGATGTTCATGTCTTTCATTCTTCAGCCGTAGGGAAATCGTTTTTCTAAGGGGAAACATTTCAGGATTTTTCTCCATATAATGGACTGATATGGTTCCCCGATTTTGAACTTCCAAAATGCGGCTTCAAACGATCCCAAATGCGGTTGTAAACGCTCCCAGCCGAGAAAATATCATCTTATCTAGTGAAACAATCAGTTATTTTCATAAAAATAATACAATTTATGTACTTTTTGTCAAACGCTTGTCTTGCTCTGCCTGGACTGTTTTTGTCCCGCTTCGTGACAGTTACAGCATGTCGAAAAACTCCTCTCTCATGTTCTCCTTCAACTTCAAAATCGTCCTATATCGCTGTTTTACCTTTTTTGTTAAGTGCATCTGATCTACTATGCATGTTCACTTTGCAAAGTCTGGGATGGTGCTTTTGTAGTGATGTAGGATGATTTTGAAATGATTTTTGAAGTTGAGGGAGAAAATACAATGGAGTTTTTCGACATACCCTAACTGTCTTAAACCATAACAGAGTTCAAGGGGAGCAAGACAAGACGAGCATTTGAGATTAAAAAGTATTTAAAATGTATTTTTTTTTAATGAAAATAACCGATCGCTAGATAAGACCCTTCTTCCTCGGTTGGGATCGTTTGAAGCTGCATTTAAACTGCATTTTGGAAGTTCAAAATCAGGGCACCATAGCAATCCATTATATGGAGAAAAATCCTGAAATATTTCCCTCAAAAAAAAAAATTCTTTACAGCTGAAGACAGACAGACATGAACATCTTGGATGACAAGGGGGTGAGTACACCATCAGTTTTTGTTCTGGAAGTGGACTTCTTTAAAGTTGTCCAAGTTCTTAGCAATGCATATTACTAATCAAAAAAATAAGTTTTGATATTTACGGTACAAAATTTACAAAATAACTTCATGAAACATGATCTTTACTTAATATCCTAATAATTTTTGGCATAAAAGAAAAATCAATTTTGACCCATACAATGTATTTTTGGCTATTGCTACAAATATACCCGTGCTACTTAAGACTGGTTTTGTGGTCCAGGGTCACATATTTGTGAAAGGAAGGAGAGGCGACAACCTTCCAGTTCACAAATCAATGCTCCCAAATAAATATACAAACACACACAAAACATCCAACAAATATGGACACAAAAAACAGCCAAGGAATGACAAACAATGGTTGCTAGGAGCCAACTTGACTTTTAATTATTTTCTTTGTATCAGAGGCATTTGACAAGTGGAGGTGTGTGAGGGCACACAAGCACGGTCGGAGGGGATGTTGCTTATCATGCTGAAATCGGACCACTTTTTCCCCAGAACTATTTAAGCTCCTGGATTTCCACATCACATTCCCACTGAAACATGACTCACCACACAACACAGCCATGAAATGAAATTGGATCAGATCCCAGTCAAAAAAACAAAACAAAAAAAAAACAAAAAAAAAATTTCTGAAAACAACTGTAGCATCCATAAGACATGAAAAAAGTAAAAAATAAAGACTTCATTGTTCATATTTCATAAGCAAGAAATGAAGCAGGCCCTTGAAAAACTTTTCTATAGCCGTCATTAATCAGATCCCAAATAAACACTTTGACTTTTAATACAATACTTATGCAAGAAATAAAGCCCAATACAAGGAAGCCACACCACCAAACCAAGAAGCAGAAAGAAAAAAAGCAATAAGGTGAGGTTTCAAATCAGTTAGCAGAGAATAAATTGCAGGCAAAAAACGAAATCATTTTCTCACTCATCTTTAAAGTCTAACCATACATGATTTTTTTTTTTCTTAAATGATATTTTTCTTTTCTGTGAGGAAAGGGGCAGATGGAACATGACCCTATAGATTCTAACACATAGCAATATGCCTCTAATTTAAATACTTTCTAATAAGAGGTAGATCAAAAACGGTGTAAGAGAAGGGTGGAAAGAAAAACAAAACGATCACTTGTGCCCCTCTGGTCAGCGCTCGGCGCCACGCGCGTACCCAGTGCGGAAGTGTTCGCGAGGGACTTGAGGTATCGCTGCGCGCGCTGGAGGTCTCGGGTGAGATGGAAGGATTCCCGCCACCCACCCTTTCCTCAGCTGAGGTAGACAATGGTCTTACTAGTGTGGAAGCATGGATGCACTCTTTTACCACAATCAAATCATATTTACATTCTGCACGAAAACAAAAGGAATATTGGTTTCTCAGTTTCTTTACTAAACGTTCGTTTTTTTCTTTGCTAAAGTTCATTTTATATATATATTTTTTTTGCTTTTTTCCACTTTGAATGATAAACGAAAGACAAATGAAACCGTTCGCGCGTCCATCTCTACGTTACTGCTCGTTAGCCTAGAGACGCGCCCTTGACTATTGTAACCTATATAGCTATCAACGCAAAAGCAAACAGTGTAACTCCCCGAACCCCTGACATGCAATGACTGACGTTAAACACTGAAAATCTTCGGCATGTAAAGCCCAGTTTGATGCAAAAACAAAACCAAAACAAGCCCGTCCCAAGACCAAACGGAGCACGTTATTTGGAAACGGAAAGGTAGAGGAAAAAAAAAAAAAAAAAAAAAAAAAACTAACTATGAGCGCGGGAAAAGAAAAAACAACCTCAATCGGGCTGGTCGTTATTTTAATTCAATTTACAGCTAGTCGCGCTGAGGATGAGGGAGTGTCAAAGAGGTTACAGCAGGACCCTTGCTTATCCCTGACCTCTATTGCTTGCATCCAACCCTAACTGAAGTGTAATGAAATGCGGGTGAAACGTCTGCTACCGCCGAGACAGTTATTAGCATATTAGCACGGCATTGCTGCGGTATGTATGTGTGGCGTTATTTCTCATTACTTTGACGGTGTTCAGAGGGTGGTGGCTCCTCAGCGACACTGAGGCGCTTTTTTCTTTTCTTTCTCCTATCTGTAGCTAACGTAGAAGCCCGAACGCCGCTCTTGAACCCGCACGATGCGTGTAAACTTACATACAGTTATTCAACGCGCACGCGGCAAACGGAGCAAGGCGAGGAGTTCGAGCATCGTTCGTTAACCGCAGAATAAATTTTACATTTTCTTAAAAAAATAAAAATGTCCAAGAACTATTAGCTTTATAAAGTATACAAAATACCACAAAGCAAAATAAAAAAAGAAAAAAAAAAAAAAAAACCAACAGAACATTTTTTTCATATATCATTTTCTTTTTTTTCTTCTGAGGTACTCTAGCCTGAGGTAGATCAGTAAAATGCATATTAACTTGGTTTCCTGGCCAACACCAATCAACACTTCCCTCAGTCATAAGTGGCAGTGTTGCTCCACCTTCTTTCATAATTTCTTATATGTATATATATCTATTTAATCTATAAAATGCATCCAAAGTTATAAAATGCCACTATGGATCCCAGGACAGCGTACTTCCATTAACAATCCTCTTTCCATCTCAAGCCAAAGACCTTAAACCCCACCCTGTGTCACCCATTCCTTACCCTAAAAAAAAACAGCCTTAAAAAGCCTTTTACACTCAAAGCTGCACTTCCCGAAAAACTCGTAACAAAAATGAACTGTTGACTGTTTGTCAATTAAGGTCTGTGCAGTTACCGTATTAAGGCAAGGACTGGGTGGCTGATTTTTGTAGGATTTGTTTTTGAGGGGGGCGGGATTGTGGATCAGGGAAGTGCAGGTGCACGCAATCTCACTGAAACTTCAAGAGGAATGGGTGTAAAAGCGGGCGGGGTTGTAAGGACATTCCCTGACCCCTGAGATGGACGTGTCCCGTGTCCTTTCAGTCTCCGAGAAGACGCAGTGGCTCTATTTCCTCCGGGCGACTGGTGGACCTGTGGCCGAGGCCTTGGGCTGCTGCTGCCGCCTCACCTGAGAGATAATCTCCTGGATCTTCCTCTGGGCCAGCTGGTACACAGGAAAGAAAACAAAAAAAATACTCAAATCAAACAGCAAAATAACATAATACAATCAAAATACAAAATACTAATAATTTATTATTATTTTAATCATTTAAAGAAACCCCAGGTATCAACACTTGTATGACTTAATATATTGTAAATTATGTCTCTTATTGACATACGTGACCCTGGACCACAAAACCAGTCATAAGGGTCAATTTTTTGAAACTAAGATTTATACCTGAAAGCTGAATAAATAAGCTTTCCATTGAATTATGGTTTGTTATGATAGGACAGTATTTGGCTGAGATACAACTATTTGAAAATCTGGAATCTTGGGAAAAAAAAAAAAAAAAAAAAAAAAAATCACCTTTAAAGTTGTCCAAATGAAGTTCTTAGCAATGCATATTACTAATAAAAAAAGTTGATATATTTATGGTAGGAAATTTACAAAATATCTTCATGGAACATGATCATTACTTAATATCCTAATGATTTTTTGCATGAAATAAAAAAAAAAAAAAAATCGATAATTTTGACCCATACAATGTATTTTTGGCTATTGCTACAAATATACCAGTGCTACCTAAGACATGAGTTAAAAAACAAAATTATTTCAAAATATTTGCACTCTGTGAGCTACTAGCTAGTGTTTTAGTACTCAAGACCAGTCTTAGGACAATTTTTGTCTTACGGGAACATTTTATCTGGGAGGTGCTTGGGGCGGGGCCATGTTGGGGATTTTAGACAAAATCCTAATATTAAATAGCCCACATTAGGCATATTGCTATAGCAGGACCAGTTGCGTCACTTGCCCACCGTGGCACCATCCCCCGCCATTGTTTCGACTTTTTAATAGTAACAAAAATCATTTAGTTACGTTAGAGAACAGACACAACAATTCAAAACTGAACGCGGCTGCTCAATGAAGTGTGTTGAATGAAAGTGGCACATCACAGATCAGCAGCAGCTGGATTTCATTTAGTGAGTCGAACTGACTGACGAGTGAGGTGAGACAGACTAGATGATGATGGAAGACTTAGTTTCCAAATGAAATGCAAAAGCGCCCGTTTTAAAAACATTTGGGATTTTGAAATGCCTGTTGACTTTTGCCGTTTATCTAAGGTGATTTTGAAAGCTTTTTTTAAACATTCGTTTCTAATCTATTTGGTTCCACAGTGTTTGCTGGCTTTGAGTTTTTTTTCAATTTAAACTTTGTGTAAGTTATTTGTTATTTTATATTAGGCCATTATATAGCATGGTGTATTTCTATTCATTTTGTTAATAAATGAATCATTCTATGTTTAATATACACGAGTTTGTCATTGTTGTCCAATCAATTGACACCGAACTGCCGCTAAATCGAAAGTGAAAGTAAAATGCGCACATGAATTTACAAGCTATTAAAAAGAGAGAAACTAGAGGGAATAGATGAATATACAAATTTAAAAAGACAGTTATTTGCGAACCAATACATATATTTGTGCTTTTGTGATTTTAGTTCAAGTTTTTTTTCTTTAGTATTTCTGTTATTTAGGGGATTTTACTAAATATTAACATTGCTGATATACGCCAAAGTTTTGTTCGGTGCAATTTGACGAATTCTCTCATCAGAAAAACATGGTGCAAATGTACATGCAATGTAAATGGATTTATTCATCATACACTACAGACAGCTTCACTTATTATAACTGGAGCCTTTTAGAGTGCTTACACTTTTGCTAGTCTGAATTCAGTGATATACATTGATATTGTAAATGTTCTTTGCCTCCCTTTATAATTTGTTCGTTGTTTGAATAACCATAGAAAAGCGGCATTATAATTAAACTTGAAATGTCTTTTTATTAAACCTGCGATCAGGTTAAATATAAATTCCATTCTATTAAAATATTTTATGACATAATATGGTCCTTGCCTAAAACGTTATGATGTGCGTAGCTAAAAGGTTACCATTAGGCTACAGGTTTGAGCGCATTTGACTAGAAAATAGAGTGCAATTAAAGAGCCGTGCGCTTATGTGATTGTCAGTGGCCGTCTTGAGACGAGAAAGCTTCGGAAAATGTCTCATAAAAAGAATGTGAATGTTTTTTACAAGTTGGAATCTAAAGTCAGTTAGGGGGAGATGTATCCTAGTACGCGCCGCGAGACACGCAAGATAATTACAGCTGCACTATATTTCTGGTCAGTTTAATATTTAATTAATCACAAAAATGAAGTATCTTGGGGGTGATCGAGGGGCACAAGGAAACTCTTAGTCCTGGCCCTGCGGCAGGGGGTGCTGCAGCACCCTCAGCACCCCTAGCTCCCATGGCCATGCTAAAAAGACTCAGGATTTTATTTTAAGACCAGTCAAGATCACAACTGCAGAAATATAACCAAATTGCTGGTGCACTGTCTGATTTATTTGTTAACATCATTAATGTGATGTAAAACTTCCTGCTTTAAATGCAATCAATCACTTATTTCTAATTTTCTTTCTTTTGATTTGAATATAATGGGGAACTGTGTCAAAAAACATCTTGGATGGCAAGGGGCGACTAAATTATCTATAAATTTTTGCTCTGGAAGGAGGGAACTAATCCCTTAAATAACGTAAATCTTTCATGTGTTTTCTACTACACATTTCAATAAGAGACATCACTGATGTTATATTAAGCCATATAAATCTCAAAATAATTCTATAAACACTATTACTATTATATATATACACACACTATTACACATATAGACATACACTGTAAAAAATAAAAAAATTGAGCCAGCTTAAAATAATTTGTTACCCCACTGCCTTGAAATTTTAAGTTCAGTCAACTAAAATAAGTTTAGTCAACTTGAAATATTAAGTTGTACTAAGCTAACCTTAACAGATGGGCAAGTAACCCAGCTGCCTTAAAATTTGAGTTGACTGAACTTAAAATTTTAAGGCAGCCAGGTTACAAATTGTTGTAAGTTGACTCAACAAATTGTTTTTTTTTTTTTTTACGGTGTACTCTAGCATGTCTAGTAACGCAATCACCTGGCTTGCATAGAAGTGGCCTGTGATTTTTACTACTACTTGGTCATTTTCATCAGGCGTCTGGTCCCGTGGGACAACCACCTCTGCACTGGTCAAGTTCTGTAGTTCATTCACCTAAAGAGAAAACAGATCAGCTATGAACATGCTGTGCTGAGGACAAATGCATCTGTAAAGCAAGCACAAGCACTGAATAGTTAAAGTGGTCATTTACCGTTTTGCCTCCCTTTCCAATGACTCTGCCAGCGGCGAATGATGGCACTTTTATGTGGGCCTCTAATTTAACCTCCTCCTTCGGTCCAAAGAAATTCTCCTCTTTTAACTTCCCAAAGATACGTCCCTGAGCCTGAGAAAAACAGCATGAATATACAATCAAATGAGTGAATATTCATACAATGGCTCAAGTCATACAAATGTCAAAACTTTTATTTTATTTATTTATTTTTTTTACCTTAAACTGTGCCTCTGGTGGTCCAGTAATAATGACCATTCTTTGCTTGGTGTCAATCCCATCAGCAGGTGCAATCTATCCAGACAAAATGACAGATCTTACACTTTAATATTGCTACCGCATAGCAAAATAGAGAAATTATAACCTTTACGTTTAACAAACAGTATCAGGTTATAAAAAAAAATCCTTCTTGCCACCACTCACTTTGATTGACGCACCAGCAAAGCGGCTGAGCTGTTTAATGTGCTGGCCCTGCTTGCCGATTATAGCACCAACTGCCAGAGCAGGAATGAAGAGGTGCACGGTTTCCGACTCCACCTGTGGCTGCTGACACAAATATACTCATTAGTTATGATCACACATTTAACACCAAATAAATCTGCTTTTATTGAGATGCATTCAGAGAATATACAACAAAACAGACAGACAGACAAACAACATCTTGGAAACACATTCATTCACACAGTCAATTAACTATTCTAAAAGAAACCATTTTTTAAACAAGGCAATTATTCACTCATAATGTAAGGAAAGCAAGACTTAATCTTTTGAATTCACTCAGCTTGGAAATATATTGCCAGGTTCATAACTTATCTATCCCACACCAAAAGCACCATTTATTCAATGTAAGCTGCAAAAGCAGCTCATTTTGACACGACCCTGATGTAACAAACCAGATATATACACCCTGCCTATTCAGCAACAAGAAAATCTGAGATAATACATGTAGGATACATGCTGTAATTTTTTTTTGCCAGAATTTTTTTTTTTTTTTACTAAATTGCCTAATTCATTCTCAGCATAAATTATCTGTGACACACAAAAACAAAAAAAAAAAAAAACCCATACACAAACAACAAGAACGACAACAAAAAAAATTTAACACTTCAATGAATTGTATATAATATTTTTACAACCCAACCTCCCCCTAAAAAATTACATTCATTCAAATTTATTTTTAATAATTAAAAAAAAAAAAAAAAAACACATTCTAGAAGAAAAAAAAAAATAATAATAAAAAAATCCATTACTGCAGTTCATATTAAAACATTTTTTTATTTCAATAAATATACGTGGGTCTGTCTTGTGTATACACAATCTGGTCATTTCAAAAATAAATAAAATAAAAATAAAATAAAAATAAAATAAAATAAAATGATTTATAACTGGATTCATTTCCTATGAATTTGTCGTGGCTAGATTCATTCCACTAACCACTTTTTGTGAATATAAAGTCAGTATGGGTTTAAGTTTATAAGTTTATTTGACTGAAAAAAAAATAAATAAATAAAATAAAATAAAAGCCATCTAAAGAGGCATCTATTAAAAAGGCACAGCAGCAAAAAAAATCTGTTCACATTTATATTTAATAATTCTAATATTTTCCCAGAAGAAATTTCCATTAATGTACTTTTAGTAAAAACATGTCCTAGCATCATTTAAAGCAGGACAATAAAGTAAATGAAGAATTAAAATTCATTAAAATCAATTCTCTTAAAAAAAATAAAATAAATAATAAATGATTTATATTTATATATATTTAAAAAAAAAAAAAAAAAAAAAAAAAAAAAAACTGCTGTTGAACAAACCTCCTACGGTCACATATAAACAGTCATTTATTTAAAAAAAGGCACAGCCAAAAATAAAAATTATGTTTGCATTACAGGTGACATCAAACAACTGCAAACTACTGCTACTCAATTTACATATGAACAGGTTTTCATTAAAAGACACAGCAGGAAAAAAAAACAACAACAACAAAAAACGATGTAAATTGCCATATAAAAAAAAAAAAATAAATAAATCAACTAGTCTTCCTTATATTGTTATTTTCAATAATGTTTTTCACATTTATACCAACCAGCTATTTGAAGATCTTGTATTCATTTTATATTAATCTACCAATGTCGACAGAGCAAATATTCAACTTGAGAATGACTCCGATAAGTCTCTCGGCAGTATAGACACAAATGAGACACCTGCGCATTTCATCCTTGTTGAAGGGTTAGTCCAATTCATGTTATTATTCATGCCCTTCCCATCTAACGGCAAACTTGACGACACTCATTCTCACCCATCACCAACACACACACACTCACAAAGCACTTCAGGTCTACGTCCATACACGTTACGTGTTAAACATCAGACCCGCAGCATTTCAGCATCTCTGTTAGCTGTGGAGGCTGAGCGACACCCCCTGGGCAGCGACTAATGAGGGAGCAGACGTTTGTCCCTCCAGCCAATCCAGTAGCGAGCAGCCAAGCCATGCAGTGCATGGTGGGTAATAAACAAAAACTTACAGAAAAGGCTGTGCTGCTGCTGGAGGAGAGCGTAGAGGCCCAAAATGGCACCTCACCCCCAAACACGCTGCACTACGGGAGAAACACACACATTAACACGCACACTCCCACACACACACACAGTTCGTAGGCGCCCGCTTCACATTTTGCCATTACATACATTTATACGCTCCCCACTCGTATAAGTGTACACCAAACACAAACATCTCACACAAACACACAATTCTATCCAATTTTGTTACCCCAAATGATTGATAGCCAGCTTGAGCCCCAGCTGGAGGTCCTGATACCACAGAGGGTGACATCCCTCCGCTTGCTGCACCGGGAAAAATACCCAACGCGTTCAGATTGAGCCCTGGAATCAGGTTAGATTGTAGCTAGGGGAATAACAGGGAAGAGATTTTTTTTTTTTTCTTTTTAGATGAAATTGTTGTGCTGTACACAATTTTAGACAAAAATTGGAAATTATTGCAGGCTTACATGCATGGCAGCTACATCGTTCTCGTAGGACTCACGGATTTTCTTCATGATTTCTTCTTCTGCTTTTGAGCAAGCCTCTAATGTACCCTTTACAGTGATGGTGCGCTCTGGGTTATACAACGTCAGATCCTGCAGCCTGGGATAGGAAAAAAGCAGTAGCTGCGTTACTACAAATACATGCTAAAGAAAAGCAGTGTTATTAAAGAATACATTGGATGCAAAATTCCCTATTATATTGTGTTTGTATATGAAGTCTTAGCAGTGTGTGGACAACCATCCTACAATGATAAAAATACATACCTTTTTTTTAATGCCCAATATAAAAAAAAATAAAAAAAAAAAAGTACGCCATCCACCATTTTCTGATAATGTCTCGTAAGCACCAAATACACAAAATTAAAGAGGGGCTGGATGAGCAGTAGCTCATCATTTAAAGAGATATGCACCAAAATGGGTTGCTGTGAACGGAGCTGTTTTTGATATGGTAAAAAGGGTGTGGTTTTACAGTACCACTGAGGAATTAAGTATTTCAAGTTATTTCATGAACACCCTAAATCATCATACCAACTTGTGGAAAATGGGCATCTGATGTCCCCTTTAGGACCACCAATGCTGTTAGTAGAAACGGTTATTTTAAATAAAAAAATAAATAAATAATTCACACACACACTCATTAGCCGAATTAAAGGAAAAGTCCAATTCCAGAACAAAAATTTACAGATAATGTACTCACCCCCTGGTCATCCAAGATGCTCACGTCTTTCTTTCTTCAGCCGTAAAGAAATTGTTTTTTTGAGGGAAACATTTCAGGATTTTCTCCATATAATGGACTGCTATGGTGCCCCGATTTTGAACTTCCAAAATGCAGTTTAAATGCGGCTTCAAACGATCCCAAATGCAGTTGTAAACGATCCCAGCTGAGGAAGAAGGGTCTTATCAAGCGAAACTATCGGTTATTTTCATTAAAAAAAAAAAAAAATACAATTTAAAAACCTTCTCAAACGCTCATCTTGTCTAGCACTGCGTGAACTCTGTGTATTACGGTTCAAGACAGTTAGGGTATGTTGAAAAACTCCAATCGCATTTTCTCTCTCAACTTGAAAAATCATTTCAAAATCATCCTACATCACTGCAGAAGTACTGACCCAGTCTTTGCAAAGTGAACATGCAAAGAAGATCAAACACCCTTAAAAAAGGTAAAAGCGATAAAGGGCGATTTTGAAGTTGAGGGAGAACATGAGATGGGAGTTTTTCCAACATACCCTAACTGTCATGAACCGGAACGTTCAGGCAGAGCGAGGCAAGACAAGCATTTGACATTAAAAAGTATATAAATTGTATTATTTTTATGAAAATAACCGATCGTTTCGCTAGATAAGACCCTTCTTCCTCAGTTGGAATCGTTTACAACCGCATTTGGGATTGTTTTAAGCCGCATTTAAACTACATTTTGGAAGTTCAAACTCAGGGGAACCATACCAGTCCATTATATGGAGAAAAATCCCGAAATGTTTTCCTCAAAAAACAATTTCTTTATGGCTGATGAAAGAAAGACATGAACATCTTGGATGACAAGGGGTGAGTACATTATCTGTCAATTTTTGTTCTGGAAGTGAACTTCTTTATAAATATTAAAAATACTTAAATAGCATAATGGGTCATTCTACAGAAACAACACTATTGAGAATGAATCATCAGTTACATAAGACCTGATATACTGATCTTCACTGTTGTTACCATAAGGAAGGTAACACCAGTGACAATTTTCATGAAAAATTAATTTTACAAAATGGCTGCTGCAAGGCATCACATTGTCAATTATACTCACTAATTTGAGTAGTTTAATACTTTTTTTTCTTCTTTTTTTCCCCCCCAATTCTCTACCAATAAAATAGGTCACAACAGTGATTTCCACTAAAAGCTTCATATGAAATCATGAGAAATGAGAAAACTTCTGATAACTGAAAGAGACAGTGGACCTCAGAGGCTTCTGAGGACTTCAGATGATACTAACCCTGAAACAACATACAGCGCTACCGAACGTTGATACCAATTTATAGTGTTCTTTGTCTGTTTGATTACGTCATTCATTGATCTTTACCACACATCTCTGCCATATGTACATCAACTTGACAGTCACCACTAGTAAGCTACTACTAAATATATTGTAAAAACTTTAATTTGCTGTAAAGTTGCTTTGCAACAAAATGTATCGTGAAAGGCGCTATACAAATAAATCTGAATTGAACTTAACATGGGCCTTTTTTCACAGATCTTTAGGAAACAGGAAGGAGGAAGTCAAGTGATGTCATCAGTGTGATTTTTACTTCAAAATAAATGATTTTTGTTAATGACAACTCCAGGGGACCAGTACTTCTATTATATATTTTATAATATTTATTCAGCATTTAGCTTTTTTTTTTTTAATGCCATTTACATCATATATTTGATAGTTATGAATACACTGCATTTTAAAATGATAGAAAAACCTGTTTTTGACCTCAAAATAAAGCACTTTCCCTCTGTATATGGCTGTGGGGACAAGCAGTTTTGTGGTGCTTGGAATTCTATATAATTAATTTAAAAACAAATATTGCCACATTAATGGCGCAAGGAGGTGTAACTGTTCAAACACCACATTGTTTCATTTTAAAACACAGAAATTGCAACCCTAAAGTGTTTTTCCAAGTATAATATTTCTGTAAAGGCTAGGGACAGAAAAATTGACATTTCCATAGAATGACCCATATAATTACTAAAATAAAGTGAAAAATAAAGTGGGAAAAAAAAAAAAAAAAAAAAATTTAAAAAATTATGAATAAATGGTATAGAGGGGAAAAAAAAACAAAAAACAAAAACAAAAAACCCTTAAAACAAATACAAGCCAATTCAAAATATTAATATATAACAAATGATACTAAAATAACACCAAGTTACATACTCTCAGGTTGTCAACCTTATACGCATAGCAAAAGGGGCAACCAGTCACACGCAAGTCATAAGCAAGAAAGATGCATTTTATTCAGTAGGACATTTAAAAAAAAATTCCTTCACATTTGAATGTCAAAAATAGTACTCGAGTACTTATGCAGCCTATTTTGTCTAGTAACAGGCTGAATGGAAGACAAACTCTCCAACTGAACCAACTGGACAAGAAAACTGAGTAACACTTTACAATAAGGTTCATTAGTTACGTACTTTAGTTAACGTGGACTAAGAATGAACAATTCTTCTACAGCATTTACTAATCTTCAAGTTAATTTCAACATTTACTAATGCATTATTAAAATCAAAAGTTGTGCTGGTTAACATTAGTTAATGCACTGTGAATTAAAGGGGTCATCGTATGCAAACTTCACTTTTACATGTTGTCTGAACATTAAATGTGTGTTGCCAGTATATGTACACACCCACCCTACAATGATAAAAATCCATGCAGTAGCTTTTTATTAATCTGTAAAAAAAATATTCCCTTTTTCAAATCGAGCCATTCTCAGATGCCTGTCAGTGTGGGGTCAGACCGACAGAGGCCGCACCAACAATAGTTGATTGACATGAGCGTCTTGCCTCAGACCTGCCAGCTGTAACAGTCAGACCTCCATTGTTCCGATGCCGGAGCAGGGATGTAAGTTAGACAAGAATATCTCAGATTGAGCGATTGAGGTGTTGTGTTGCTGGATGTAATAATGAACGTAGTGGTCGTCATTTACTCCCGACATCTGAGCCGCTGAAGATTATAGCCGCTGAGGATTACATTTGTTTGTGAATGGAATGTGCCTCCCGATCTACATAAATTCATCTATGTTCGAGCAAATCATTCATGACCCAGCTTAAGCTACAGCAGAAACGAGTATAAGTTTTTTTTTTTTTTTTTTTTTAATGAATCTCTGCAATCACCTTTCCTAATAACGTGCTAGTTAGCAAGTTTCGCGGCTAAACGCGCAAAAAAGTAAATCTCTCAGAGCAGCAGAGGGAAGAGAGGAGCGGGGCAAGCAAAGCTCATTTGCATTTAAGGGAACAATCCCTCAGAATGAGATGATTTTTGCAGAGCTCATTTTGGGTGTTGTTTTACACAACCATTGAGAATTTTTAACCAAAGTATATTACAGACTTTTCATTAAGACCCTAAAGAATCATATCAACTTGAGGAAAATGGGCATCCGATGACAAACTACCAATGAATGTCTTTATTCTTATTAACATTAACAAAGATTAATAAATACTATAATAAATGTATTGCTCATTCAGGATAGTTGAAGGGGAAGTCCACTTCCAAAACAACAATTTACAAACAATTTACTCACCCCCTTGTCATCCAAGATGTTCCTGTCTTTCTGTCTTCAGTTGTAAAGAAATTATAGTTTTTCAGGAAAGCATTTCAGGATTTTTCTCCTTATAATGGACTTCATTGGTGCCCACGATTTTGAACTTCCAAAATGCAGTTTAAATGCAGCTTTAAAGAGCTCTTGTATGCTTGAAAAGTATACAAATTTTTACAAAAATACAAAAATGACCGATCGTTTCGCTAGATAAGACCCTTCCTCCGTGGCTGGGATCGTTTAGAGCCCTTTGAAGCTGCATTTAAACTACATTTTGGAAGTTCAACATCGGGGCACCAATGAAGTCCATTATATGGAGAAAAATCCTGAAATGCTTTCCTCAAAAACCATAATTTCTTCACCACTGAAGACATGAACATCTTGGATGACAAGGAGGTGAGTAAATTATTTGAAAATTGTTGTTCTGGAAGTGGAGTTCTCCTTTAATACAATAACATTAACTAATGGAACCTTATGGTAAAGTGTTACTGAATACTTATTTAGTGGGTCACACAGTGCAGTGTTTTAAATCAAAGACCTCTGCAGAATAAATGTGACATCTTGCGAAGTATATTTGATAATGAATCAAGATTCATTCAGAACTCCGTGTACCGGGTGTATGCTAGAAAACAGAATCTAAGAATCCAACACACAGTGATTAACAAGAAAAACACACCAATTTTTTATTTTTTTGCTGACCTCATTAAGTATAAAGAACATAACGAAAAAACTACTCACGGTGAGATTGTGATCTTTGTGTCAGTATCTTGTTCGATTTTCTTCAAGTTGCGTCCCTCTTTACCAATAAGGCGGCCGACGAAATTATTATGAGCCAGAATCTTCAGAGGGATTTCTTCAGTGCTGTGTATGTGAGAGAGGAGAAGGGTACAGTGTGACTGAATGTGCAACATGGAGCGCAAATGACTCCATAACAGTGTAGTATGACTAATGAAGAAAGATAAACAGAAACCGTCGGACGCACAGTGTTTGTGTATCAACGCACATCTTAGTGTCAATCGCCTCTTTCTGCATGATCTCCATGATGTTTCGACAGGCAGAACTGCAGCCCTCTGGTGTGGAGTGAACAGTGATGGGCTTCTCCGCTGCCCCTGCGTTCTCCTTACGATGGATATCGATCCTGTGTACACATTCACAATAGGTAATAAACTTGTTGGAGCAGTCTAACCAACTTTAGGATTCCTTCCCAAGTGCCAATAGATACAAAAAAAACAAACAAAAACATTTCCATTCCTTGTTTAAAAGACAGTAAAACACTACAGTTCAAATGTTTGGGGTTTGTAAGATTCTTTTTTTTTCCTCCCAACTTTGCCACCACAGGAATAAACTGCATCTTAAAATATATATTTGAAATGAAAACTCAAACTTTACTGGTTTTACTGTATTTTGTTTAAATAAATGTAGGCTTGGGGAGTATATGAGAGAGACCAAACACAGTCTATTTGTACAAAAACATTTAAAACCAACATCTACACTACCAGTCAAAAGTTTCTGGACAGTAAGATTTTTAATGTTTTTTTTTGTTTTTGTTTTTGGTTTCTTCTGTTCACCAAGCCTGTGTTTATTTGATCCACAATACAGCAAAATCAGTAATATTGTAAAATGTTCAAATAGAAAGCAGTTATTTTAAATAGTAAAAATATATTTTAAAACGTCATTTAATCCTGTGATCAAAACTGAATTTTCAGCTTCATTACTCCAGTCTTCAGGGTCACATGATCCTTCAGAAATCATTCTAATATGAGGATTTGCTGTTCAAGAAACTATTATTATTATTATTATTATTATTATTATTATTATTATTATTATTATTATTACAGCGGAGTATTTTTATTTATTTATTTTTTTTTCAGGATTCTTTGATGAATAGAAAGATTTAGTAACAGCTTTTGTAACATTATACACTATACCATTCAAAAGATTCAGTAAGAAAGAAAGAAATTGTAGAAATTAATACTATTATTACCAAGAATGCTTTAAATTGATCAAAAGAGAAAGATATTTATGATGTTCAAAAGATGTCTATTTCAGATAAATGCTTTTCTTCTGAACTTTCTATTCAAAAAAAAATAAAAAATTTTTTATATATATATATATATAAAAAAAAAAGATATATATATATATATTCCCCGCAGTTTAACAATTTTTTTTAGATCAATATTCAATCAAAATTAATTACATTTTAAAATATTTTAAAACAGAAATTATAAATAGTAAAAATTCAAAATTGTACTGTTTTTGCTGTACTTTGGATCAAATCAATAGTGGCTTGGTGAGCAGAAAAGAAAGGAAAAAAATAAAAAATAAATAAAAATAAATAAAAATAAAAAAAACAAACAAACAAACACCATTAAAATTCTTATTGTCCAAAAACTTTTGACTGGTGGAATACATTATATATGGGCTAGAAATATATAATATAATAATTTTCAATTTAAAGGGTACACAAAATTATTTTTAAACAAACTTTAAAAATATCAGTTTAGAAAGTGATCCACATTTTATTTTTCAATTAATAGCAAGTAAATAGATAAATGAATATTTAATTAAAACCAAGTAAATACATAAAACATGAAATTTCTTCTCTTAGCTACAATTCAAAAGTTGCAGAAGTTTTTGTATTAACTTTAATCAAACTTGCATTTTAAAAATTGGGAAAATAACTAATTTTTCTAATAACCAATTCCAATTCATACACAATTGATTTTTTATTTTTAAAATCTCACAAATTAGGCACAGTGATGTGTAAAAACATTCAATATCAGAAGTGGATCATTCACAAACTTAATTACAGTGAAATTACCTTTAAGAATAATGAGCACAATCTACCTACACATACTGAAACGTCAACAGGGTTGCCTGTCATTGCATGATTAATTTTCAACAAACCCAACATTTCTTTTTTTAAAACAGAGTGATTAATTCACTTAGTAGTTTATTTTGTGGCTTCATTAAGTCTTATATTGCGAAAGATCTTGAGAAACATTTATCCACCCATTTCTTCCCGTAAGAGTGGGCACTGCTTTATGGGTCTGGCTTCCGGTCTCACCCGCATCCAGCAATTTTTAGCTGTAGAAAGCAGCTCATTTTGCTGCTTGATCTAGGTGTGTCTTACCATATTATTTTAATGCATTATCTCAATTATGAACACACTGGTTTGTAGTGCAAACAGTTTTACTGCACATTGCTATTCTTCGCGTCATTTCCGTATAACAGCTAATGAACCAGAAGTCTCACCCACAGGCTTACTTCAACAAAGAATAAGGTGGACAGAACAGTTTCAACATGCAAAAATAGATTCAGAGCTGACACTCTGCTTGTAGAGCTTGTGTGCTCAGTGTGAATGTTGTAACATCCTAATATGCATGCCAAAGTAAATATGCAGTGCTTATGTGCACGGTGTGAAACAGGACTATTTACAGCTACGTACACTGAGTATTCTTACTTTGAGTGAGTCTGCTTGGTTATGTTGCGGATGGTAGCACCTTCCTTGCCAATAATAGCTCCTACAAACTGGGTGGGCACCAGCATGCGTAGAGGCACGTCTGACTGTAGTTTAGGTCT
Source organism: Cirrhinus mrigala (assembly GCA_036247105.1). NCBI lineage: Eukaryota > Metazoa > Chordata > Actinopteri > Cypriniformes > Cyprinidae > Cirrhinus > Cirrhinus mrigala. The sequence continues at coordinate 23,661,312 of CM070025.1, read as the reverse complement.
TGCGCCCAGATTGGGTGAGCCTTGGCGAGGTGGTCCGCGTGGGTTGAAGCCTCTCCTTCCGCCCACCGCAGGGGCATCTACTGCAGCCGTCTCATCTGGGATATAGGAAACCTTTAGTGCGTAGTTCTCCATAAGGAAGCCGTTTAATTTGTCCAATGCTCTGGAAGAGTGAGCAACAGAAGGATGGGAAACATTAACATACATGTATACTATGTGAAGAGATCTTTCAGTTTAAAGGAGAAGTTCACATGAAACTTACAGATAATTTACTCAACCCTTTGTCATCCAAGATGTTCATGTCTTTCTTTCTTCAGTCGTAAAGAAATTATGTTTGAGCAAAATTTCAGGAATGTTTTCTATATAGCGGACTTCAGTGGTGCCCCCAAGTTTGAACTTCCAAGTGCAGTTTCAACGCAGCTTCAAATGGCTCTAAACGATCCCAGCCGAGGAAGGCGGCTCTTATCTAGCGAAACGATCGGTCATTTTCGAAACAAATTCACACAGACATAAACAGGTGAATATAAAGTATATAAATTTTCGAAAATGATCGTTTCACTAGATAAGACCCTTCGGCTGGGAACATTTAGAGTCCTTTGAAGCTGCATTTAAACCATTTTGAAAGTTCAAACTTGGGTCCACTATATGGAGAAAGTTCCTGAAATGTTTTCCTCAAGAAACATTTCTTCTCGACTGAAGACAGATATGAACATCTTGGAAGACAAGGGGTTGAGTAAATTCTAATTTAAAATTTTGTTCTGGAAGTGAACTTCTCCTTCAACTATCCTGAATGAGCAATACATTTATTATAGTATTTATTAATCTTTGTTAATGTTAATAAGAATAAAGACATTCATTGGTAGTTTGTCATCGGATGCCCATTTTCCACAGGTTGATATGATTCTTTAGGGTCTTAATGAACAATGAATAATCACAATACTTTTGAAAGATACATTTCAGTGAAAGGATAAAGCTATAATAGATGGATAAACACACAAAGCTATTTTTATACATCCCAAAATTCTTACTCGTTTTTCATGAGTGGTAAAATAAAATAGTACCACTTTACAATATTGTGTCATACCAACTCAAACAAACAATAAAGAATACATTACACTATTTATTAATCTTTGTTAATGTTAGTTAATAAAAACAAAAAATAGTCATTCATATTTGTTCCTGTTAGTTTACAATGCACATTGATTTTAATAAAGCATTAGTAAAAGCTGAAATTAATATTACGTTTAATAAATGCTATAGAAGTATTGTTCATTTTACTTTACATCTAGTTAACTACATTAGTTAGCATGTTAACTAATGAACTGTACTGTAAAGTGTTACTTTTATTTTACAATAGCCTCATTTAAAAATTATTTACACATTTTTTGGTTTAACTACTCCATTACAGAGCTTAGCTCTTACTGCTTTGGACCAAAATATAGTATAACTATAAAAACTGCTGAAAATAAACACATGGGCCTCATTTGAGACATTTCTGCATTTAAGTAAATATTCATAATTCAATTCTTGCATAATTTTCACAGTTCAACGCAGCCATTTATGCAAAAAGAGTTTTATTACTATATTACTGGTTTTACTGTATTTTGTTAAAAACCAAGCAGTCTTTGAGAGCATTTCTTTCCAGAAAATATTCAAAATTTCATTCTTGCATAAACAGATTTGGAAGCAATGAGGGCGAGTAAAATGACACTTTTGGTTAAACAGTTTGCTTCTTGCCGATTTGAATCTAAATATAAATGTAGTATAAACTATAAAACAATTGCTCAATTTATGCATTTTGGTAAATTTTAATTCGTCAATTCAGTGCAACAGTTTGTGCAAGAATTATTATATGAACGTCATGAAAGAAATGCAAAATATTGCAAAGATTTAAAAGCACAGGTCCTCAGAAACTGAATTCTAAAAGCTATTTTTGCTCAATATTGTCCATTTTTGGGAAATAGCTCAAGTGACTGAGACAAAGGGTATGCTTTTCTGCTTCCCTCTCAAACAGGAAGCATGTAAAACTTAAGCGAAACCAATGGGGGGGTTTTACCGCATGAGGCATAGACGTGAAGGAATGCCGGAGCCCTTTAAAGCTACCGAATCTTTCATTGACATCCACTAGCGGATGGTAACAGGAACTCCCTATTGTGCACAAACAATCGCTGAAGATTCTTTTATCTGAGCCTTTCCATTCATTTACCAGAGACTTCTTCACCAACCCCTGCGTCCACTCTGCAGTTCTACTAATCAAACAGTAGGTGGCACTGAATGAGTTATTATAATTGCTGAATAAAACCAAATAGCAGTGCATGTGGAACTGACAGTCTCACATTTCACTGCGAGACGTGGGACAGAGACGCTCTGGAGGGGGGTGGAGTGCTGACCGAGCCGGCCGAATCCGAAGCGGATGATACTCACTCTCTGGCTTGGTCCTTGGCGGCATATCGCACGTTGACGACAGCAGTCTCCGTGTCAGTGTTGACTGAAGATGGAAGAGAATGAAGGAAGACAGAGGGGGAAAGATTAACCAAGCTTTTAATATATGGATTAATACTTAAATGACGATCTGCTGAGGAGCATATCCTACCTTGTTCACAGCTCTCCACTGTGCCGTACTGGCCTAACAACCCGTCCAAAACCTGCAGGTGAAGACAAGCAAGAGAAACATGCACACTGTGATTAAGACTAATGGTGTAAGAGACTAGACAGATTCAAAAGTGTTAAAGGGATAGTTCACCCAAAAATTTACTCACCCTAATGTGGTTTCAAACCAGTATGACGGACTGACTTCTGTGAAGTCTTTTTTTCTCTCTCCATACAATGAAAATCAAATGGACGTTTTAAAAATGCAAGCAGAAAAAAGCCATACAGGTTTGGAACCGATGAGGGAGAGTAAATGACAATAATATTCATTTTTTTGGTCTCTTCAAAGTTGCGATAAAACTCAAGTAGCGACATTTCATGGCCTTCATTTATGAGTTGTAAATAATCCATTTGTCACAATTCTATGCAACAGTTTATACAAGAATTGTTTTATGAACATTTTATGATTTAAAAGCACAGGTCCTGAGAAACTAAGAACGAATTCCAAAACCTATATTTCTCTTCAGTAATATCCATTTTTTAGGCAACAGCCAGGCAGCTGAGACTGTGCAAATTTGTGATGCACATTCAAGTGTAACGGATTACCGAAAAATCGGTTGTCGACTGGATTGAGATGTTGGCGTTGTACTCAAAAATGAGCATAGATGAACGTCATCTTGCAACATCATGTTTAAGTGGACTAAATGTTTGGAACGAGTCCTGTATACGTCAGCGCAGTGTCAATTTTATTTTTTAATGAAAAATGCGAACAGAAGAATTGTTCACAATAATGCATTTAGAAAATAAATGTGACCCTGGACCACAAAACCAGTCATAAGTCACAGGTATTTTTGTAGCAATAGCCAACAATACACTATGTGTGTCAAAACTAGCGATTTTTCTTTTATGCCAAAAATCATTAGGATATTAAGATCACGTTCCATGAAGATATTTTGTAAGTTTCCTACTGTAAATATAAATCAACCTAATTTTTAATTAGTAATACACATTGCTAAGAACTTCATTTGGACAACTTTAAAAGGCGATTTTCTCAACATTTTGATTTTTTTGCAACCTCCAGATTCCAGACTTTCAAATAGTTGTATCTCGGCCAAATGTTGTCCAAAATTAGCGATTTTTCTCTTACGCCAAAAATCATTAGGATATTAAAATCACGTTCCATGAAGATATTTTGTATATTTCCAACTGTAAATATATAAACTTAATTTTTGATTAGTAATATGCATTGCTAAGGTGATTTTCTCAACATTTTTTTTTTTTTTGGCACCCTCAGATTCCAGATTTTCAAATAGTTGTATCTCAGCCAAATATTGTCCTATCCTAACAAACCATACATCAATGGAAAGCTTATTTATTCAGCTTTTACATTTATAAGAAGAAAAAAAAAAAAAAAAAAAAAAGATTTTGACCCTTACGACGGTTATGTGGTCCAGGGTCACAATATGGTGTATTTTCATTTCATGCCAACTTTAAACAGTACGCCTCTTGCTGATATGGATTTTGACCAAATATTTAAAATCAAAAGCAAACAAAGCTTTTGTGGAATCTACCTCATTCTTTAAATATATTATACCCTCTGCAAATAAATAAATAAATAAATAAATAATTCAAGAAAGCAGTGTTTTACACCTCATTCTCTGCAGTTCTTCGCTTCCGCCACTCCTGCTGTGGAGGAGGCGTGCAGGCGAACATTGAACATGGGTAAAAGGAAGCCTACAGGCTTTTACACACACCAGCCCCCTATACGTCACACATACTAATGCCCACAACCCCCCTAACCGCCACCACTTCCCTTCTCCATTCCAAGCCATCCTATTGGTTGGCGTGTGCATTACTATGGAATTCCCAGCAGCCATTGGGCATTTCCAGCCATTGGCTACGTAGCCAGTCAATCATTAAGTCTAGGCCAATAAGACAAGGCTTCCTTCAATCGGGTGAAAGAGGAAGGGGGGGTGTGGTTGGCTTTCAGACACCATGCAGTGAGGAGAAGGGGGGGGAAGTGGGGTTGATCTACACATTCTGGGCGTCCACACATGCAATAGGCCTGCAGCCAGACGGGGCAGCAGGTTAAAATCCAGCCCGACTAAGCTCGCATGAGCGTGGTCACACAGCAAAATGCACACATCTCCAAAGTCACGCCATCACAGATAACAAGCACACACTTACTTCAAGATCTCAACATGTAAAAAGACAATACAAACAAATACCTTCTATCTGAACACAACTGGGAGGTCAAACCCAAAGAAAAACAAAGGGAGAGATTAAATAACTAAGTCTCACTCAAGTAGGTACTTGACATTTTTTTCTCAGCCTGACATCATGTGACTACGGATTCATTTTGGGCTGAAATAAAAGGAGGAAAATTATTGTGCTATAAATTTAGCACGTTTGTAAATGAAATGAAACAATTTCACAAGGACCATTCTTTCAGGTTAACATTCGGTTCATGCTTGTAGAAAGTTGATAAAGTGTAGATCTAAATACAAATTTGACTAAAACCCTCATGATATTTAGCATTAAGTTAGTAGTGCATGTTTTAATAGTTTAACTTAATTTGCACCCAAAAACAGCACTAAATCAGCATATTAGAATTATTTCTGCGACACTGAATACTGGAGGAATAGCTGCTGAAAATGTATTTTGCCACCGCAGGAATAAATTATATAATACTAAAATAGGAAAAAAAAGTTATTAAATTGTAATGATTTCCCAAAACATTATAGGTTTTCACAATTTTTTTTATTTTATTTTTTTTTTTTACATACAGCCTTGGTGGGTATGTGAGAATAAAAAAAACAAAAAAAAAAAAACAACAACAACAACAAAAAAAAAAAAAAAGGTAATAATAATATATAATTAATAATAATATATATATAATAATATATAATATAAACTTATATATATATATATATATATATATATATATATATATTATTTATTTATTTATTTTTTCTTTTCTACACACTGGCCTATCTGTAATATATGCCAAAATAATGCTCTTTTCTTGTCTAGCTTTTGCTTTAACAAACAGACTACAGCTTAAAATAAATAAAATTAAAAGTAAGCCTTTACGACCTTGAAAAATTATTTTCCCATCTACCAAACCGGAAGGTTAAATCATCACAGGTTCCCTCTGGAACTTCCAATGGCTTTTTAGCACAGCGGTTTCAGATTTTCATAAAATTTTAGAAGTCTCATGTTTTGTTCTATAACAGTCATATATCAAAACTGAATTTAAGCCGTTTTTATTACAAAACTAGCAGTGCTACATAAGCTACTACATGGGGAATTAATAATGGCTGGTTGCCTTGTCAAGCACGTAAACTCAGTAACACACACACACACACACACACACACACACACACACACACAAGCGGTACTTGCAGCAACTTCCTAACATGCATTTAAAAAACAAACAGCAGCTTCAAAACGCATGTTTGGAGGTATGATTATTTAATTTTGGTTGAAGGACAAAACATGAGGTCTTGGAAAATCCCAAAGGAACACATGGCTCAAATGATAATTCTCTTCCGGGTTTACGGACTACAAACAGCTCTACTCTACTGCTGAATAATACTAGTCTGAGTACTAAACTACAACAGAGCTCACCGCCACAGGGCAAAACCTGAGTAGTTATGATTCATCAGACGGATCATAAATACTTCAGCAGAATTCAGCTGCGGATAACATGCACAGCCGTATAGCATGCCAGAATGATGCATAAATTTACAGAAGTTACATTTTGTTATTTTATATACACATTTAATATTAAAGGTGATATTTACAGTGCTAGCAAAGTGAGCAACATACTAATATTCCTTTTTTTTTTTTTCCTCCAACCTTCTCCACAATTTCAGCCCAAAATGCTTAAAATGTACAGATTGCATGCAAGCCTTGTGTACATATACTAAGGTAACATACCATTCATTTTATCGACAGAACGTCAAAACACTGTCAATTCAAAATTTAACAGACATTTGTGTCATTAATTTAGTAGATTCATACAAGTTGCAATTCGATTATCCTTATCTATTTGCTCTGATTGTTAAAATGTAATACAGGACCTGTAGGTCTGTGGACCTACTCTCTGGTGAGGGAAGACATTTTATTTCTTTTATTGATTATTGTATTCATTATCCACTGGAAAACATTAAAAATAAAAAAAAAAAAAAACTTTATGGTCATTTCATTTAACAATCAGATTCCTTCCTCGCACCTAAATAAGGCTATAAGACCTATAACTAAAGCTACACACCAAGGCAACACAGAAGGCATGTGGCCATTAACATAGGACATTTTCTTACACCTAGAAACAGCTAGAGTACAAAGAAATTAAAATATATTCAGGGGTAATCAGACACTTTTAAAAGTTGAACTGTTTTGAACTTGACACGGTATTAATGCAACATGCTTTTGGGGGAGGACTACACCATTTCTCTTCCCAGTCCGCACGTGATGTAACAGCGTACAACAATGACAAGAGGAGAAAAGGAAAAAAGTAGCATTTTTAAGTGTCAAACAAAATAGAGAACATGTTCATGTTTTACATGCATCATGTATTGACCTCTAGTGTTATATTAATCCACTAAAGCCTCCAAATTATCACCATGATCAATTTTGCTGAAAGACCTGCTGTATACAAGCTACTAGATGCCTTCTGTCATCTAATTGAGAGAACTATACTAAAAGGCCTTTTACGTAAAAGTACTCAGATCATGGTAAAGTTTTGCTGTAAAATCTTCTGACTTTTATGATTTACACTTACTGGACTGAAGCAGTTTAGGCTTACTTGATTATTCATAATATTAGAACAAAGTATTCAAATGTATATAAAAAAAAATTAGACATCAGATTTTTGAGCCTGAACGTTTATTTGTACTTCACTGTATTGGACTGCACTACATGTTTGCCCTCCCACAAAAACTACAGAGCGTTTAAATATCTTAATACATATTATTGGAAGATATAGCAAGAAAACTAATATTTACATGAAATTCAATACAAACTCTAATACTGTGTAAGATTTCTACTCAAAATGAAACCATAAATCTAGGCTATCCACTGCCATTTTCAAAGAACAATGCAAAACTCTGACATTTCATTCAGTGACGCCCTTTAATCGGCAGTGCATATACTCACATGCCGGCAACCTGGCAAAATAAAGGCTTGCTGATTTTAAGTTTGAAAATGATATATAGGCTATAGATGAATACAGATTTTTTTTTTTAAAGTTTACTTATTTAAAACACCCTTTTTATTTTAAGATACAAGTAGTATCATACTTTTTGGGGAAAAAAAACTAAAAAAAAAAAACTACAAGTGCAATAATACTATCATCACTATTTATAGCTATATTTAATGGGACACACTATGTGAAGTGCGAGTACCAAACCAAATCTCCAGGTGCTCTTATATATGACAACCAGGCTGAAAAACTTATGTGCACCCTTTGCTATTATGTTAAAACGTTACTGATTCACATTACAAGCTATCAGAATTTACTCTTACTTTTTAGCCATATAAATATCATCAACTGCACCATATTTTTTGCAGTTTTGCACCTTTTAATAAAATTAAGTAACCAGATAAACCAAAGCTTCATGTATCAAATATAACACTCAAAAAAACAAAAAAAACAAAAACTTTTTTCGTGCATGTAAAGGTTCAATAAACAGCTCCAAAAATAACACTACATGTCAGCCTTTACAGAGCTAAACATAATACATCATGTTGACTAGGAACACACTTTTCGTGATCGATACATTGATATTGCCTTTAAATTAGTCTCAACGCTTCATATATCGTAGCTTCAGTTTACGGTGATGGCAAACAATCCCATTAGACGTTTACTCATTTTACCTGTAATAAAATATGCAATAAAGACTGCTGCAAACATACACGCAAAGCCCAAAATTTGAGGAAAGGGAGAGACCGTTTAAGTAAGTAAATAAAGAGTTTGTAGCTTAACTTTATTAAAACCCCCCAGATTATAAATGATAGTCTGAACCTCACTAAAATAAAAGCAAAAATGATACCAAGACATAAAACATGCAACTCATGGTTTTAGTAGAGATTCTAACAACTTTTGCCTCGGTGGAAAATCGACCAGCACAAGTTTATCTAGGATGCCCACGTCCCTCCCTGGAACGTGACACGTGGAATATTCCTCACATAAAGCCACAAAACCAAAAAACGAGGTACAAAACAATGCTGGGTCGTCTTCACATTTAATGACAGGTGCAGTTTCAAATGGATGTAGACTGACTCATTTCATATATGATGCTGTGACTCACAAGGAAACAGGCAAATCTCAACTGACACGGGGTCAAAAGTATAGTTTTAATAACGCAGGTGTTTAAATTTTACATTTTTTTTTTCCCTTTCCAAATTGCTGGTATCCATAGTAGCTTAAAGCTCATTATATTGAATTGGCTAAGGAAAAAACCAAAAGCTCCCTATTATATGAAATGTTGCTGACTAAACCTATGATGGAAAGCACTGTGAGTGGCCATTTTAATTGTAGTTATTGTCGACTCTAATGTTTCTTTAAATCATTACATTTAATCCAACATCAAGGAGGTAATGACCTACCACTGTAATAATACATTTAAATGTAACTGGTAGTTGGGAAGCCCCCCAGGCCTGATTTTACATATAACTAGGGGAGAACTAGGGGGTCTCAGCCCCTCCCAGCTCCCCCAGTATGTCAAACACTGAAGGAATCGGTCATGGACGTAAAAGCTGAGGAAACAATGCCAGCGCACAATGCAGTTTTGAATCTGAACTGATTCCTATGATCAGAGCACTTTTGTGGACTTCTGTAAGGCTCTATTCACACACAGTGCAACAGAAAGCAGGATGAGAAAAGCGAGCATGTCATGCAAGTTTTCAAAGGGTCAGCGAGAGCTCGTCTCGAGCTCACATGAAAAGCGGCAGGGCAAAGAGCGGTGTACTGAGCCGTACACGCGAACGCTTCTACAGATAGTTTGATCTGATAAGTAAAGGACAATAACAATGGGTTAGTAGGTGTAAAGGGGATTATTTTTTTTTTTTTATTTTTTTTTTACTGAGCATCATACGCTTTTCATAGATCTGAACTAGATTAGCGACCATACTTAAGCTGCACCATCAGCATGTTATGTGACTTTTGCAACTCTACAAACCACATGACCAGGCTTCTCAAAGCTCAGACCTCAGAAAATTCAAGTCACACACCTCTAAAACAGACAAGGACAACAGGCTACCTTCTAAAAGACTGCTTGGAACATCTCTGATTTAATAAATATGAAGGATAATTGCTTGAAACACAAAAATTTATTTATTGGAGAGTGTATGCGCACGTTTGGTCCAAGATGTCAAATTTTAGGGCATTACTCAAAGAGGGTTGGTGGCTCAAATACCACGTCTTCTGAGGTGTAGCAGTGAGCCAGCAAGTCACAGTACTGCTTTAACATCACACCTCATATAAGACCCTTCACCTCAGAGAACTGGGGGTTTAAAAAAAAATTAATTAATTAAATAAAAAGAAAGCTGCACTTACTTCCCACTGCATGTGAGGTGGGATATTCCTGATCTGCAACTTGCAGCTCCTGGAAAAAAAACACAGAGAGTGGTCATTGTAAAATTACACTAGGCAATAAATCACAAGTCAGTCATATTTGGACTGAAATGGTCCAGATTCTTACAAGCCACATTCACTACTTTGGTGGGAAAACAGCATTTGAGTCTGACTGGGAGCACCCAGTAAAAGGAAGATTTGAGTAACATCTCTATAATACACTAAAAAATGCTGGGTTCTTTTTTAACCTAAATGCTGGGTTCAGTCTGTTGGGTCATTTTTAACATTTTTACCCAGGTGCTGGGTAGTTTTTATGCAATCTAAAAAAATGCTGGGTTATTTTTTTTTTAACTCAAATGCTGGGTTCAGTTTGTTGTGTCATTTTATTGGGTTATTTAATACTTTTTACCAAGGTGCTGGGTAGTTTTTCTGTAACTAAGCTGCTGGGTTATTTTTTTCTACCCATTTGCTGGGTTGAGCCCAGCTCCGTCGAAACAACCCAGCTGCTGAGTTAGTCAGAGTGCGGGCTTTTTGCGTCCTCTATAAGAGAGAGCGGTTCCAGTGCCGCCTTGTACTTCTTCCGTGAAATAAAGGTTTGTATACATTTTTTCATTTATAAAGTCTTCACTGCGCTGTAAAATTATATTATTTTACACAGCGCAACATACGAGGAGGAGATGTCAGACAGCTGCATCAGCAGCAGTCGTTTCGCCTGCAGGAAACACCTTTGCTCTGCATTTTATTTGTTATAATACCGAATTGAATTTGATGTTAAAATATGTTCTCTAATCTCAGTACTGTTTGTTTATGGGTAGGTTATGGAGTCAGTCAAGGCATCTTTCAGCTAAGCATGAAACGGAAGGTTCGTAGTTCCCCCGGCAAAAACCAGCCCATCACCGGCTCACATTTCGGCAACACACCAGCACTATGTCAGTGAAAAGTGATTACAGAGAATGGTTGAATGCACTTAAATTAAAATGCTACTTTTAAATGTTACATTTTTATTTTTTTTTAAATCTCTAAAATGATTCGTAAACTAGCTTAATATGTAATTTTGTAAATTATGCTGTATTCACCCAAATAAATTCAATTTGTCCTATATTTTTGTCCATGGGTGTTCTTGCTTAATGTTCATCTTTTAATTATTGCTGTAGCCTCTATAATTCTATGTGTGATTTTTAATTTCCAGCACATTTTAGGCCAGCAATATAACTTTTTTTTTTTCAAAACAATGGTTGATTTAAATAAAACAAACCAGCATGCTTGGTAAAAACATTTAAAACAACCAGCCGGGTCAAAATAACCCAGCATGGGTTCTGTCCAATATTTACCCAGCGCTGGGTTGCCAAATAACCAAAGTTGGGTTGTTTTTAACCCAGCTTTTTTTTTTTTTTTTTTTTTTTAAACAGTGTACCAGCTCAAATAAAAAGAAAAATGATTGAAACTTGCATTCTGACAATCACACCATTTATTTACCTAAAAAAAAGCCCAATTTCAAATCCATTTCTTAGATATTTTGTGACTTGTCACCCAAAGGCCTTCCACTTCCCTCTTAGGTTTTTTTTTAACGTAAATTACTGAAAATTAAAGCTAGATGGTGTCTAATCAAACAACCTCTCTAAAATAGAAAACGGCATAACATCCCCTTATAGACAGTGCTCTTTCAACATACAGATTCACAAAAACCATTGTTCTGCAATTATATTACCAAGTTATTCATTTATATATGTTCAAAAGAAATTTGCAAAAGCATTTTCAGATTAGAGAACAAGTTACAGACCATATTAGCAAACAATCAGCAATTCATCAGACACGAGGGAAGCAAACTAGTGATTTTGTGAGCTGCTAAGCCACCAAAACATACTGAAGTTTAACAGCTGGAGCAAACAACTCGGGATGCGTTTTATTTGGAGACTAGGTACACAACCAAAACCAGTCGACTAATACCACCCATAATGAAATTAGGATTTATAAACCAAGATTAAAAAAAAAAAAAAAAAAAAAAAAAAAAAAAAACTGATATGGAAAGGCTGCATATCATGTTTATGGAACTATGTGCGAAAGAGGTAATCAGGTACAGTATAGTAAAGGGTGAAAGTCCAACAACTTATTAATAGTGTACATATCAGTCAGTTTCCAAGCAAATTAGTGTCACAGAAAGGGAAAATTAACCCATTCAACTAGGCAAAAAAGGCTGGGGCCATTTCAAAGTCTTTTTGACAACTCTTTCCTTTAAATCTCATTCAATACAATCCACTTCACCTTGGAATCTCAGAAAGTCTTATCAAGCTTCATTTAAAGGCCTCAGCTTTTCACAAAAAAATCCTGAAAATTCCCAAAGTAAAACCCACAAACTGGGTTTTTGTTACCCGTTATATGTCAGCTGTCAAACACCTTGTTGATTCACATCTCGATTCAAACATACCAAAGAGAGAGCGTCAAAACTACTGATTTTAAGCAAGCATGTACATGAACAACCCCAGATGTGCGTTAATTAAACTTCAGTTGAAGATGTTAGATTGATTTTGCATATCCAGCAGACAGATAAAACCTGACTATACAAGATTCATTCAAGAGTCATTACGTCTGAGGTGTTTGGCATATTGCCATGTCCCTTGATTTCACAAATGCTGACATGAAGATAATGTGATAAACTTAGGGTCAACTTAAAGAGATTTTTATATGACAGAAAAGCTCAGTTCAGACATTATCACACCACAGATAACGTTTTTATTATTAGATATTCATAACTCCTCACTGACGTCTAAAACTAACAGCTCAGAGACTAAACTAAACTAATTCAAGAATTAACCACAATTTGTCAATGGACGCAAAGGCTGTGTAAGTTCACTTTGAAGAAGATACAACGGCATCACCTGTAACTATCAGGAACCCAGACACAGCATTTCATGTTTACATCACTATGAGTACAACTAACAAGCCAACTTGGCTACAATCCCAACGTAAACCACACAAATGATTCATTCAATGGAAAAAAGCACGAATCAGCCACAGAAACATTGAAGTTACCTATACAGACAATTTCTTAAAGCCAAGAACTAAGGGTTAGAAAAGGGATTAAATTAGAAATGACAACACACTGCATTATTAGCTTCATTCAGATTTATACAGAGCCTGTAAATACGCCAATCTGCACTGTAAAATTAATTTTAATGGTGATATCGCTTTTATAGACCAGTACATTCATTTTAACCTTGGTTTGATTAATGTGTATGTTTTGGTGCAGCGATTGTGAAAGATCTATAACTGCCCGCCTGACTTTACACGACTCCAAAGTTCACTCTCTGTATATTTGCGTATTTACACACTAACATTAACAAGAACAGAATGTACAGAGGACATGAGAACAAACATGCCTCTACCTGAACAGGTAGATGCACTAACCCTCACACGCACACACTTTTACATCGGTCACACATGCACATAGATTGAGGCTTAAATAGTGCGCATTAATAGGGGACTTGCAGCACGCTGGCGTTAAAGAAACTGATCTACTATAACAGAGCAAATGACGTCAACGCACATACGTGCTTCAAGCAATCAGAGTGCATCAACAGTTCTGAGTGCTTTATAATATCAACGGTTGATCTGTATTATTTATTTATCGTACAGTTACAAGCTACCGTAAAATCAGCTTTTACCTCTTTAAAAGAGTAAACAGCAAAAAAAGGCCATTTTGCAGTGTGCAAGTTGTTTTAATTATGAAAGTGAGAAAACAGATGGATGATCTTGCTTTAACATAACTGTCAACAGCAATGATAAGGATGAGAGCAACGTTTAAGCTGAACTTATTAATTTTCACTTGGACAATTTTAGCTTTGTTTTCTCTTAAGTTTATGCAGATCGTACAGCAACAATTTCAAATAGCAATGTAGTTTTGCTTTGCCATCTAAAACAACTTCCTCTCCAATTCAGGACTTTGTAGCAACTAATTTCAGAAGCAAACAACAGTCATACCATGTTGCTTCTGCAAAATGGAACATGCATGTTTATGCAATATCTGAAGACTATCCAAAAAAAAAAAAAAAAAAAAAATCCTGGTACACACCACCATTATTAACTACTGCAACAAATTGGCCCAATTAAAATAAACTGCAGATTTGCCTAGAAATTAAAAAAGTTCATTCAAATACTCACTGATATATTAAATCCCCAAAACAAAAGCATGTTTAAAAAAAAATAAAAAATAAATAAATAACTAAAAAGAAAAAAAATTAAACTACACTGTCTATCCTAGCTATGTAACGCTATATAGAGTTAGGCCTGAAGATGAAGCTGAAGTTGCACATGCTTTAAGGGACATTTGCACTCACGAAGAGTGTAGATGTCAAGAGGAGAACAATCACTTGGAGTCATCTCAGGAATTATCAAAATGCATCACAACTTGCATTCAACATCTCCGAGTGATTCCCGGACATGTTTTCCCCAGCGCGTTTACGGTGTCAAAAATCCAAGGCAACGCAATCCAAATTTGATTTTGTAAACTATAACCACTGAGGCAAAAATACCACAGGTAGTTTAGCGCGTATGCTAATTTTTAACAGGGAACAGCTCCCTGAGAGAAAACATGGGAAAACAGTTTATTTAATAATAAACAAATAATACTGAGCTTCAAATTATGGGTTATGAGCAACACTACAGAATACGAGAAGCTGTCCATGCTTCACTAAAAATCCACTGTGGCAAAAAGCTCTGACAGAATTACATAACTGAAAACGGCAATACACACATACACCATTTAATCTAAAAAACTTAGCTTACAAGCGTATTAAATCTACTAAAAAGGCACAGAGTTAATAAAGAAAACACTAGCACTCAGCTGAATGATCAGAGAGACATGTGTGAGACCAGTAAAAAGGGAAGGAAAAAAAAAAAAAAAAGCCAAGGCCAAACATATAGGTGTATGCAATGGGGTGAGTGACTTTTTAAAGAAAAAAATAAAAACACACACCTACACACACACACCCACCCCTACTACTTAAACATTAAAAAAAAAAAAAAAAAAAAAACCTAATGGCATTTGGTAAACCTTTAAAAAAAAAAACAGTGTTTAAATTAACTTTAGCTAAAAGTACAGCCGTATGTCATTCCAGGTTTTATGTACGAATTAAAAACTTCCCTTCTCTTTTGAGGAATTTGGTGGGATTGGTGTGCTTTTCCAGTCCTGGTCTGCATTCCGGTGGGAATGCAATATGGAATGTTCTCCTACAGCAGATTAAGCTATAGGAGCAAGAGGGGGAGTGTGTGCGTGTGTGTATATACGCGTGTGTGTGTGGTTAGGACGGGGGTGGGGTGTTAGTGCCCCATTTCAGGGTAACAGAAACTCTGCCCCAGGGGGTGGGGTCTGGTTACCATGGTAACAGGTTAGCCTACAGACAAGAAAGGGAAAAGGGGTGGGGGTTCGGTTGTGACGTAACGGAAGTGGAGGGCATCTTCATTTACTTCAAAATCCAACGGACATGCAACATAACTGTCTCTGTGTGCACACGTGTATGAACATACATCGTACAATGGGGGGGTTGGGAGAGACTTCCCACCACAAACACTCCTGGAGGAACCAGGAAACATGGGCGAACGTTATAATTCACAAGCCAGTGACTCCATCACGAGAACTCACAGCCCGGTCAGAATCAGGACACTTCAATATTTAGTTTTAGAGTGAAAAGCAAAATGGAGATCATTCCAGCCATAGTTGATATTAATGCAGAAGTTAAAATCAAAATTACATCTAAAAGTAGAAAAACAAAGATGGCATCAAATGCATTACCACAAATAATATTAATAATAAAAAAACAGCTATACATTTTTTTATTAATTCTAAATCCCTCTAAAAATACATCAGGATTAAAGCATAAACTAATAAAAATAAATTAAGTAATATAATTAGACACTGATTTAGGTTGAACGTGATACTCCACACTAAATTAAAAAAATTTCAATTTTAAGCAACAAATCAAATTTAAAAAGAGCAGAAAGTACTTAGCTATATTATTTTTTTTTTTGCACACTGCAATCATAGATATTGTTATGAGTGACAAATCATTTAAAAAAAAAAAAAAATTAAAAAAAAAAAAAAGCTTCAGTATTTACGACACAGCAAAGTTAGCAGCACTGCAATATTAAATAAAATCTTCAAAACACTCAGACTCGCTGTCCACGCAAAGGTTCAAACTTTTTCCACACACAGAGTATCTGTTCTAGCTGAAGACCCTTTTCCCACACTCTCTTCTAGCAGTTGGGGCCCCCCTTTAAGCCACACGTGTGCATGCACACACACATACAGCGCAAGCTCTGAGCAAAAACGGCTACGCTAGTAATCGAGGAAGCTAGCAATAAGAAAGAAAAATGGCGTATGAAACTAAACTGCTAAAGGCCAATGGGCTGTCCATGCTGTCTGCTTAGTGTACACACAAGTCCGGTTGAAGAACGGTGTCACAATCATCATGTTTTTAACGTATGAGACATCTCAACTATGCTAATTCTTCATTAAAACTAAAACAAATATATTAACACAGGTTATTATAAATGTTAAAATGAATATTTATACACAATATTAGCAAGTCCTGTGTCCATACAGCCTAGTACACACCCTGACCAAACTAAAGCTTCCAGAAAACGGCTCCATAACATGCACACCACCCCTTGGTACATTCATACACACACACACACACTCTCTCACACTCAAGGGGCCAAACTTTACCCAACTTTTATGCTTTGTGTGCGTGTGTGTGTGTGTAAAGGTGGGCAGGGCCTAAGCCGAGACTCATATGATAGAATGCAAGATCACTCCCATCATGCATTTCACTATACTTAGCTCTTATTGGCTAGCAGTTCAAACCAACTTACATACACAACCTCTGACCTGTTCCTATCAACATTTACTGCACATGTGCAGCACACAAAATAAACGTTATACCCTTAACACTTAAATTATACTGTTTTTATAATTTACACACTGAACTCAACATATTAAGCTATTGTTTGTGATACACTGTTGATGTATAGAATTAAATAGCAAACAAACGGTTCACATGTCAGCTTAAAACATCAGCTGGCCCATCAAGATTCACTTCATAATTAAACTAAACGTGTTTAATCATTACGAAACTCAAAAAAAATAATAAAATACAGGCCTACTGTAATCAAAACAATCACTACTAGGCATTATTTTAAATTAAACGTACTAAATGCTTAAACGTATTGTCTTTAGCTAAACAAAACAACTATAGCTTAAACCGCGTACAATTTACGTGGAAACGGTGTTATTTTTGACTGAGAAATCACTATTAAAAAAAATTACTACAAGCTCGTTATTAATAAATTAAAAATACAGGACGCCAAGGATTTAATAAACAGCTTATATGTACATAAGGCGGTCTTAAATTAAAAATAAGGCGAATATTCATTATATCTGAAGTCGTTACGTCAACTTAATTACAATAAAACTGCAACACACTTGTACACGGTTGGTAAACAATGCTTTGTGGCTCAAACCACGTCTAGCCGTGATAGTTCCTGTGAACCCGCAAACCAGTTTTCGTGACAAGACCTCGACCCTTGCAGTCCACGCGCGCTGAGGAGTCCATCTCGTGCCTGAGCAGCGCGAGGAGGGGAAAGAGGGGGCGGAAGCACTGAGCGGCATGACTGAATAGTAGTTTCTTCTTAAATGGACGCCACAGCAAGCATGGCTCCATAAATGCACATCCATGTGCAACGTGAGGTCCCATTTGCAATGTTTGCGCACCTCTGCTGCGTTTCTTGCTACGTTTTGTCAAGGCCTAAAGGCCCAGTAATATGTGAGCTCAGCATATCAAGGGCCTCAGATGTAATACAAAAATCCACATTCCGCACGCTGACATGGAGGTTCAATCAGTAGCTTCCATACCTTTTTAGCTACTAAACACGTCCGTAGATTTACATTTAGAGCATGCACATAAAACACAGTCACCACCCTATTCTTGAATTTCGTACGTAATCATTTGTACGTAAAACAAATCAAATGTGTCATTTGAAAGATTAAAAACAACAAAAAGCCCGATTTCAAAACAGGACTTGTGAGGAAAAAATATTTAGAGATATCAAATCAAAACAAAAACGTGGACTCAGCCATTTTTAGATGAAATTGCGCAAATGAGGCTTACCTTTGTCGTTTAGGGACAGAGTGCTCCACTTCTAAGACTTTTCCGTGGAGTTCTACTTTCCCTGAAAAATATTAATTATATTTTAATAAATCACATTTTATTTCAAATAAAACGTCTATTGTGTGTCAAAGGTTCACAATGTACGAAAGTGGGGAAAAAAATAAAAATGCTATTTACGTTAAGTGTACACAAACTACACTGACGTGTATGATTGTCTACGACATCCTAAAGCACAATCAGTTTTAATTTTAAAAATATGTATATGAATAAAAATCAAGCACACAAAAATTCCCAGAGGTTAAACATGGAAGACAAATTTGCCCCCACGCTTGCGCGAAGGCCTCAGCTACGAGCAGCGAGCCACTGACTTGTTTCAGAAAATCACGAAAACGTCCACTGACTTATACGGTCTCTTAATGGCAAATATTGCAGCCTTGACACAATTTACACTCATTCCAAACGTAATCAGCCCATATTGTAGAGACAAGGGAGTAGTCGAAAGGCCTACAAGCCACCAATGCAACCCAACCACCTGGTGTTCTGGAGCTCGTAATTACAGCAATAAAAGTGAAATTTTTACAATGGCAAAGTTCGCAAAACCACCAATTCCGTGTAACACTTTAGGTCACTTTCAGAAAGTGCTCCACGGGCTCCGAGAGCCACGCGAAACACCAAGAGCGTTTTAATTCAAATAAATAGTATGTGCAAGCACTCGCCGCTTGGATATCTGAGTTGTTAAACACATTATTTCACATTTCACATTTCGCTCTGTATAGGCAAGCAACGCTGCAACTTTGATGGACAGTTGCCGTTCAGTTATTTTGATACTAAAGCGAGACTGAAGCCCGTGGTTTTAAAAAAAAAAACTGAAAGTGAATAGTCTACACTTGCTCAGTGTACGAACCATCCCTGCTTTGCATAGGGGTTTAATTGTTAAACGCGACCGTGGCGTGTGCATTGCAATTCATTTGGAGGGTGGACAAAATCACATATGCACAAAAGTCTCACCTGAAAGAGTGTCAATGGCCCTCATCGCTACCTTTTCGTCGGGGCAATCCACAAACGCGTAGCCACTTTTTACGAGAAAGGGTGCACTGAAAGGTATCTTCCACTGCTCAAAGATACTTTCCAAGTCCAGCGCGCTCGCCTGCTCGCTCACGTTCCCGATGTAGAGCTTATTCATTTTGTTGTATACGGAAAAGAGCGACCGTGTTGCAGAGGGGCAGCCCTTTATCGCGTCGCTCGGATGGGCAGTGTTTGGAGAGAGAGAACCGCACTGTCGCTCAGCGGAGGGTCTGGGAGTGTTCTCCCAATCACTCCAAGCTACTGAGATATTTGATGGACGAGATCGCCGCCGTGCTTGCGCGCACTCGCGTTTCCTCTTGATTTAAGCGAGCTAAATTATTTATTCCGTCACCTCTGCGAGGCAAAGGCCGGGAAGAAAATAGAGAAAGTTTCTTTATTCTTTGGCGATGCGACTAAATTGTCACACACGTTTGTGTAGGCGCCGCCTCTTAATAACATCGAGAGAACGGGAAACACAAAAAAAAAAAAAAAAAAAAAAAAAAAACCTTAAGTTCTTCTGCCGTTTTCAATGAGCCACGTGTTCAAACTACAAATCAGTCCTGCACGTGAGGTGTCCCGGTTGCTCAATTAAGTGTCGGATTGGGGGAAATGGCACAGGGATGGCTGGGGTGGGGACAGATAGAGAGAGAGAGCGATGGTGAGAGAGAAAGAGAAAGAGAAAGAGAGAGAGAGAGAGAGAGAGAGAGAGAGAGAGAGAGAGAGAGAGAGGGATAGGGTAAAACCTCTCTACGTGCATTCGCAGGGATCCCGTGCAAAAAGCTAACTGTACTCGTTGTACCGTTCAATGATATTCCGTTCCTTGGACTTTTCTCTACTAATGCCGTTCTGCCCTCTTATTGGTTGTTGCTGGAGTTGTAAAGAGGCGTTGTACGCACGCCCGCTCACAGCGCCTGAAAGCAGCGCTGAGGCTTTATGGTGGGCTGCCATATAGGGGACGAGGGGGAGGGTCTGCCATTCATACAGCATCTACATCATTTTTACTCTATTTCCTATACATTACATGACATGCATGCTATAGAGGTATGGTAAACCTCTAAACAATTGAAAGCACGTTCAATCAAGCGACATATCGCTTCTCTCCCATTTCGTGAGGAAAAATCCTACTACGTAGGCTATAATTATTTACACAGCTACATGTGTGATACATTTGTGTTACTCCAACGCAGCTTCTTCATAACTACACATACCTACGGTATTTGACAACTGTGGCCTAGTGTAACGTGACCTAACCAGATTGAACAAAGCGAATTATACACTTCCGGTGCCTAAAGAAAGGGGAGGGCCATGCGGAACATAGAAAAGTCGTAATGGCGAGTGGTTAAGGCGGGCCTCCTTCTGGCACAGTGGGGAGGAGATCGTAGGCCTCTGTGCTGGTTCATGCAATATACTTTAGACTACTTCTTTCCCGAAAATTCGCCACATTTCTTTCACTGTTCCGCAGAAAAAGACTGGGGTTGCATAATATCTGGACTGTGCGGCCTGCAAATCGCTCGACCTTCCACGTAAAGCGGAGACATTTACACTGGGCCCACGCCCTTATGCGCCTCTTTCTCTCTCCCCCTTTTTCTGTCTCTCACACACACATACACACATAGGTCGTGCTGGATTTCTTTTAAAAGATTTTTCCCTACACAAAAACAGATAAAGTCAGTTTTTATAAATATTCGAGATGTTACACAGTTACATCGCACGTCTACGATTTGACACGTTCGACAGATTTCTGATAATTAGAGCGAATTAAGATTTTACGCCCTTGGAGGTATCGGCGGGATATGCGACACCAATGCAGGGTTTTTCCAAACAAAAATGACCAATAAATGCCCTTCCACAAACCGATAGTTAAGGGTATTTCGTAAATATTTTTTTTTTGTCTACGTTTACGTGTTGGCGTGTCCTCGCAATTTAATTTGAGGGAATTTACGTAATTTATTTGCCATGTTACCTGGTGTTTAAATTAAATAGGAAATATTCCTAAAATATTTTCGTCCTTGATTTACCAAGCGCCTCATAAAGTCTACACACGTTTAATTCATTTTGAATTAAAGACTATCTATAATTAATATTTTTTTAATTTTCTATTACAACCACAAGCATGCATATTGTCCAAGATAAAATTATGATTTAAAATAAACACTGAATGTTCTGCACCTAAAGAGTACTCACGTTATATAGCCGAGTAATGGTTTCGAATTAATTTCGTCCTTGTTTAACACTACTAATTAAACCTCTCCTCGTATCATACACGTTTATCTTCATTTAATTTTCAGCCCTGGCCATCTTTCCAAAACAATAATTTTTATGGCATAAGCAATGGCGGTTTCTCTCTCTTTTTTCCCTCGACGACTTTTATCCCAGATTCTGTCTTACCAATGTTTATTTAACTTTTTTTTTTTTTTTTAACACATACAGATACACATTGAATTAAAGTAAGAAATACATCATGTTTTGTTCTATACCAGCAGTAAAACTGCCACGTTGTTCATTTATAATCTTTTGAACGGGGAGCTCTGAAATCCCAATTAAGTTACAGCTGTTTTTACAGCTGAATAGAACTAGCTTCATAAATATCAACTTTAAATGGCAGCAAAAAGTGTAAAAAGTAACAACATTTGATTTCTCAATGTGTTATTATGGATAAAGTCAGACAGCATGGGCCTGGATGCCAGTAGTATAGCTCGCACAACTGAAATACTACTGTAGAATGGCACGCACATGATGCGCACCTATTGGTCGAACAGGCGACCAATGAGAGCGCAGCTCCTTTCTGCTTTACTACTCTCGCTGACTGCTTGCATCGACTGTTCATTCATTGGTTTTCATCCACAGCTCTTCGGTACAAATCCAGGCGCGAAAAAAGTCTACTATGGGGTAGAATTATTTAATCCAGTTTCAAAATTAGAAACCGGAACATATTATGCACCATACATTTGAGTTTAAAAGGTAAAAGACATGCAAAGAAAAGAAAATATGGAGGAGGACTTCGTTTTCATGAGGTATTTCGAGGCAGTTCGCATGAATCTGTTATATATTGAGCAGTTTCTGATTCTGAAAACTTGGTTGTTTCTTTACAGTTGTGGCGGAGAGTCTTATTTTATGCAATGCCTTTAGATACCCTGTCCTTTTGTCTAGCACACATGTGGGGATTCTCCTCCCCTCATTCGTTGGTCAGATCGGAAGCTCATTTTCATACCATTGCCCCCCTTTTGCACACTCTATTTCCTATAGTAAACTTTTATATAGACTGTGATAATGAATACGTTCTTTTTAGAATCACTAAACCTACATTCGTATAGCATGTTTTTGTGAGGCTGCTTTAAATGCATGTTATTGGAAAGGAATGCGACCCGTTGCTCCACCCGTCAGGGGAGACGTTTTCTATAGGAAAACAATGTTTATGTAAGCTAGTATGCGGATTGAGGGTGGTATATGTCGGTTTGACGAAAAACATCTACGGACTTTCCTTAAAAGAATCGGGATAATTTGCCGTTCAAGTCGAGTTAAGAACGCAAACGATAACATAAATACGTTTTAAACGTAGCCTATACGTTGTATACAGACAAAAGGCTAACAAAAGCAAAAACTGCTGCCTTCGCTTTCGTTGAAGAACACTGGAATTAAGCACTATGTAAGTTGAAAAGTATTTTTATGTGCCGTTTCAGATTTCAAGTACTTTTTGCTTGTTTCCGATGCTCCCTACTGAGCGAATGTATGGAACATTCTGTACAGTTATCGCCATGTTTATGCGAAAAATTGCTTCCAGAAACTTTCACAGAAGTTTTGTGTATAGCAACCAGCTTTCTTTCGTGTAAACGTCGTTTTTGAACCAGTAATTTTTTGAAAACCGAATACTACTTCCTTCCTGTTGATTATGTTTTAAGGATATAATTTTTTTTGACAGTTTAGTCGATGTTTATGTTCTTGGCTGTATTAACCACCGTGTATTTATACAGAAAATGGCGGTACTGATTCACATATTTCAATTGTTTTTTTTTTCTACCCTTCTTCCTGTGTTTGTCAAAGTACTCATATAGTTCATATATTTACGTTACAATTACATACAACAAACTTCTTTAGGTTCTTAGGAATGTGTTGAGTGTTTAACCATTAGTTGTTTAGGTAACGGACGTTCATTCAGTTATTTATTCACTTAATACTTTTTCGCTATTTTTAAGAATGCTAACAGAATGTTTTTGACTTTGAAAGCTCAAATGTAAATTTAAAGTTGTGTCATTGAAAATTTGTGTTATTATTATTGTGCTTTACACTGTAAAGTTAAACGTTTTATAGATTTCCTTTAATATTTTATTCTGAGATATTGATATTATTATTAAAGAATTACGAAACAGTGATGATGGTGGTGATCCAAGAAAGCAAATAAATAAAACAAAAATAAATAAACCTTGGCCTACATTATTTTTTTTTTGTAGGCCATGGCCTATATAAATCTATCCTTGTATAGTCTGAATATTTGTTACAAATTCCTAAATGTATTTTTATTCATCTTTCACTGAGCTGAAAACAAATTTGAGATTTACTTATATTTGTCTCAAAATCATTTTAAGAACGAAAACAAGTTAGCGTAACCTCTGTGACGAGGTGGGCCTGACCTTTGACTGTGGGGCCTCGCAAATCAAAGCACTGCAAACTTTATCAGGGCCTCCTTGTAGGCTAACGAATAGAGGATTGGAGCTTTTATTTAAATGTTTAATACATGCTTGGTTAGAGTGCAGTGTGTAACGTCTGAAAATCTTAACAGACCTGTAAAACAAGTCTAATCCTTTACTCATTGTCTCAAGCAGAACAAAGCTAGATAGACCCTAGTTATCACACACTTAAATAAATATAAAGTGTTTAATAACCTACAAAGGCATTAAGGGTTAATAATGCACTCCATTCCTGGAAGTTATTTCTATAGAGCACTACAATTAAAATCAATTGTACTAAATGCAAGCTGTGACATTTTGAGTGGTTTTAATTTAAATCCAGAATTTATAGCATGTCTGTTTCATTCAGAAATAGATACTGTATTTTTTCTGTTTTAATGGGTGTGGTTGCCAATGAAGTCATGGGAGGTCAAACAGCGTGCTTTAAATTACTCATGTGCATTTGAAATGATTAGTACGGACTGTTTTTTTTTTTCACTCGGATGCATTTAGTTCATTTTTTTCCACTATTTAGTCCACTGCTTGGATACATGTTTGTAGGTGGCCAGGCTGATAATGTGCGTTGAAGAAAATTCAAGGAGATTCTACAGAGTAAAGACTGTTATTTACTGTACCCAACAGTCATTTTAATTGCTGAGATAGTCTGAAAATGTATGGAAAAAATAGCAGAACACGAAAAATGTTGCACACAAGTATTGCGACTTATATTTTGATTATTTTGTGTGCAAGTTGACTTGTATGAGAGGATGTAATTTTTTTTGTGATATCAATTTTTGGGGGTTCCTCATGCAAATATATAGATTTTTTTATACTTCATATTCAGCAATTTTAAAGTAATTGTTTTTGAACAATTTCAAAAAGCATACAATTGCAAAGATGTAAAAATGTAAATGTAAAAATGACATTTCATTTAAGTGATATTTTTTCTTTTCAAATGTGTACATTTAATTAAATTTAATAGTTATTAACTCAATGTACCACAACACAAAGCTTACATGATCATATTAAAAATGTCTATTAAAAATGTGATCAAGGATCTATGACAATACACTGACAGCTTATGCATTTTGTTGATTGTGCATAAAAGCTGACCTCTTATATTTTTGGATGAAAAGTAACAAAATTATTTGAGTTTGGTGACTTATAAGAGAGGCATTTAGCGACTTGGAGCTTTAGGTCTACCAAAGTCTTTTTTATAGTCTCTGTATATGTTTATATGCATATTCAAAAGTAACATTTTAGGAGTGTAAGCCTTGCTTCCTTGCCACATTAGGGAGCGAAATCTAAACAATGGTCTTGTCTCAGAACTTCCTTACTCTTCCACTCCACTGATCTGAAATGCCTGGATAGGTGAAAACAATATGGCCGACAGTCTAATGTAGCCAAGTGCTCCATACTCCTCTAATGGAGTGCCTTGTGTGCTTTTCTAGTAGCTTAGTATGGATGATTTCAAACACACTTACAGATTCACAAATGAAAGTGTCTTGCAAGATCCCGTGAACTGTCTTAGTTTTAACTGCTGAAGTGGCACTGTTTGAATCTCAAGATTCATCAGTTGTTCACTCAAACATGAGTATATGTGAATTAATGTGTCATGATGTTCTTAACAAAATGAATGTGTGAATTTATTGGTCTGTTAGGTATTGTATAATGTAATAATGTTTGTTTTAATGAAAGTTGCCACTGAAATGTAATAGATATCATATTTCTAGTTGACCTCATGTTAACCATACTAAAAAGAGTGACATCAGCATGCATTCGGCACATGTTTAAGCAACTTGTGTATACGGTTGGAAAAAAACCAGCTGTATTTTGTAGGCTCCTCAGGTTTTTATAACTCTTTCAGTTTTTGTGTTTAGTGGAATGTTCAGCTTTAAAGGGAACTTGATTATTATTGATGTTTAAAGAAGTTGCACAAAAAATTAAGTTTGTTTTGCTGAAATTGTTACTGTCAAGCATTATATTGTACAAGCTATTTCTGTATGATCCATATTTAATCTTTTCAGAAAGTGCTAATAAAGACACTTTTAAAAACATTTTTGTTCACATATTGCATTTATTTGAACAATCTGTTAATAGTGCAAATTATTAATGTTCTTCTTCTCACCCGTTATCATTATTATTAATGATTATGACCTGATTATTGCATTTCAGATACTGGAATGTGTTAAAATAATTTTTTCTAACAGTTGTGACATGACAGTTGTAAACATTAATTACTTGCTAGGAACTGCTAGAAATTTCTTAGCGATAAATTGATGTTTTTTCACACATTTTTGTGTTTTTTAAAATTCAGCATTTAAAATGTAAAGCCAAGCCAGCAGTTTCTGTATAGTACATTATTGACCAAAAAAATAAAGCTTGTATTCCCAGCTTTGAAGAACATTAATAAGAGCACATCAAAGCACATCTTGTCAGAATAAAAAGAAGCACATTTATTTTAAGGTCTTTATTTCTTGAAAAAGAAACAAAGCAACACAAATTAATCCTGAAATTAAAAGTATTTTTCTGTCACAGATAAACAGAGGCAATCTCAGCTTGCTTTCTCAAGTACATGATTCTCTGCCTCGTATGTACAGCAACTCACACACTCGCTCATAGTACCACATACATACTCACTAAAAGATGCCCAGTATATAGGAAAACTCATATCACACCATACGAGCACACTACCCAAAAAAAAAAAAAAAAAAAAAAAAAAACACCCTCACACATAAAACCCCATGATGACAGTATTTATGATCTCCACAAACCTTCAACTTACATACTAGTAAGTCTACAAATTAAGACAATAAACAAATTTTTCGGTAGTACAGTGAGTTTACATGTACTTCATGTCTTTACAAATGTATAGCTGGATGCAAAAAGAAAGACGTCTTCGGGATCTTCCTAGTATCGCCCTGCAAAACACAAAAGTTCTATCAGAATGAGTCTGCAATTAAAGTGTCCATCACATGGTACATGATTCAATGGTGAATAATGGCATTTCATGAGTAATGCACTCTAGAAGCTGTGGCTTATCAAGCAGGCATGCATTTGGGCATATGTGGAAAATTCAGACTGCTCAAGGCTTTTAAATCCACTCACGTGGGCTGTATGAGCGAGATCTTGAGCGGGACCTATACCGGCTGTAATAAGGTGACGGAGAGCGCCTCCTGCTGGAAAACACAAGAAGGGTTCAGAATTCACATAAACACTAGTCGTTTCACACACTGCAGTATGTATTCAATGTTACCTGTATCTGTAGTCATACTCGTCATAACGGTCGTATCGGTCATAGCCACGATCGTAATACGAGTCTCGTCTCCGGCCGCCGCCGCCACCACCACCACCACCACCACCACCGCCGCTGCTGCTCCCACCTCCGTTACTATAGGAGTCACATTTGAAATGTTATTACAAACCACCCATACTAGCTCAGCTTATTTGACAGAACGCGTTTTTTTGGCACACGATATACTTACTGTGTGGGCCGACCCATGTAGATGCCTGGTGTGGGTGTGTGTGGACGTTTAGTGATGGAATAATCCACCCTGATGCGCCTTCCATCCAGCTCCATGCCATTAGCCCGCTCCATTGCCTATAGTGAGGAATAAATTATCTTTTTAGACAGGATATACACTCACAGAGCATGTAATAACATTTGAGTGCTCAATGAAGGTCTGAAACAAATGAAAATGTCTTGGTGTTTAAAGGATTAAGTGATAGTTAAAAGGGAAATTCTGTCATTATTTACTCGTTCTTGTGTTATTCCAAATTGGTGTGACTTTTTGTTCTACGGACCATAAAAGATGATGTTTTGAGAAATGTCACAGTGGTTTTTATGCATACAAAGGAACTCAATGGACAACAAAACTGGTTGCCAGTATTTTTCAAAATACCATGTTTTATTTTTCAATGTGAGCAAATTACCTGCAAAGATAAATAAATGCTTTAAAAATATTTAAAGCATTTATTAAGTTGACTTATTTTAAAGTGTTACCAGACCTGTTTACTGAAAAATTTAAACAGATTTGTTAAAGGATTAGTTCGCTTCCAGAGATCTTCATGTCTTTCTTTCTTCAGCCAGAAAGACTTTTGAGGAAAACATTCCAGAATATTTCTCCATATAGTGGACTTCAATGGGAGTCAACGGGTTGAAGGTCAAAATTGTATCACTCCAAACGACCCCAGCTGAGGAAAAGGCCCTTATCTAACGAAATGATCTGTCATGCTCGTCTTCCACTTGCTTGGCCACACACACATTACGTAGTCACGTTAGAAAGGTCACACGTAACAAAGCTAGAAATACCAACCCAGTGTTTACAAAGTGAACGTGCAAAAATAGTGAAACGCCATTTATAAAAAAGGTAAAACGATGTTGGATGATTTAAAGTTGGAGATTTTTTTTTTTTTTTTTGCGCTACCCTACCTTATTGAACTGAAGTACACAGATGAAGAACTAACCACACGTGACTTTTCCAATGCAATTACGTAATGCGTCAAATCGTAGACGCAGATCACAGAGCTAGTGCAAGATGAGCATCTGTGGTTAAAAAAAAAAAAAAAGTATGCACATATTTATTTCTTTTAGAAAATGACTGATCGTTTCGCTAGATCAGACCCTTATTCTTCTGCTGGGATTGTGTAGAATCCATTGAACCTGCAAGGAAATGGCAATTTGGACTAGGGCTGCAATGATTCCTCAATTCTACTCGAGTATTCAATTGAAAAAAATCCTTGATTGCATTTTGCCCGTGTTGAGTAATTGACAAAATACTGGAAGTGGCTCATTCCACATATTAAACCCATTTAAAAATCAAAGCATAATGCTATTAAGAATTCACAAACGCTACGATTCAATTAAATAAACATATCTGATGCAGGTTTAATATATGCGTTTTAAATATTTTCATGCGTGTAGGTTACGTACAAAGATTAAGACATTTGAATGAACTGATGTTTAGTCAATATTAAACACGGTTTAGATTGCGCAGTAAAGTGTAAAAACAATCGTCAGGCCGTCAGCGCCCTCTGCAGTCATTTGTTATAATGCATAACGTACATAAGATCTATTGTTTATAATACATTATGTGTTTTAAGTTTTGTTCAATAAAACCATATGATTGCTTGCTTTAGATACTTTATTTGAACTAACTATTATTGCATCACTGCTATTATATATGTATTTTAAGTCATTTTAAAAGGCTATTGTTCATTAAGTCTATATTTGTTACTACAAAAAAAAAAAATTATAATTATCCGATTACTCGATTACCAAAATAATCGAGTAATCGATTATCGAGTAATCGTTAGTGACAGCCCTAATTTGGAACTTCAACCCACTGGTTCACATTGAAGTCCACTATATGAAGAAAAATCCTGGAAAGTTTTCCTCAAAAACCTTAATTTCTTTTCCACTGAAGAAATTATCAGGAAGTTTTCATTCTGGAAGTAAACTAATCCTGTTTTGATCATTCAGACTGATGTGTAAACATAAATAATATCTTGAAAAGAATCATTTTAAAAAACCATTCACTCACAAAATGGACATTACTGCTGCATTCAAGCAAGTTTTACTCGATACGAGAGCAACAGGTACCCAAATAAATATAAATAGTTCTATGCAAGTTCACTACATTGCAACAAGTAACCTGAGGTTGTTCTTAAGATGCCTTTACGTTAATCACTAAACGGCTTAGACCATGAACTTCTTGTTGGCAGGTCATCTAGTTGGGGATGTACCTCTTTGGCATCATCGATGTGCTCAAAGTAAACGAAGGCGAAACCGCGAGAGCGTCCCGTTCGCTGGTCGTAGACAACATTGACACCGGCTAAAGGCCCGTAACGTGAGAAGACCTCTCTCAGGTCTCGCTCTGTCGTGTACAGACTGAGACCAAACACACCCAGACAAGTGTTTGGGTCTGGATTGGCCTGTAAGAGGGACAGAGGTGTCAGCACTAGAACAGAAGATTCAGAACACCAAAAACTGAACTGTACGAAAACAACAGTTACATTTTTTTACACAAATATTACTGATCATACTGATGTGTAAACATGAAATTATTAACTTATTTAGGGGGAAAAAAAAGCATATGTTGTAATTCATTTCTTTATCTCCATTGTGAACCTTCAAATTTTATAGCACAGAAAATATTCACATGCAATGACATTAAATAATTACTGGACATGATGGAAAGCAGCTCAACATTCCTTTTGTATGTAATAACCAGTCTAGGTTCCTGTGTGTTTATTGTTACACCCCTACAACAGAGATGGATGGACCGTTTTTCAGGAAATACTTCATTGCTTTCTCTGGTGGGGCGGCAAATCAACAAGACTGCCTAATTCTCAGAAATCTCTCCGGGTAACTGTGTGACAGTATTTAATAACCCCTGTTTAAGAGATTTTGATGCAGAAACAAACATTACAGCTTTCCGTCCAACAAAACATTTCACAGTATGAATATGGTCATTGCATGAGCCGTCTGAAGGGCTTCACAGTCACTGCAGGAAGACAAAGCGATTCTTAAAAACCAAAAGTCACCACATGGACCTCTTAACCCCTTTAAAAGGCAACACTGTGACTTGTTTGGTCTAGTAGTTATTGTTAAAAGGTTAAGAAAGGTCCACATACCCTGGCATCACCATGACTGTGCGAGTCTTTTTTGGAGTCATGGCTGTATGAGCTCTGTTGATGTAATAAGAAGGAATGAAAGGGGTTATTAAAGACAGTCATGCTCGTCCCCGTGACGCTGTGATGGGGGTTTGCATGCATTTTGTACAAAACAGAAAAAACACCTTTAAGACTAGCAATTAAAACAAAAAAAAGGATACAAAGCTGTCACTGCGGCTGTACCCTTTAGGTATAAAGGCTAAAAAGTACATCTTTGTAAGAATGATAATTCACCCAAAAATGACCAAACCCGTAAGACTTCAGAAAACATCATCTTCGGAAAACAATTTAAGATATTCGGATGAAATCCGAGAGCTTTCAGACCCTGCTGCAACATTCAAATGACCCAGAAAGGTAGTAAGGACATGGATTAAATAGTCCATGTGACATCAGTGGTTCAACCGTAATGTTATGAAGCTACAAGAATATTTTTTTGTGCGCAAAGAAAACAAAAATTACAACTTTATTCAACAATTTCTTCTCTTCCGTGTCAGTCTTCGCTGCACGTTCACGAGAGTCATTATTTTAATAAAGTCTAAATACTTTAAAGTTATTTTTGTTTTCTTTGCACACAAAAAATATTCTCGTAGCTTCATAACATTACGGTTCATCCACTGATGTCACAGGGACTATATTAATAATGTCCTTACTACCTTTCTGGGCCTTGAACATGGTAGTTGCATTGCTGTCTATGCAGGGTCAGAAAGCTTTTACATTTTGAAAAGGTACCAGCCCAGTGACATTTTGGTACCTTTATTTATTTATTTTTTCATTTTTTTTTTTTACTGAAATGTCAAATCTTTTAGTCACCAAAACTATTACAACATAACACTGAAGTAAAGTGATTTCAAGAGATAGTTCACCCGAAAATTATATTTCTGTTATCATTCACTCACCATCATGTTGTTACAAACCTGCATGTCAGTGGTTCTCAAATTTTTGACTCAAAATCCCCCATTGTCCAACACAATATCCCCATATAGACTTTATGCATCAAAGAAACAACTGCTCAGCCATCTTTAGAATTTTGTCTATGAACTTCCATTTTGCGGAAGCCCTATAGCATCACTGTTGAAGAGTAATTAGCTGGTGAAGTGACTTTACTTATTGAAGAAAAAAAAAAAAAAAAAAAAAAAGAAAGTTATCATACGTATTGTATTGCTCGAGGCAGATGTCCTAACAAATGTCAGTAGATTGGGAAGATTTTAACACAAGAGGTTCATACAACCTTGCGTACATTTCACGTTGTGGAAATATCAAAAGGAAAAGGGGCAGAGCTACATAAGGTCCATGTGAAAACTGATATTTCTGCTGCAAGATGACAAAGCTTTTTTTCAAACTTTGTTTATTAGCAAATATTAATGATATTATTCCAAACATAATAACATGGACCATAAAACCAGTCTTATGTTGCACGGGTATATTTCCAGAAATAGCTAAAAATACATCGCATGGGTCAAATTTATCGATTTTTCTTTTATGCCAAAAATCATTAGGATATTAAGTAAACATGTTCCATGAAGATGTTTTGTAAATTTCCCACCATAAATATATCAAAACTTAATTTCTGATTAGTAATATGCATTGCTATGAACTTCATTTGCACAACTTTGGAGGCGATTTTCTCAGTATTTAGATTTTTTTGCACACTCAGATTCCAGATTTTAAAATAGTTGCATCTCGGGTCAAATATTGTCCTTTCCTAACAAACCATACATCAACGGAAAGCTTAATTTCGAGAAATTTACACTGATGACTGGTTTTGTGGTCCAGGGTCACAATTAAAACTAATTTCTTTCCAGTATTTCTGCTGCAAGTATGACAAAGCTTTTTTTAAAACTGTTTTTGTTTATTACCAGTAACTGGAAGCATCTACATTATAAATTAATAAAGCATATTAATTAACATTATGGAGAAAGTGGGTATGATGGAAGTTTTTTTTTTTTTCCAGCATTTTAATTTAGTTTTATTTTAATATATAAATGATAATTTATAATTTAAATACTTTTAAGTCATTATGGAAGTTCGCCATTTGTCTATGAACCACTGCTGTGCTGCCTTTTTTTTTTTTTTTTTTTTTTTTAAATAAAATGTATTCATAAAAATACAGAAATTAACTTCATATGGGTTTGCAATGACATGATGGTGAATAAACAATGACAATTTTATTTTTGAGTGAGCTATATTTTTAACAGCAACTGCAGTGACAGTTGTGGTCCCTTTGAACTCTGACCTCATCCTATGATACTCACCCGGCTACCAGTGTGTCTGCGTCGATTAGACATGGGCGATGTGCTCTGGCTCCGCCTGCGTCGGTATTCAGGACTGTAGGAGCGAGAGCGGGACTTCTTCCGGTGGGAGTGAGACCGGGAGCGGCTGTAATGGCGATTTGAATGGCGACGGGAGCGAGACCTGGAAGGGGCCAAAAACAAAAAGTGAGAAATACCAAATAAATAGAAATGAAAAAAGAAATGGCTTCATGATATTTAGCTGACGTATGAACCGACCTGGACTTGGAGCGGGATCGGGATCTGGATTCAGAACGTTTGGATGCTCGGGAAGGGCTGGGAGAACCAGACCTGCTCTCCGCCTTGGGTTGGACAGGACTGCCCCGCTCCGATTTGGATGGCGAGCGGGATTCCTAACAATCACAGCAATATGTTACAACATTTACAAGACAAATGCTTACAAAGCAAACAAACTTACACACCACATTCATAATTGCAGAAATCCAAACATTCACTTTATTACAGCTGTGGAGGAAAGTGTTAGAATTACTTAAATTATATTATGGAATAATAATTAAAAAAAAAAAAAAAAAAAAAAAAAAAAAAAAAAAGTTAATAACATTATCGATAGATTTACAAAGGCTACAAAATCATCACAGTTCCTTGTGATGCTCGTTCTTTTTAGCCGAATCACCATAGTAAAGCTACAGACATGCAAATGATCATCAAGAAGAGATTAGAAAGACACTTGGAACACAAATTCTGCATTTACTTAACCTACGGACTCATTCATTCTTCTGTTTTCAGTATACGCTATTCCTTTCTCTCAGGCATTTTATTCTTCGGTCTTCATTTGTTCAGTTTTCATTTTTCCTCTCCTTTTCATTTCTTCACCCCAATCTGAAACCTCTTTTCTTTTTTCTGCTTTAGACACATAACGCGAGCGTGCTTCTATCTGACCGATCTTCCGTTCTTTTCTCCCCTTCCCACTTAACCGTCTGCTCTGTAAACATTTTCTCTGTAAAAGCCTTCTTTTATCTTGAATATTCTTCCACATTCTTGGCCTTAACTCTTCAAATCCTTCACGACCAATAACCTTAATGAAAAAAGAACATTCAGAGCAATTAAGATCAAGGGAAATTTAGGGAAAAAATGAAGTGAACTATTCAAATTTCACTACTCCTTTTGAAATACAGATGTTTGGTTACATAATCACATGGAATAGGAGAGAGAGGGTAAGGAAAGATCAGAAATGTTGGAAAGAGAAACCAAAAGTAAGTTACTCAGGCTGCTATCGTGTGAATGCAAACTCGTGTTTTAACACACTGAAACATTTGTAAAGTAACTTCCTAATCAACAGCTGCTTCAAAAGCTGTACTACTGTAGTAAAAATACAATGAAAAGGACACGCTGTTATATAAAAACGCATGCTGGTGAAAATCCTCGCCATGTTCAACCCATAATTACATTTATTTGATGTACAACAGCGTACTGAACTATAGTAAGGGACTAAATATGAAGTGTTTAACGAATTATTAACCGATAAATGCATATCAGAAGATCTATCTCTCAGTAATATTGTAAATAAACAAAATACAAGGGCAGTTAGCCGTTCATTAATCGAGCATTACCGCAAAGAGAAAGAGAAAACATTTGAGGCAAACAACACAATGGTTTACACAAAAATAACGCTTACCCTCCCCTCGAATTGTGGTTCCTCGGCATCACTCATTTTTAAAGTATTAATGATTGGCAAAAGCGCGAAAATGAAGATATTCTTCCACGAAGACTTCCGCTCTTAACGTAACTGCAGAAAATGGCTGACCAGCTAAAAGCGCGCGGTGAACTATGGGAGGCGACTCAACAAATACGTCACATCCCCTTCTCTGTTTAGCTAGACAGATGGCTAGATAGAGGTTTTGTATGTATACACTAGCAAATATAAATCAACATATCCAAAACAAACAAAACAAAACAAAAAAGTATAGATAGATAGATAGATAGACATGTTTTGTGCGTATATAAGTATACAATAACTGTATTAATATAATTTATAGATTATATATCCAAAATAAAAAATGTATTGATAGATAGATAGATAGATAGATATAGGTTTTGTATTTATACATATACACTAGAAAATATAAATCAACATATCCAAAACAAACAAAAAATATATAGATAGATAGACATGTTTTATGTGTGTATAAATATACAATAACTGTATTAATATAATTTATAGATTATATATCCAAAATAAAAAAAAAGTATTGATAGATAGATAGATGACAGAAAGATAGATAGATAGATAGATAGATACATACATACAATGTACACATACACTATAGCAAATATAAATCGACATATCCAAAACAAACAAAAAAGATAGATAGATATAGGTTTTGTCTAAGTATACACTAGCAAATTGTATTATTATAATTTAGATTATAAATTGATATATCAAAAATAAGAAAGGCATAGATAAA
Organism: Cirrhinus mrigala; assembly: GCA_036247105.1. Classification (NCBI taxonomy): domain Eukaryota; kingdom Metazoa; phylum Chordata; class Actinopteri; order Cypriniformes; family Cyprinidae; genus Cirrhinus; species Cirrhinus mrigala. Next base: position 23,625,867 of record CM070025.1, on the reverse strand, counting down.
GTGGATCAAGACATTTATAATGTTATAAAAGATTTCTATTACAGATAAATGCTGTTCTTCTGATCTTTCTATTTATCAAAGAAACCTGAAAAAAATTCTACTCAGCTGTTTTCAACATAATAATCATAATAATAATAATAATAATAATAATAATAATAATAATAATAAATGTTTTTTGAGCAGCAAAGAATATTAGAATGACAAATATTAGACTGGAGTAATGATGCCAACAATTCAGCCTTGAAATCAGAGGAATAAATTACATTTTAAAGTATATTCAAATATAAAACAGTTATTTTAAATAGTAAAAAAATATTTCAGATTTTTACTCTTTTTACTGCACTTTGGATCAAATAAATGCAGGCTTGGTGAGCAAAAGAGACTTTTAAAACATTAAAACATTAAAATCGTACTGTTCAAAAACATTTGATCACATTAACTGAATGTTTCCAGCTCTTGCAAACACTGACACAACTGAAGCCTGGTACGTTTTTTTATTGTATGGATTGGGTTGTGTTGTCCGGTACAGTTCCTCCTGAAAGCTTAATGCTGCGTTAAGTTTTGCTGGGATTCAGCTCCATGTACTAACAGCAACTGAGGTATATCCCCACCCTTAAACAAATCAGTCAGTTATAGAGCCATCAATCAACTATTCAATAAGATTATTCTTTGGATCAGCTCATTTCCTCCACATTTCAATAGCTAATGCCTTGCAAGTCTTCACAATTAAAAAGGTGCTACGTGTCTTCGAAATCCTCGCTCTGGATTCCTTTTAAGTGCACTACACACCCTTAGGTAGCTGTGGAGAGAATGCTGTACATGGTGTCTTTTGCAGATACATTATGAAACACTCATCCGTATATCAAAAAACAGTCTTCTGTTAGAAAACGCATCCTATCACGCTCTCATATCTTATATTCCATATTGCACATTAAGTTATAAAATATATTCGTGATCCATGAATATAAGACAAAACAATCAAGCTGAAGCTCATGTGCACAACAGAAGAAAAAAAAAAAAAGCCTAAAAGCTGCTTTAGTCTAAAAAATATAGATCTATTTATCTCTGTATTTCAGTCTTTGCTGCAGGGATGCAGATGTCCATGGCCACAGTTTGCTATTTTAAAGAGTGCGGCTTATGTGATCTGTCAGGTGATTGTGGCAGGAAGTGAAGAGGGTTACTACGCTTGTCCGGCCGGAGGGCAGAAATATTTTGTTTGGTGGACCTGGAAACGGTGACTCTGGCTGAAAGGAGAGGGCCAGCACCAGCAGCAGGATGGGAGATGTTCTGTATGGAGGCGTTCACAGCAGCCTCCACTTTCCCTTCCAACTTCACCAAACGGCTGAGAATATCATCTAACAACACAGCAATTGTCCTCTTCAAGTCAGCTTCAGCAGGACAAGAGATAAGGCCAGGATTAGTATTATGTTATTTCTAAACCTCTTTCTACCACACCCATCCTGAATGCTAAGCAAGCTATTCATTCACATAAGCATCACAAAAAAAAAAACTGTGCGCATGAATGATGTGTCTATATTTTATAAACAAAAACATTTTACAATAAGGTTACATTAGTTAACATTAGACAATTACATAGAGTTAACATATGATAAAACATTATTTCTAAAATTTTATTTCAAAATTTTACTGCTCTTGCTGCACTTTGGATCAAATAAATACAGGTTTGGTGAGCAGAAGAGACTTCTTAAAAAAAAAAAAAAACATTTAAAAAACTTTTGACTGGTAGTGTGTGTGTGTGTGTGTGTGTATATATATATATATATATATATATATATATATATATATATATATATATATATATATATATATATATATATATATATATATATATATATATATATTTAGTGTTAGTTACAAAAATACATTTTTTTTTATTTAATTAGCATTTTTACCCCCAAAATGTATTCATCTTTGTTAATGTTAGTTAATAAAATCCAATTGTTCATTACTTTAAGATCTTGTAAATGTTTTAATTGTTAGTTCATGATAGTTAATACAATAACTAAAGCTAAAAAATGAGACCTTATTGTAAAGTGTTACCAAAAAGGGAAAACATAAAAGAAAATTTTAACACTCACAATTTTAATTATGGCTGGCAAACAATTAATTGCATACAAAATAAAAGTTAAAGTTTGCCTAATATATGTGTGTGTGCTGTGTGTAATTATTATGTATACATAAATACAAGCACATTCATGTATATATTTAAGAAATATTTACAAGTATATGTATTTATTATATATTTTTTAGAATTTATATGATCTCTAAATAAAATATTTTGTACATAAATATCTATTGCACTAATGTAAATGAATTGAATCTTGTTGTAAAGTGTTAGCTAGAAATTTCTAAGCTCAGGTAACAAGTTAAAATTGCGATCACAAAATAATTGTATGACTATTGTGAAAGTCATACATTTATTGTACTTTTCAGCATTATAATACAGCATATAGGTTAGGAATGACATGAGGGTGATTAAATCATGAATATAATAAGAAATTCTCACCATATCCTGCCATGGATGTGCCATGTGGCCCTGAAGGGTTCTGGTTCTCCTCGCTGAGGACTTTGACATAGCGATGGCTGAGCTCAAGAATCTGTTGGCGGAGCTCTGCGCTGCTTTCGCGCCGTGGTTGTGTGATGGTGTAGTGAAGCAGCAGCAGACACCAGGCCAGGCCGAAGACCACCAGAAACACACTCAGTCTGTGAGACATGCTCCTACGCAGCAGACAGCCCAGCATGGCAATGCTGCAGGTCTGATGGGACCCGGGTTAAGGGGACGGGGTGGGGACAGGTTTATAAGAGGGTGTCAGGTTCAGGGCCGGGAATAATTAAGGCGTGAAAAAGCAGAATGGAGGTTAAATATAGGAATGGGGAGAAGATCCGGTAATAAGGTTACTGATCTCATGCAATTGTTTAGCTGTTTTGACTGGGAAATTAAGCATGGAAATGGGCAGATTTGAAGTAATTGTCTATTGCTGAATGGGCATCAGGTGCCTGTCAAATACAACACACACACACACACACACAAAAAAAAAAAAAAAACAACAAGCAGAAATTTGTGAGATTGATCATAATAAATTGTTGTAGTCGCAGTTAATACACAAAGCCTTAGATTTCAGTGTGCATGAATAACTTACGTTTCCATCCACAAGTGAACAGAAGCCCTGTCATCACTCTATTTCTCTGTGGTCACAGTGCTATTCTCCACCTAGTCACAAATCACTCAATGAGCCTTCTATAATTTAATAATGCAGGAGGGAGAAATACAACCACTTTAAATCATCACATCCCCACAAAAACAGCACAGCGATATTGAAGTTAAAATTTAGAATTTTTGCATATTTATAATATTAATCAAAATGAAATTAAGCTTGTGAATGATCAAAGTACGGGGGATTCACACTGTGTGCTCCACCCTGTCAAACTATTGTTTTCAGCTGCAAAGCTGTCAAAGTATAGCCACATGAAATTCAATATGGGAACTACAGCATAAAACTGGGTTAAAGCTCTGAGGTCAGGCATATCATGCCTTTGCTTAAAATATCATGATTAGTAGTTAAACAACGTTAGAGAGTTATTCATTTACTTGGTTTAACTATTATCATAAAGCTGGTTATTAATAATAAAAACGAGTCCATTGATGTTTGGTATGCAATACAAGCAAATGCATATAACCAAACAGCTTTTACTATTCTGGCTAAATTCATATCATATTTGTACACATGCTCGTTTTATCTTTTTCACTCGTTCTCAAGGTTGCAGACTGATATTAAGCAGCTCAACGAAATCGACTGTACTATTGCAAACACACTATTATCGCCTTAAGACAAGGCCGGGTGTGAAAGGTATTGCACAGCTGGGACAGCCTGATGAACTGCTACGGTAATATAGCTAATACAGAAATTACCTTAAATGCTTTGGTTAAGGTGACACATTCGTGGACTCCAAATTTTTGACATCTTCTTAGCACGTTTGCATGGCAGCCCTAGCAAGCCTATCTTTAAGAATCTATCATATGAAAACAATATTTAAACTGCAGCATAACTTCAAACCAAGCGCATCTGTATGAAGAAAGAAAGTAATCATTGTAGAGGTAACGCCTTAAAATAAATGCCAAATCATCACTCGGAGCCGCAGGAGGTGGCGAATCTAGGAACTAACGTTAAACCAGAAAATTTTCAGTAGTATTTCCCTGCGGTGACAACACGAGCTATTGCGTACGACGTCATGATACGCACCAGCGACGTCCGGTTGTGAATGAATCGTTCTTTTGAGTCGAATCTTTTCACTGAACCAGTTCACAAAATCGATCTAAACGATTCTTTCACACTGGACTGAGCGTTTTTTTTTTTTTTAAATCCGTTTGAGCAGTTCTCGAGTAGTTTATAATGTCCAGATGGACCGAAAGGTAAGCGCAGGAATGCAAAATACGAATAAAATGTTCTATAAGTATGTTCATGTACGATCTGATTGTATGACTTGACTTGGAAAAAAAAAAAAATCAGCCAGAAAAATAGTATTATTAACTGCTGATGCAATTTAGGTTCTAAACGACTTTATGTTTTATGAGCATGAAATTACAATAAACACCTTTGTTAATAAACTAATAAACGCAATAGACAGTTGCATGTGCCTACGTATTCGTTTATATTTTTTCCAAAATATATTTATAAATTGTGATGACGCAGATACGTCATAACGTAAAAGAATCACTGAATCATTTTTGAAAAGAACAGTTTGAAACGATTCTCTGAAATGAGACTGACTCACGTCATTCGCGTAATAGGCAGCATGGGAAATGTAGTTCACGTGTACAAACGTACTAGGAATGTATTATAATTGTTATGAGTGTATATTAAATGTTACTGGTTAGATTTTTACATTCAGATATTTTTACTAGTGTTCCTTTACCTAGTTTAGACTATTTAAGGAAAACTGATCACTATTGTTTCGTCGTTGCCTAGAAACACAGACGCCAAGAATAACCTTCATTACAAACAAGCTGCAGTGTCAGTGTAGCAGCGTGTGAAGTAGTTTATGCCGACAACCGACAAAACTACAAAAAAAGATTAACAATTGCAGTGAAATGGAAAAGATACATACCAACAACCAACCAACCAACGCAGTGGAGGCCTATTTAGAATACAGAAGGTGGGTTCCCTTACGAAAATCAGCTATGGTTTTATGAAAGTATGTAGTGAGTGTGGTAACGTTAACCATGTTTTTTTGGCGCTTGTATAACCACAGTTTTACTGCTAAACTCGATTACTTAATTTACTTCCGTGGTGAAGAGAAAGGTGGAACTGTTTTTTTTTTTGGTTTTATTTGTAGTAAAAACATGGTTAATTTTCTTAAGGGTTTGTTTGAGGAAATCAGTTTAACTAAAATCTATTCACGTGGTCAATGCAAAATTTTTAGTGCAAACACAGTCAAACGATTTTTGGGTTTGAAAAATTTAATTCTCTATCACTGAATATCCTGTTTTGCAAGGATTGTTGGGGAAGATGATGGAGGGAGGCTGTTTTCAGAGGAAGAGTACAAGAAATACAAAGAAACAGTGGTTCCAAGAAGAATGCAAAACCGCCTTTATGTCAGTTTTGGCGTCCCAGGACAGATAGACTGCAAACTCATTGGACCAGAGACACCTTGCTTCTGTACACACAGGTATGGATCACTAGTCATGTACACACACACACACACACACACACACAAACAAACAGATTCTTCAATAATTCTGTTTCATTCTCAGGTATAAACAACATTGCACAGACTTTAAGGAGTTGCCGAAGGAAAGGCCGATACTCTTGCCCTGTAGGGTCAGAGGTTGTCAGTGTGTATCCTATGAATATGTTCATATCAACGGCTCTAAACCAGTACGCTGTCAATGCAAACACACAACCACTGAGCACAGTGAAGCTATAGGGCACCAGTGCAAGAAATGTGAGTTTCCCTCCATTGCATTCTCTATTATTGATTAAAAGCTAACATAATTCATCATGTTACATGTAAGTATTTAATAAAACATAAAACTAATCTTACCCGTTTACTTTCAGGCACTCACTGCACTGGCTTTCAAAGTCCATTCACCTGCGGATGTGGTCAGCCTGGATATGCCCATGTGACGCTGGTTGAAACCAGGGAGGAGCGCATGGCACGGGGTCGTCCGGTGGGCAGAGCTGTTCCTTATGCGGCTATGGGAGGCTTAACTGGATTCAGCTCACTGGTGGATGGCTACCTGAGACTGGATCCAAGTGGCCTAGGCAATACATGTGAACAGCACACACAATAGGCTATGTGTCACTTGACAGTGGTACCACAACAACAATATATATATATATATATATAAAGATATTTAGTAAAATTCCTACTGTAAATATATCAAAACATAATCACACACTGTGAGGTCACACACTGATGTTGGACGAGAAGGCCTGGCTCTTAGTCTCCGCTCTAAGTCATCCCAAAGGTGTTCTATCGGGTTGAGGTCAGGACTCTGTGCAGACCAGTCAAGTTCATCCACACCATCATACATGTCATGGAACTAAGGGGCCAAGCCCAGCTCCTGAAAAACAACCCCACACCATAATCCCCCCCTCCATCAAACTTTACACTTGGCACAATGCAGTCATACAAGTACCGTTCTCCTGGCAACCGCCAAACCCAGACTTGTCCATCAGATTGCCAGATGAAGAAGCGTGATTCGTCTCTCCAGAGAACGCGTCTCCACTGCTCTAGAGTCCAGTGGCGGTGTGCTTTACACCACTGCATCTGACGCTTTGCATTGCACTTGGTGATGTATGGCTTGGATGCAGCTGCTCGGCCATGGAAACCCATTCCATGAAGCTCTCTGCGCACTGTTCTTGAGCTAATCTGAAGGCCACGTGAAGTTTGGAGGTCTGTAGCGATTGACTCTGCAGAAAGTTGGCGACCTCTTCGCACTATGCGCCTCAGCATCAGTCGACCCTGCTTCATCAGTTTACATGGCCTACCACTTTGTGGCTGAGTTGCTGTCGTTCCCAAATGCTTCCACGTTCTTATAATACAGCTGACAGTTGACTGTGGAATATTTAGGAGTGAGGAAATTTCACGACTGGACTTGTTGCACAGGTGGCATCCTATCACAGTTCCACGCTGGAATTCAATGAGCTCCTGAGAGCGACCCATTCTTTCACAAATGTTTGTAAAAAAAAAACAGTCTGCATGCCTAGGTGCTTGATTTTATACACCTGTGGCCATGGAAGTGATTGGAACACCTGATTCCGATTATTTGGATGGGTGAGCGAATACTTTTGGCAATATAGTGTATGTATATATATATATATATATATATATATATATATATATATGTATAGACACAGTATATATCACACAGTAATATAAATAAATTAACTTAATACTAATAAAACTATTGATAACTCATATTGATATTGTGATTAATAAATGTAAATAATCAAACTTATTTGAAACACGTAAATATACATAAAATCAAGAAATCATATTTATTTTTTCAATTGTCTTTTTCTTTTATTTCCGTTTTTTATTTAGTATTAACAAAGTTAATTATCAATGCTCCATAATTTTTTTAATAAATACATACACAACTGTAATAATTTAGTATGTTTTAATAATTTTATTTAGGTTCTCACTTAGTATTAACAATTTAGCTGAGTTAATTATAAATGCTTCATCATTATTTTTTTTTTATGAAATACATTTAATACACAACTGTAATAATTTAATAAATATATTAATTGTATTTAGTTTTTTCATTTAGTTAACTGTCAGTGCTCCATAATTTCATTTTTAATAAATACATTTAATACGCAACTGTAATAATTTAATACATTTAATACTTTTATTTAGGTTTTCATTTAGTATTAAGAATTTGGTTGTGTTAATTTATCACTGCTCCATAATTTAATTTTTAATAAATGCATTTAATACACAACTGTAATAACTTAATACATGTAATAATTTTATTTAGTTTTTCATTTGGTATTAAGAATTTAGTTGAGTTAATTATCAATGCTTTATAATTTAATTTTTCAGTAAACACATTCAATACACATTATAATAATTGAATACAATTAATAATTTTATTTAGTTTCTTATTTAGAATAAAACATTTAGTTGAGTTAATTATCAATGCTCCATAATTAAAATTTTAATAAATACATTTAATACACAACTGTAATCATTTAATACATTTAAAAATTGTATTTATTGTAAAATTGTATTGTTTTTCATTTAGTATTAAGAATTTAGTTGGGCTAACTGTTAATGCTCCATAATTTTATTTTTAATAAATACATTTAATACACAACTGTAATAATTTAATACATGTAATAATTTTATTTAGTTACTCATTTAGTATTTAAAAAAATGTTAATTATCAATGCTCCATAACTTAATTTGTAATAAATACATTAAATACATTAAATACACAACTGTATTATTTAATATATTTAATAATTTTATTTAGTTTCTCATTTAGTATTAAAAATGTAGAGTTAATTATCAATGTTTAATAATTAAATTTTTAATAAATACATTTAGTAAACAACTATAATAATTTAATACATTCAATAATTTGATTTAGTTTCTCATTTAGTATTACAAATTTAGTTGAGTTAATTATCAATGCTCCATAACTCAATTTTTAATAAATACATTTAATACATAACTGTAATAATTTAATACATTTAATAATTTTATTTAGTTTCTCATTTAGTATTAAACATTTGGTTAAGTTAATTATCAATGCTTCATAATTTAATTTTTACTAAATACATTTAATACACAACTGTAAAAACTGAATACATTTAATTCATTTCATTTAGCATTAAGAATTTAGTTGAGTTAACTGTCAGTGCTCCATGACTCACAAAAAAACTTCAACAAATATTTAGACAAAAATATATACATTTATTCATTTTTAATTTCCGTTTTTGAATTATGCTAACAGTGTAAAAGAAATTGATTTCAATTGATTTAAATTGGTAAAATTACTAAAATAGTTCCCACTTTTGACCAGCAGAGGTCAGTAGTGATACACATGCCTCTGCCTCGATCCACCAGCCTTAACTTGACTGTATGAGAGAGATGTGTCTTTGTTTTCAATGAATTGGCTTTAAATTGCTCCTCTCTACTTGCTAATGTTCAGAACAATAATAGCAATTAAAGGACGTAATTAAAAGAGTGTTTGTGCTCTATCTATGAGACACAGAGGGCTGCGTGCTCTGTGAACTCCGCAGGCTCTGTGGCTCGCATTCAATCGCTTTCTGTTCAAGAAGCAGAAAGAAAGAAGAAACAATTTCACCCCTAATCACTGGTACAGTTCCACTAGAATGGTTTGCTGTATGTGCTGGGCATGACTAGCTCTGTCTTCCACTGTGTGTGTGTGTGTTTTGAATCTCAGAATATGTTTGAATGTGCTGCTCTGTTTTTGTATTTGTGAATGTTTCATGACTCATCCTAAGCTCCTCAAGATTCCATTAGATTGGATTCGTTACGACTTCCTCTTTATATGTTCATACACCCTTCCTCTGTTCTGATATGCATCTCCACTCAATTGCTCTCGAGAACATCTGTCTGTCTCATGAAATGCGCAAAAGCGAGTGTGTGTGACCTGCGAGACTTGCCTTTGGTGACGTCGGTGATGAAAAAGAGACCAAACACAGACTCTACTCATTACCACACTTGAAATAAAACTCGCGGCTCATTGGTGGATTTTTCATCGCCACTGACACTCTGAAAATACCTCGCTGATTTATTTAGAAGTCTTTTTTGTACTGCCGCTCTTTGCCTGGTCCTCTATTTATATTAAGCCTCATTTAGATGGTATTATATTATGCACCCTGCGCCTCTCTACCTTTTCAATGAAATCTTTAATTCGTTCCCTCTCTTTTGTCCCCCTCCTCCAAATCCCTCAGCTTCAAATCTTTAGTTACACACAGATCAGTTAAAGACACTGAGAGCAGGAGAAAACATAGTAAAAAGTGAGTCTAAGTTCACTGGTTGGCCGCTGTTCACTGCAATGTTGTACATACACTCTAAATGAAAAGAAAATTAAAGAAATGTACTCACCCTCATGTTATTTCAAACTATATGATTTTCTTTCATCTATCAAACAGCAGAAGCAGCAGAATGTCTAATCAGCTCCATTTCATACAATGATGAAAGTGAATGGTGACCAAAAAAATGTGACCCTTGTCCTTATACAAATGGTTTCAGAAGTTTTTTTTTAATAATGGTTTTATAATGGATTGTGTTCTTTCAGGAGCTTGACAGTCTGTGGCCACTGTGCGGAAAAGAGTGGTGTGAACATTTTTCAAAATATCACCAATGTGTTCTATGGAAGAAAAAAGTCATAGTCGATAGGAATGACATAACCCCAAACATTAGGACAGACATTAATAATTGGCCTGTTTATATGTTTCTTTAATGATATTGCTAATACTTTGTTTTAAGGACTAATTCTCACTATTAACAAGTTGCTTATTAGCACACATCATTAGTACTTATAAAAACACATATTAATATCTTATTGTGCATATTTTAGATCCCTTAGATCCCTAAACTTAACACTACTTTAACTATTAAAGGGATAGTTCACCCAAAAATGAAAATTCTGTCATTAATTACTCACTTATATCATTCCAAACCTGTCAGATCTTTGTTTATCTTCGGAACACAAATTAAGATATTTATGATGAAATCCGAGAGCTTTCCGACTCTGTTGGTCGTCGACGTGCATTCAAGTATAACAAAAGAGAAGAAACTGTTGAATAAAGTTGTTGTTTTCTTTGTGCGCAAAATATTATCAAAGCTTCATGACATTACTGCTAAACCACTGATGTCACATAGACAATTTTAACCCTAAAAGGGGCGACATATCCTGGGGAATACAAACATATGAGAAGCTGTGTAGGTCTTATTTCTTGGTTTCATCTTGAAAGGGTGTTTGTTGTGAATATTTAGATGAGGTGACTTTGTTTCTGCATTCTTTGTTTGGCTCACAGGAAGCATTTAAAACTGCATGACCATCTGTAGTGGGAAATCTACTCACCCTCCAATAAAAGTTGATCTGGTTCACATATTTACTGGGGGTGTAACAGTACACGGATGTCACGGTTCAGTACGTATCTCGGTTCGAGGTTTACGGTTCGATACGATTTCGGTACAACAGAAAAAAAATCTACTATGCTAGGTTTCTTTTCATTTATTTTAAACAGACAGTAGTACAAATTACCATTTTTTTTTCACATAATACTAAATATTATAGCAAATTAATGTCATATATAGGCTATAAAATCTGCAGTATATATACACATATAAGGAATAAATACTTGAAATATATTTAATTTAGTTAACTGATAGACAAGGGGGAAAAAATGTGCGACACGTAACGTAGCCTATATTAGCTGAGTTTCAGTTCAGTTTTGTGACAGAAAGGAAACTCAAATGGCAGAAAGGGACATTCTGTTTGTTTTTTGTTTTGTTTTGTTTGTTTGTTTAAGTTGATTTCGCTGGTATGAGGAAAGTTGAAGTAATCGCGCCGGCGCACACAAAAACATATCAGTTCCAGGCTTCCAGCATTGCTAATGTGACAGCACAGTTGGTACTTTAAAAAGAAAGAAAAAAAAAACACTGAACCAAACATCAGCGCGCCCGCCTCACTGTGTCACCGTTAGAACGCGACTGAAGTACAAAGTCTATAATTTACATAATAAATAATAGTTTAGCATTTGGATGCATTGTAAATATGGAAATATTTTGGAATATTTGGATTTGTGACGAATGAGAAAGGTAGAGCACAAAGCTCCATTTCGCAGACAGTTGAGTGCGCAAGTCTTTAAAATAACGTTATACTCCTTTGTCAGTGAGAAACGCGTTCAGAATCAGCACATGGTCACTGTCTAGTGGGCTTTCTAGTGCGCAACTCGTGGCATTCGTTGTTCTTCTGCCAGCGGTTATTAAACAGAGTTGCATTACTGCGGGCGCCCCCTTTTGGATTGAGAGTGAATTGCCTGTATTCGTTGTAAGGCCTCATGCACCGAACCGAGATGCCCGTACCGTGACGGTTCGGTACGAATACATGCATTGTTACACCCCTAATATTTACACCATGTTGGAGGGGACTTACCTGTTTAAAAAGCTGTTGTTTGGCATTAGCTTATCAGCCTTACATTGAAATTTTATGAATTAAATGCTTTCATTTTTTTTGCAGTCTGTCTCTAAATGTTTGTATCTCAGGGAATACGTCGCCCTTTTAGGAGTATAAATCAAGATATATAAATATATATTCTGTGATTTTGTGGCTTGTTTTGGAAAATCAAATCAAAACACATATCGTTGGAAAGGTCTGACAGTCAAGGTTTGATATTTGGGGAGTGTTTTGTAATAGAAGTGAATTTACATTGACACATGGATTGATTTGTGACAAAAAGCTACATCAAAAAATTCAATAGAGCTTGGGTATAACCCAGTGCTTATTTTTGGTATACTGCCTAAATAAAATCTCAAAAGAACCACAATTTTTGTGATTATCAACTGAAAATTTGAAACATAACTTGGTTAGACATATGGCTTTTATTTTCTAGCAATTTTAGAGTGCAACATATTTTACAAAATGTTTATTTTATATCAAAAAATAGTATACTACATTATCTGTAAATTTAAGGGGAGACATTGCGGGCAAAAACACTGTTTTTTCATGCACCTGTCAAGTTTGAGATTTTGGCCTTTTTGTTTTTTCATAAAGTGTTTTTTCAAACTAGTGGAAAGAATACATCCAAAAGACCCTGTTAAGTGTTTCTTTTATAGCACTTTATCTATTTGTGTCAATAGATTTTAATTACAATACATATTTTTAAAGGCAGTTTTTGCTCAGAATAAGTGTTTTCTCTTACACTGAACCATAAATCTCCACTACAGTAGCACTTATACACACCAGACTTTACATTTTTATTCTTGTCTATATCCTGGTTTTTACAGAGGGATTTATTTATATATATAATTTCCTCGATTATATACAACATTTTATTACCCCAAAATTTTTAAAAATATATGTTTTCATATATAAGTATAAATAAAATATAAGTATTTTCTGAATAAAAAAAAGAGATACCCACAATTCCTTCTGTAAAAACTTTTGATTCTAATATATCAAAATAAATAAATAAATAAATAAACAAGAATTTTGAAACTAACTTCATCCAGTGTTTAGATTTTTTTTTTTACTAGAAATGTATGCAAATTAGCACATATTTCATTAAATAATGCCTCATTTGCATATTTAAACCTAACATTTTAGAAAACTTGTAATACAAAAAATGTTTGCAATCATCAATGTAATCAATCAGCTGAGTAAATAAGGTGATAACTATTAGTTACATTTTTTTTTTTTTACCTTATTCACCTGCACTGTCTCGCTTTAAACTTCTTTAACTTTTTATACTTTTTTTTTTTTAATGCTTTTACTTCAGCAATAATCTGCTATGTGTCTTCTTTAAAAAGAGACCAACGTTAGGTCTGTATTCTGAAGCATTCAGGAATTACAACCATGTTGTAACAAGCATTGATAAACAAGTGTTCTGTTTTCAGTGAATTTATTTACTTATGAGATGACATAATGCGATCAACAAATGCTGTTTCCAGGTCCAACCCTCAACTTATTTCACTTGAGAAAACCATCTCAGCAGCCGTTTATGAGCACTGTTTATTCATATTAAACATTTAAGCTAAGCATTTTCAAACCTACAGTGTACACTACAATCTCCGTGTTCACTGCGTCCCAAACACAAATCATTTTTATATGTATTTATTTATTTATATGTATATTTTCACTGTCTGGCTATCTGGGATTTCAGTATAGAGTTAAAGGGGAGGATTATAATTTTTTTTGGTAGTATTATTTCACATTGTGAGTGTATGTTAGCACCGTTTGTTGTTTTCTCGTGGCATCTGATAAAGCATTTGGACACGGAACTTCAGACTTAACAAGCGAATACCCCCACATATCAGCGTATCCTGGGGGATACATACAATAAAATAAAAAATAACAGTCAAGTAAAAAAAAAAAATCATGAAATTGTATTATTTGAGTCCCAATACGATGGAAAATAGCAGTCAATGAATTGTCTGATGTCTCTTTATGGTTTTGCCCTTTTTAGGGTTAACAATGTCCTTACTACCTTTCTGGGCCTTGAACGTTTCATGTGCGTTAGTGTCTATGCAGGTTCAGAAAGCTCTCAGATTTCATCAAAAATTTAATTTGTGTTCCGAAGATGAACGAAGGTCTTATGGGTTTGGAACGACATGAGGGTGAGTAATGACAGAATTTTCATTTTTGGGTGAACTATCCCTTTAGTAAGCAGCAAATTAGGAGGTTATTGAGTTAGTTAATAGTAGGTTCCCAAACTAAAGTGTGACCATGATATTAATAGTAATTAGATTTAGATTTAGATTTAGAACCCTTGAATATTCTTAAATTGTTCTTTGTTTTGGAGTTTAATTTCCTTCAACTGTTTCATTACAGAACCCTAAAAGCATGGTTCCAAGAACCCTAATCTGGTTCATTTAGAACCATGATAGTTCACCAAAAAAAGAAAATTCTGTTATTAATTACTCACCCTCTTGTCGTTCCAAACCCGTAAGACCTTTGTTTATCTTTGGAACATAAATTAAGATATTTTTGATGAAATCCAAGAGCTTTTTGGCCCTGAATTTTTTAATAAAGTTGTTATTTTTGTTTTCTTTGCACACGAAATGTATTCTTGTAGCTTCATGAATTCAGTTGAACCATTGATGTTCCATGGACTATTGCTGCTGTCTATGCAGGGTCAGAAAGCTCTTGGATTTCAAAAAAAAAAAATCTTAATTTGTGTTCCGAAGATTAATCTCATAAGTCTTATAAGTTTGGAAGAACATGAGGGTGAGTAATTTGACAGAATTTTCATTTTTGGATGAACAACTTTAAGTTTAAATGAAAGTATGGTGAAAAGCATAGTGAAGTCTAATTTTATACTGAGAAAGACAATATATTATTAAGAAGTCCAGCTACTGAAACCCCTTGAGGGTTTCTTAAAACTTACTTAAAAGTAATTTTATTATTTAAATTGCCACTTTGGCCACAAACCACGGCCTGTGGCCACTTGGCTGCATGCATTTAAATAATGAATTGCAGTTAAAGTTAACACATCTATTTTTCAATCAAATGAACAAGTGATTTGTTGGTGGGAAGATTGCTTAATTAAATACACCCATGTGCCTAAACACACTTGCAGACGCATACATGCTGTGTTGGGATAATGTGATAAGTCCACAATAATGAAACTCTTGCTTTGTCCTGCTTCCTTCCTTTTTTAATTTAAAAAAAAAAAATGAAAGACAAAATTGAAAAGGCTCTTTGAACTCATTAAAAATGCATCACAAGAAAAATGAGAAGGAACAGTTTATTAACAAAATATAAATTTACCATCCGGCGGAGGTTTTGAATGACGAATCAGGACAGGATTACATATAAAGGAGCTGGTGTAAATGTTTAATTAATCTGATTAGATTCAGCAGATCTGCGGCACTAAAGTGATTCACATTGAAATCAGATTAATTCCCTTCCTCGCTGTGATATAGTGCATGAATTTTAATTCTGAACTGAAACGAGCATGTAATCACAGTAGTGATTAAGTCAACCATATGCTATCGTCACATTTTTCTTGAGTAACCCAGGTTTGTCAGAGCAGAGATCACGAAGTGCTGTGATTCAGATTATTGATGTGGCTGTATTTGTCTGTGACACACTTTGTCTCCTTTTTGACCCAAGCAGGTGTCCACGGGAAGCCTTAAACATGCAAACAATCTACAAACACACATCTGTGTCCAAAGAAAACACCAGAGTAAGCTAGTGGAAGGGATGATGTCTGACCTGAAAGGTGACATATCAGTTTAGTGTGAGTGTTTGATGATGGTGCATGTGTGTGTGTGTGTTGATATCAACCCAGATGCCCAACTTCACAGATGCTTTGGTGTCATTATGCCTTCAAAAAGCTATTACTATATTAATTATGACCTTACCGACTTTAATCTAAAGACAAGATGCAATGAAATCTCTTCACAAATTCTCCGCCAGTGGAAACCATTATAAAAATGCAAGGAAAGAAGAAAAACTTCAAAATATACCTCCTTACAAGTCTAATCTCCTTGCCATGGAAACCTTTCTGAGGTCTTTAGAGCAACTGATGTACTGCTATCGGAGTCACCATGGTGCCGTGACTGACAGGCATTTGGGAGGAACAGAAGAGAGTAGAAAATAGAAAATAGAAAAATATTCAGCTCTACATTAGGTTATAGCTCAGATTCGTCACGCGAAGCAGCTGTCAATCAACGATGTATTTCAAGAAGTATGATGATTCATAGGTGGAGCGTGTGCAGAAATTAACGGGGGCTTGGGACAAAATGCCGCTGCAGAGTCAGGTAAACTTAATTTATTATGGCTGTGCATTATAACCAATCACACGCAACTCTGTTGAGTTTATAAGTGCAACGGCCAATCAGATGAGTCATCGCTGAAACGTTTTGATCATGTTGATTTTGCACTCTTGCGAATTCTCTCATCATAAACAACAAAGTGCAGATGTACGTATGATGTAGGTAAGAGATTCTTTCATCAACCTTATTTTTCCTGTAAGAGTAGGCATGGCCATTTGTAAATTTAATGTGTCTGCACTCTAAAAAATGCTGGGTTCAGCCTGCAGGGTAATTTTATTGGGTTGTTTTTAATTTTTTTACCCAGGTGCTGGGTAGTTTTTCCTGCACTCTAAAAAATGCTGGGTTATTTTTTTTAACCCAAATGCTGGGTTCAGCCTGCTGGGTCTTTTTAATGATTGTTTTTAATATTTTTTTTTACCCAGGTGCTCGGTAGTTTTTCCTGCACTCTAAATAATGCTGGGTTATTTTTTTTTAACCCAAATGCTGGGTTCAGCCTGCTGGGTCTTTTTAATGATTGTTTTTAATATTTTTTTTACCCAGGTGCTCGGTAGTTTTTCCTGCACTCTAAAAAATGCTGGGTTATTTTTTTTAACCCAAATGCTGGGTTCAGCCTGCTGGGTCTTTTTAATGATTGTTTTTAATTTTTTTTTTTACCCAGGTGCTCGGTAGTTTTTCCTGCACTCTAAAAAATGCTGAGTTATTTTTTTACCCAAATGCTGGGTTCAGCCTGCTGGGTCTTTTTAATGATTGTTTTTAATATTTTTTTACCCAGGTGCTTGGTAGTTTTTCCTGCACTCTAAAAATTAAATGTGGGTTATTTTTTTTTAACCCAAATGCTGGGTTCAGCTTGTTGGGTCATTTTATTGGATTATTTTTAATATTTTTTACCCAGGTGCTGGGTAGTTTTTCAGTAACTAAGCTGCTGGGTCATTTTTAATGCTCGGTTATCATTTCTACCCAACCGCTGGATTGAGCCTGTCTTCAATGAAACAACCCAGCTGCTGAGTTACAGTCAGAGCACAGGCTTTTTGCGTCGTCCACAGGAGAGAGCGGTTTTCAGCACCACTGATTTGATGCACTTCTTAAGCAAAATAAAGGTTTGTGTACATTTTATTTTTATTTATAAAGTCTTTACTGTGCTGTAATTTATTATATTACGCAATGCAACATACAAGGACGAGACATCAGTCAGCTGCGTCAGCGGCAGCCGTTTATGCCTTGCATAAAAGAAATTTATTTTTATTCGTTTTAATACTGAATTTCATTTAATTTGATGTTAAAATATGTTCTCTATTCTCAGTACTGATTGTTGATGGGCAGTTTATGCAGTCAGTCACGGCATCTTTTGAAACGTGAGACAGTGGTCTGAGGTTCGTAGTTCCCCCAGTGAGCAGCAGCCCATTGCCGGCTTAGATTTCCGGCATGAGAATTAGCACTATTTCAGTGAAAAGTGATTACAGAGAATGGTTGAATACACTCAAATTAAAATGCTACTTTTAAATGTTCCATTTTCATTTCTAAAACGCTTGTTAAACAAGTTTAAATGTATGTAATATATATGTAATATGCTGTATTCACCCAAATAATTTCAAATTGTCCATGGGTGTTCTTGCTTAGTAATAAATGTTCATCTTTTGTTTATTGCTGTTGCCTCTATAATTCTGTGCATGATTTTTAATTTCCAGCCCATTTTAAACCAGCAATATAATCATTTTTAAACAACAGTTGACTTAAAGGGGTCATCGGATGCAAAGTTCACTTTTACATGTTTTTTTAACATAAATGTGTTTTGGCAGTGTGTGTACACAACCACCGTATAATTATAAAAATCCACCCAGTGGTTTTAATTTAATCTGTAAAAATGATTTCCCTTTTTTCAAAGCAAGCCATTCTCGGCATCTTGTCTGTGTGATGACACACGGACTCCCACGATGGTTGTTTGACATGGCCGTCTTACCTTAGACCCGCCTTAAATGAGCAAAAACAGTCCAAACACCGGGGGTTTGATTCCGGAACAGGGACGTAGACGAGAATGGCTGCTAAGCGTTTGAGGTGTTCTGTTGTTGGATGTAATAATGAACATAATAGTCGTCATTTATTCCCAACATCTGAGCCGCTGAAGATCCAGTGGATTTTGTTTGTTTGTGAAGGGAATGCGCCTCCCGATCTAAACAAGTGCGTTTATGTTCGCGCGATTCATTCGTGATCCAGCTTCACTTTTAGTAGAAGTGAGTATAGCAACCGGGACTTCTAACGGCAGCTGCAGTGACGCGGTGACTTTACTAATTAACGATTGGCTCTTTTATTAAGAAGGTGGCCATAATGAGCGTTGCATCTTTCCCCATTCAAAACTATACGAGTGACAAGTCTTGGGTATTCTATAGTCTTTGGACTAGATGCAGCTAAAGTAAACAGGCTTGTCACTCCACAGAGAGAAGAGAGGGGTGGGGCGAGCAGAGCTCATTAACATTTAAAGCAACATTGACCAGAACAGGATGATTTTTGCAGAGCTGATTTTGGCAAGGTAAAAAGGGTGTTTTTATACTACCATTGAGAAATTTTAACCAAAGCATGTTATAGACTTTTCATTAAGATTCTGAAGAATCATATCAACTTGTGGAAAATGGGCATCCGATGACCCCTTTAAATAAAACAACCAAGCATGTTGGATAAAAACATTTAACCAAAATAACCCAGCATGTTTTCTGTATAATATTTTCGCAGCGCTGGGTTGCCAAATAACCCAACATGTTTTAGAGTGTGGCTTCCGGTATCATCTGCTTCCAGCTATTTTTAGCTGTACAAAACAGCTCGTTTTGCTGCTTGATATTGCAAACTGGTGTGCCTTACCATATTATTTAATGTATTATCTTAATTATGAACAAAATGGTTTGTAGTGCAACAGGTTTGTAGTGCAATAGTAGCGTTTGCCGCAGGTTGTTATTTTTCTCGTTATTTCCCTATAACGGATGATGAGCCCATAGGCTTACTTCCGCGATGAAGAAAAAGCTGGATAGAAAGGTTTACTACTCTTTGATAATGTAAATGTTCTTTCCTCACATTCTCTGTATAATTTATTCACTGTTTGCATAACCATGAAAGTGAAAGCGTTATAATTATTAGCTTACAATGTTTTTATTATGATCAATTCTGATCAAGTTAAATACAAATCCAGTCGTGGTAAAAATGTCTAATGACATCTGGTACATGTGGTACTTGCCTAAAAAGATGGGTTTGATGTGTGCTGTTAATAGATTAGACTAACATTGGGCTACTTTTAGCCTTACTCTGGAGTTGGTTCGCTAGACCTATGTACTGCAAACTTGCTATACAAAGTCAGGAACTGTCCAGCAAACTATGAATCATAGGCACTTCTTGATTCTGTTCAGACTTTATTAATAGTCTGTTTATATTACACTGAATTGCACTGAAGCCTCGTAAAGTGTCGCCTCTACTCCGTCTCCCATAAGCCTGACAGATTGCCACACAATTGTCAGTCTATGTTGTGTGATGTTGAAAAGAACAACATCAATTACCTTGAATCAAAGCAGTGAGACCTAAAAGTGCGTCAAGACAATTGCTTTTTTCAATTTCTTTGTTAAAAAGCTTGAAAATTGACGCTGGAACTGGAATAGCCGTGACTCGAGGTGCTTCTGCTCTTCTCCAATCCTTTATTCTGCTCAGTGGTGCTTTGAAGGATTGAAAAAGGAGGAGGAGGAGTGAGGTAGCAGAGATGAAGACTGTGGGATTGGTGCCGTTATTTATTCACGCCGACCCCATGAGTGTGAAGGGGGAGACAAAAGCGAGCGTGGAATCACGCAGCTGTGCAAAATCAATAAGGGTTCGCTTGACAGTAATAAAAGATGATCTCTGTCGTTTGTGCATCAAAACACTCCGATTTGCCCTCATACTACATCCACACTCTCTCAAATACCCTCAGACACATGACGGCACTTTGAAGACCAACCGGCAAGGACAGATTATGGTCCTGTGAAGCCCCGAGGCCTCCTCTGGTCACATAATTCGTATTAATAAGTTAGCATAACCCTTGAAGAATCTGTAATATTTTTGCCCTTTTATGAAAAAAAATTTAAATACCTTGCATTGAAATGTTCAGAAAGCACTGTTGGTGCTATATGGACAATATTTCTAATTTCTTCATTAATTTCACATTTCAGCAATAGTCACGGGCACTGTCTGTCTAATCTTAAAAGTAAATGCTCCAAAGGGGTGTTTTTGCAGTGGTGCCATAGAAGAACTATTTTTGGTTCCCTATAGAACCTTTCAGTGAACAGTTCTTAAAGGAACCATTTTGAAGAACATTTTAAAAATCTAAGGAACCTTTTTCCACTACAAAGAACCTTTTCTGCATTTGAAAGGTTTTATGGATGTTTAAGGTTCTTCATGAAACCATCGATGCCAATAAAGAACCTTTACGTTTAGGAGTGTACAGTACATTCATTTTACATTGGCAGTAGCTTGTTTTCGGGTGTCTGGCCACCACAGTTCTCTCATGGAGGCCCCATTCGCTCAGTGAGTAATCTGTATTTGCCAACTACCACAACTCATGAATGAACAGAGTCAAATAACAATTATGATGAGAGAACAGAAACAGACTGTTTTATAAAAACAAAAGAATGTGAAGTTCCATGTTTTATAGACCTTGTAAACCCGCTCTGAGAAAGAGATAAGGAGAAAGAGAGGGAGAGGAGGAAAAAGTGAGAAAAGAGACAATTGGTGTTTGAGTGGAGCGAAATTAGTTTGACGTTCTTATCTCAGCACTCTAGTTCAGCTTTTAGCTCTTTTCTTTAACATAAAGGCTTTTATGTAACATGTTTAAATAGTCAGATACAATGAGCAGAAGAAGAAACAATAATTGTACATAGTGAGTCAGACATTCTTTGCGAGGGAATACAGCCATTTATTTTTCAGGCAACCAGCCTTTCCTTTTTTTATTACCACGTTATTTATACAACGGTTAAGAAAAATTAAAACTGAGTTTGACTCTAATTTTAAAATTGAGTAACTTACATTTCAACTACAACATTTCCAGTCACTTTGTCTTTCTTTGTGAACATTCTTCAAAACAAAGCCACGACAGAACCATGACAACATCGAGCCTTCTTGAACCTTTCAGCGTTTTTGAATGCATCGGTTGGATGAATGATTCAATGACTTACTCTTAAAGGGGTGCTATTATGCTTTTTCACTTTTTGAATTTTAGGTAGTGTGTGGTGTGTGTCTTTGGG
Organism: Cirrhinus mrigala; assembly: GCA_036247105.1. Taxonomy (NCBI): domain Eukaryota; kingdom Metazoa; phylum Chordata; class Actinopteri; order Cypriniformes; family Cyprinidae; genus Cirrhinus; species Cirrhinus mrigala. The sequence goes on along the minus strand of CM070025.1, from coordinate 23,604,106 downwards.
CATAAAAAAGATCTACAAAGTTACAAATGTCAAAGTCCACTCCAAAGGGAGATATTTTGTTTTTAAAAAAATCCCTTTTCAAGAACTACAACAAACTCCTTTGGACTAGAGCGTTTGTTTTCCACATGCAATGATGTCACAACTTAAATCCCGCCTACGGAAATTCGAATTGTTGGGGGGTGGGTAGGGACGAGGTGGGGAATTAGCCTAACTGTAGTGATGCAGCACGGAGAGCTGGTTAAATTAGCATGATCTTGCAGGCTGACAATAGGACCCAACACTACTGTAGCGTATTATTTACTCACCCTCCATATGCATCCTAGGCGTATATGACTTCCTTCTTTCAGACGAATGCAATCGGAGTTATGGCACTCCCAAGCTTTAGAAGGGCATAGATCAGTCCAAAACAAGTCCAATAATATGCATCCATCCATAATAAAAAGTGCCTTACACGGCTCCGGGGGGTCAATAAAGGCCTCCTGTAGCGAATCAATGCATTTTTATAAGAAAAATATCCATATCTAAACGTAAGAATCACTTCAATCTAGCTTGCGCTAACAGTTGTACACAGAACTTGCTTGTTTGACAAGGGGTGTGGCAGTACTGAAACACTGTCTAAGCTGTTCGCCAATCGCAATGCCGTGGGAGAGCTAACCAATCACAACACATTTAGTTTTTCAGAAGGCGGAATTTATTAAACCTGGAACTAATCGAGCCATTTGTGCCAGGCTGGGAGAAATGTATTGTAATAATGTAAATTATGTGAAAAATAATGCGTTTTTCGAACCAGCAAGCATGAAAGCATGTTCTAGTACACCCCAAAACAAAATCAAGACTTTGTAAAAGAGCATAATAGGACCCCTTTAAAAACGCGTATTTCATTCCTGGATGATTCAGCGCCTTCGAACGAATCGGTTGAATAAAGGAGTCAATAACATAAAAACATAACAGAACAGTAACAGAACATTAAAAAGCAGTAACTTGTCGCCACCTAGTGGCGTATCTTCGTTCCCTGAAAGAGTCATTGATAAATGCCCATCAATATAGACCTTAGTCAGGATCGTATTGAATCGCATTGAATTTTTTTGACAGGAATGAAAATGAGGCTGTGAGGAATTGAAGTCCAGAAAGTTCAACTCATGTGCATTCAGTTCATTGTACAGTTGCTCAACAACATACAGAGAAAAAAGTAGACGAAAACTCCATAAAACAATTTTGAAAGTTGTGAGTTGGTGAAAATTATCCACCAAGCCATTGTAAATACTGAAAATCTATCCCTCACAGACTTATTTTCATACAAAAGCGTACATGTTAAACTCAGTATGGTGTCTAACCTGACTATTACACTACTGAAATTCTATGGGAAATTGGGAATTTCTTGTCTGTGATGCTGCTGATCTTAATTCAAATTAACATTATAACATCATGGCTTTTATATACAGAAATGTTTATGTATAGGAATGAACAAGTTGTGGAAAAACATCATGTTTCCAATTTACCTGCTTACTTGACAGACATTATTGGATTGGCAGCTCAAAGACATGATTTTATGGGTCAGACAGAGACACAGGAGGTTTCATTAAAGTTATATCTCACCTTTGTGTCTGGCCTGTGACTCTGACCCTCTGGCTTTGCACAGGCCTGAAGGCAAAGAACTGGAGGTGACAGATGGCACCGCAGCACCAGTATTTCTGTGGTTCACTTCTGTCCTTTATTTTCTTGAAAAGATTGCTTCTTAAAATGTACACACATACACACGCTTATCATTGTAGTTAAAGAATTTTTTTTCCACGGTTGAATAAGCTTATGAAACACAATAATCACAGGCACATTATTTTCTAGGAAATTTGTTCTGACATAATGTGGCCATTTAAATGCTACTTTTAACTCTATTTTTTAACAGCAGATTTAAACCGCAAACTCAATACGCATGTTTCAGGCTATTATCATGCAGCTACCTCAAAATAATAAGGCAGACAGAACATTTTATAGTGTTATCAATTGACAACACTGTTATGTTTTCAAAACATACTGTAATGTTTTTGTGAGAAAAAAAAAAAAAAAAATGGTGGAATTTGTTTGAATGCAAGGAAGTACCTTACAGTACTAATATGATGTCTTTTTGGGTAGGAAATGTACTTTTTCCTTGATTTGTTTTCTTATATATAATATACTAGTAAAAAAGAGAAAAGTATAAACAGCACCCTGTAAGTGTTAGTAAAAGTAATGGAGGTCTGTGTGAGTGGAAGCAGATGTGCAGTAATAAATGGTGATGAATTCTGGAGAGGAATTCTTGAGGTGCTTCCTTTCAGAGCTCTATATGTACTGTTCATCAGCTCAGTATGAAAGACAGATTGGCAAAAGCAAATCGAAAAAGACCAAGATAGTGAAAGGGATAAAATGGGGAAAAACTTACCCATGTAATAGCAACTTAAAAATTGATTGTGCATGTAATTATCTCCAGTTGTTGACGACAAAGGAAGACCTTCCGGCCCCACAGTATTTTCCTTGTCGCAACCAAGAACATATTATCATTATCTATTGAAGAAGCAAAGAATTGCATTTCTTACTTTGATGTGAACAATATACTCAGATGTACTCAGATAAACAGAAGCAGAGAGGTTGTGAAAATATTTCTCAACAAGACAGCAAAGGCATGATGTGGCATTTGATACTTGGATAAGTCTGTCAGGAATGACTGGATGTACTGCATATATACTGACAAATTATCCATGCAAAGTTCTCAACAAAGCACACATACTTGAAATCATTTTACCATCTCCAAAATCTCTTATTCTTCCTTCTCACGCAGCCTTACACTCTTAAAAACAAAGGTTCCAAAAGGGTGTTTTTGCAGTGGTGCCATAGAAGAACCATTTTTGGTTCCCCAAAGAACCTTTCAGTGAACAGTTCCTAAAAGAACCATTTTGAAGAATATTTTAAAAATCTAAGGAACCTTATTCGACTATAAAGAATGTTTTCTGCATTTGAAAGGTTCCATGGATGTTCAAGATTTTTCATAGACCCATTTTTAAGAGTGTAACTGTTTTATCTTATGGTTTGAGCACAATGGACATGTATTTTTGCAGCTCTAGCAAAACTAATCCATTTCGACCCAGTTTCATGTCATTCCTGAATCATTCAAATGCTTTCCATTTCCTCTCCATTTCAAGGTATTTTTTCTATCATTCATTTCATCGGACTCCAGAAAGACACATCATTGTATATGCATAGTTTTTTGGTGGTGTCCATTTTACTTCATGATTTTCGCTGAGGGAATCATATGGGAAAAATCACTTCGTCGAATGCTTCTCCTGCTTTTCATTTGTTACATCTGAGAAAAAGACTCCAGTAATAGCACATTGCATCTCCTCCAACAATGTCTCAAACCAAAATGACAAAATGAAAATATTTTAATGTATGATATTAATTATTAACACACTGGTTAGTGCAGACAGTGTTTACTGTTTACTGCACGCTGTTATTCTTATCGTTATTTCCCTATAGCGGCAAATTAACCGGAAGTCTCGCCCATAGGCTTACTTCTGCGTCTATTTCTGGATAGGCTATACATAATATGCAACATGACAATCAAAAAATGGCTCTTTGTTTCAATGATAGAGTAAGAGTTCATTAAGCAATCCGGTAAAAGACACTTTGCTTATCAGGATAAGCACATGTATAGATAGACATTAGGATGGCATTTTTAATAAAGAATTTTTTACGAATTTTTTAAGAATTTTTTTAAGTTTAAAAGGTGGAACAGGTGTACAAAATTGACAGTTTTAGATCATGACTCTTAGTTCCTCTTGTTCCTCTTGTATAGCGTCCCTATATAACCTCCCACACATTCAAATGAGGACCAAACAAGCGCGTTTTGTAAATCACTGATGACAGAGGATTTAATCCGTGACGCGGGTTCGCGCGCATCAAAAGAGTCGCGCGCAATTGCGCGTGGGCTCTGCTCTTTATGGCACGAGCTGCACAGGTATAAAACCAGGAGACGCACGACTCAGAATGCAGAAAATCGGAGAAGTCGACACCCACCGAGCAAGAAGTGCAAACAAGACCTCATTCAACGGAATGTAAGTGTTCCATTTTTATTAGACTTTAACATTTTGAAACTTTTAGAGCTTCGTTTTACTTAAAGTTTTATTCCTTTTAGAAAGTAATGAAATAATAATATCACTATTAAATATCTTTATTAGCATTATTGGAAACCAAACTTAAAGTTTTATGATGACAGAAACCTATCATTTAATTTTACGCAGATCAAAATCCAGTCCAAACGTCTTCCGGACGTGTTAACATTTGTTTTATAGGGCTATGAGTTACTTTTAAGAACATTAGATTACGTTTTAACATAGACATTTTTGCTTTGTTTTATCTCAGATGCATCCAAACATGAAAATGTGGATTGGCTGGGCAGCGTGCGCCTTCCTCTTGTTCGCCTGCTTGGGAACTCTAACGGAAGGGTATCCAACAAAACCCGACAACCCTGGAGAGGACGCACCTGCGGAGGAGCTCGCCAAGTATTATTCTGCACTAAGACACTACATCAACCTTATAACACGGCAGAGGTGAGCTCATTATATATATATATATATATACTTATCCAAAGAACTGGACAGAAATGCTCACCAATTCTTTCTCAGGTTGTTCCTGTCTCTCATGTCTGTTTTTTTTTTTTCTGTTCTCAAAATCTCAAAACACCCTTTACTCTCATTTTATTATCGACAAAAGTTAATCTGTATTTCTGCAGATTTAGAGGTTTAATAACACTAAAACGGCCTCCACGTTGAAGCCACTGAAGGCTGGAAAACTGTAACATAGTCCCGTTTCTTTCTTTGCAGAAGCACCGTATTAATCCACAGATAAAACCCCGCTGACTCTCTAATTAACTGCGGCGCATTAAATGTGTTTCTTTGTTGAGTTAAAACAGCGGGATGTGGTTTTATACTTACAAAATTAATTACTGACGAGACGAAATACAGCCTTGTTTCTTTAAAGGTCTTTTGATAGCGATTGAAGTATCAACCAGAAATGCTAAGGAACGGTTACAAGATAAAATTCCTTTTTATAAAAAAAACCTTTTTTTTTAGTAAAAGGGGAGAACACTGATCTCAAGTGAGCTGGAAATTAAAAAGAGGACTCGTCTTGGAGTTGTGAGAAACGAGTGAAAGCTGAAATTGGGATTTACATGAGGGGGAGGAAGGGTCGTTTAACATATTACGGCCAGGTTTCAGCACATTTTTTTTAAAGTTTCATACAAAACTTATAAGCAAGTTAGAGTTCTGTTCGGGAAAAGAAGTCGCTAAATATTTCAGTACTTAAGTAGGCTGATGGGGCATTAAAATACAACTCGAGGTGCGCAACGTGAACCTCAATATTGCGAAACTTTTCTTATTCAAAATTATTTTGCAGATGTTGACTCCACTTATAAGTACTGTGTAATTCTTACACTGGCGTGATTTTTGCTTATTTGTTCTGTTTGACAGGTATGGCAAAAGGTCCAGCGCTGACACCTTAATTTCAGACCTTCTGATTGGTGAAACAGAGTCCCACCCCCAGACAAGGTAAGATTTATAAATGGACATTTAGATGGCTCATTGATTCTTTTATGGCAATATTATAATCAATCATAGTGTTCCGCTTACCATTCTTTACAGTGAATAAAAACATAAAGTGGTGAATAAAGAACACTGTTTATTATGTATAAGACAAAATTATGTCTGTTAATTTACAGATATGAGGACCATTTGATGTGGTGATCCCAGCAACTGTGTTAATCCAGTTATGTCCATGTGTCATCCTGTGAACTATTACGGCAACCAGATCTCATAAAAATGAAATCATCTGCATCATCAAGATCAGCAACTTGCTGCAAACTACCACATCCATTGTCAGAATATGAAAATACTGCAGAACATTCAAATGACACATCAAATCCTTATGTCTGTACGAGTACACGTCTATGTGAAACGCTCCAACATATGAATATGGTCTTGTTGACGTGTGCTCTCTCTAGAATCATCAAAGTTCAGTCAGCCGTTCAACAAGACAGTTGTACAGAGACTTACTGTGTCTATGTGTGTCGTGTCCATTGTATTCCTAAATATCAAAGGAGAACATTACTGACTGTACAGTATAACCGTGCTAATAAAGTCAACTATATTTGAAAGAGCTGTCTGTTTTCTGTTCTCAATAAAACATCTCAGTGGAGTTTAAGGATATAACCACAATTTAGTGCAATGTTTCCTGGCAGTTTCATCAAGAAAGTAAAACTCAAACAGTAATATAATAAAAACAGCCCTTGCTTAAACAAGTCTCTACTGTTCTGAGATGTATATGTAGTTTAAATATAAAGTTTTTGTAAAGTTGTTTGAAGTTTTTCAAATTTGTATGACAACAAATGGCCTGTTGGTCATATCTACTGATTATCAGTTTATTTAGACTAATTGTTGCTAATCATTGCAGATATTGAAACAGGGTCAAAATATGAAATTAAGAATGCATGCAGACCATTACACACAGACTGGGAAAAAATCAAATAAAAATTAGCAACCAGAACATATCAATCAGCTAAAACTGACCTACAACAGAGGTCTTCAGCCCTGCTCCTGATGACCCACTGTCCAAGTTTAGCTCCAACTCTTATCAAACACCCCTGAAGCAGATAATCAAGCTCTTCAGGATTGCTTGATACACATACACATACAGATGTTCTAAAGCAAGCTGGAAATAAACTGGGTCCCCAGGAGCAAGGTTGAAGACCTCTGACCTAACATTAACCGTGTTGTTTTATGAATACTGCATATTCTGATGTACTACTTAACCGATATACTGCTTTTTGCATTGATTTCACTTATTAGAAATGTTGTTTTTCCTCAGTCTTAAGCTGACAAAAATAGAAGATGGGTGCAGATTTTACAGTGACGCTTTACTTTTTACAATGATGGTACACAAACAAATGGAATACTGTCATACTGCTGGCTAGATACTACGCAAAATACACTGCATACTGCTTAAGATTTTTGTGAAACACTATACATAACCATAAACATTTTAAACTGCATAATGCTAAAATTTCAAATGACCTCATTACATTTCATGCTTAATTATGATTGGTGTCCAATTATCTTCAACTGCATATTGCATCATAGAGGGTTTTCACGACGTGTCAACAATTGGCCATATTGGCAGCACTGAATGTAAACAATGCCACTGAACTGAACGAAACTAGCATATTTCGCTGATTATTGCTGCTGAAAATTGTCAATTATTGTCATGTTTTGGGTTTTACTAATCAGTCGGACCACTTAGAGTACTATAGACTGCCAAAACATATAACAAATCAAGGAGAAAAATGAAAAAAAAAAAAAACTGTCTGAGGAACAAAAGGCGTTTGTGGTTGGCCAAACTGAACCAGGACTTCCAGGGCAAGAATCTTGACAACATCTGTGTTTGTTCTTATCATTTCTGGTCAGGTAGGTGAAATATTAGACTAATATCTTAATCAATACTGCTGGTAAATATCTTTACCATCTATTAACTTTAGTTTGCCAAAATATTCCGCTCTTTTCTGCTTTCTTAGTCCTTCTCTATGTGATTTAATAGCTTCCACACGTTTTTTTCCCGTGGTTTAGACAGCATAAATTAGTAGAACCACGTATTCAGTAGTACATTAACCGAGCAATTCATTCTGTATCCGGATAACTGACCAAATCGTGACGTAAGTGCAAACCCTCTATAAGTCATCCGTGTATTCCAAGTATGCAGAAAATTGGGATACACGCACACTACAGAAATAGTAGAACTAGTATGTTAGTGTTTTATTCTGGACATAACTAAAGTAGACCTATTTGTCATAGTCCTTAGCTATGTCATTAGCAATATAGATGTTTTTAAGGTTAATTTGTTATGGAATATGGATTGCTACAGACTACACTTTGTGGACTCAAAGATCCACATTGCCGTTTATAATAAAACATGGATCGGATTGTTCATATAATGGGCTGTATGATTTGCTCATACTGATCCAAGAAGGAGAAACGTACATTAGAGGTTTGTCATTGCCAGCACCTGTTACAAAAAATAAATAAATAAATAAATAAAAATAACAGTTTGTAATGCCCACATAAATAAGTGGAGCCCTTTGTCAACCGATGTGTTTAATGATTACAGAAGTGCAAATACCTTCACTAAGATGCGTTTCACCTGCACCTGAATCACCCTCAACATACTAGACTAGAGGAAACCGCAAAAAAAGCATTTTGTAGAAAGCGCGCCCTCTTGTGTGTGTTCGAGCATCCAGTATCTTGCTTTTGTTCATTTTCCTGAAGCTGTCCCTCTTACAATTTTGCTGATTTCATGTAGCCTACACGATTCTGTCAGTTTACTTATTATAATATGTATAAACGGTAGATATATAAAGAAAGCTCTATAGTTAGCCTTACAATTTGCCAGTTAAATGCAATGCAAATTGTATGGAGAAACAATCGCCCTGATTCCTATCGTTTGCCCTGTCTACTGGATAATATGAATTGTAATATAAAAATCATTGTAATATGTTTACACACAACGCTACGCACACTTTATTCATTGTTATTCACTACATAAAACACCCACACACTGCTCGGACGTCTCTTACAATGTTAAAATACATTAATCAATGTAACCACTAGCATAATCTGCCACGAGAGGGCGAGGCGTAAACCCAGGACGCGTTCTGATTGGTCCACTCACGCAGACGTCACTCGAAAGGCGAGGCTTAGCGTTTGATTGGCATTGTGTGTGTCCGAATAGTTAGCCACGGGACCCACGACTACTGAAAGCTTTGAATATCTGACCGGGACGACTGGAGAGGACTCGGAACAACCTAGGTGAGTGCATAGATCATATAATTTGCAAAGTGCGGACCGGAGCAAGTTGTGTTTCATTTAAAAGTATCAATATATGTGCTGGGAAGAGCCACTTTGTCGTAGAAATGACTTTGCCTTCGGAAGTCCAGCCCCCCAGCTGTCCTTTTTAGTGTGCGTGAATTGTGCATGTTGTGTGTGTGCACGCGCAATGCGTGTGAGTGCTTGGAAAGCACCAGGTTCGGTGACTGATAGGGGAACAGACTTGAGTTCAGTCCTTCTCTCCTCTGTCCAGTGTCCTGTCATGCTTCAGGTGAAACAGGTTATCTGTGCTTTGAATAAATAACAAAAATGGCCGCGCGTGTAAAAAAAAATCTGCAAGAAACACAGTTTGTAAATACATATTGTAGATAATCTTTTGACAGAATAGATTTTGCTTGCCTCGTTCTGCCAATATTGATCTGTTTTGCTCATCTCCTGGTATCATTCATTGATTCATCGTCCCGCGCTGCAGTTTTGATGGAGAGGAGCTCGAAAAAACGTCCCGTGGGAATGAAAACATGGCTAGAAGGGACTATATTATGCAACTTCTTCATAAATAAATCTTAATCGCACACATCTGCGGTTGTCTCCTTTTCTGACCGCATGTGAAAGGAAGAGGACATGGTGGGTGTCCTTGCGCATTTCAGCTTCTGTCGGCCTCAGTTGTGGTGTTTTAAAGGCGGCTGTCACTTGAAAATAGTTCTAATGTGCAAAAGCTGCTAAATATTGCAGCCTGGTAGCTATTCGGAGTGTAAATGTCTCGTTTAATTCATAAATGTGTCCTACGCCGACTCGAACCCTGAACATCTGCCTGCGTAAATATTTCCTGTGAAGTAACCGGGGAATCCCTCTACGTCATTACGCAGAAGACTTGGGGTTCCAAATGGGCGGGGCTTCAATTACCTGTCAATGCCAGGAAACTTTAGCGCAATTTATTTTCACCCCTTCACAATTTTTTTCCCACCCTTAACAAACAACGCCCTAATTCATACATTTTACTTAACAAAATAGACACAGCGTCAAATAAGCCAACAAGTGCAATCAAAACATCTGACATTATCCTTATTGTTAAAATTTTCATAACTCTTAAACAAATCTCCAGTGAGTACTTTTTTTTTTGTCTCCTTCACAATTCTTCACTCATTACAATACTGTTCAGTTTTGTGTTACATTTTTACTTTAACTTTGCCCTCAACCTAATGGAAAATTTGTGCAAAAATATTAAATAACACAAATGAAAATGGTGGATATTGTTCCTTTTTACTAGAATGATCTTATACATAACATGGTGATACCATGATGAGAATTGTTGTTGCTTTTTATTATTTGTTTTGCTGTAACACTTGGCACAATCAGCGTAATCCTCTTATTTGCAGGGCACTTCATCATGCAAACTGACCTACATTTTCATGCGAGGGGGGCTTGTGGGCGATGTGCTGTACCCTTTGTTGAGAGACGAGTGTGTGTGTGCTCCATCAAGTTCACTAATTATCAAGCATTTCTTGAGACATCCACTGCAGCAGCACAGGCTGTGGGAAGGACATTAGGCTATTGGAAAATCCAGGTTACCAGCCACTATTTATGAGACTAAAGAGACACTCATAATAGCTGGTGCACCCAAACATTAATGGATGTATATCTTTGTTTTCTTAGAAAAAATATTCAGTGCTAAAAATGCTATGTGTTTTATGATTAGGTCTTTTTGCACACGTTTTAAAGGATTAGTTCACTTCCAGAATAAAATGTTCCCGATAATTTACTCACCCCCATGTCATCCAAGATGTTCATGTCTTTCTTTCTTCAGTCGAAAAGAAATTAAGTTTTCTCCATATAGTGGACTTCAATGGGAGCCAATGGGTTGAAGGTCTAAATTGCAGTTTCAATGCAGCTTCAAAAGACTCTGCATGAAGCTGCACGAGTCTTCTCCAGCGAAACAATTGGCCATTTTCTAAAAAAAAAACAAAAACACGGTTTCACGCATTAGGTAATAATGTTGGCGAAGACACGCGTGGTTAGGGCTGGACAATAATTCAATATCAATATATATCGCAATATAATTTTTTTTCAATAACGGTGATATGATATGAACGGTGATAACACATTTTCGATATTTCCATATTACCAGTGTTTCCCATACATTGATTTATTTGTGGCAGTTGACTTCGTTGAATCAACATGAACACTGCACCTTAGAAAATCAAAATGTGACTCGGGTGTTTTATATGAATATAAGCTATTTTTGAAGGGAACTGATCGTCTTCAGAAAGTGTCATTTTCATTTTATCTGTTAAAGTAACGTTCATGAGCACAGCGCTGCTTTGTGAGCAGACATTACTGGGGAAACCACTGTTTTTGCCGCTCCAAAAGCGCCTCCTGCTGGCAGAGAATTAATTTTCATTTTCAGTAAGTCTCCAGCAACATGTTTTTGTTGTTGCTCACTCTTTTTTTTTTTTTTAACTTTTGTTTGAATCTATAAGAATAATCAGTTTAAAGTTTAGTTAAAGATATTAATATTATTAAGGTGTGTCTGAGAGTCTTATGTTTATTTGACAGCGATTTCACATTTCTTGTTTGTATCAGGGCTAAATACAAATAAAAGGTGAACATTAATTTATTTGTACCATTTTTATTTCTAAAATATGATATAGTTTTATCGGAGGAGGTTTCATAGGCCTGGCAGAATCATTTTAATAAGTTTGTAGATACTGACAACTGTTGAGGGCATTCTTGGCAGTTTTCTGAGGCTTTTTAAAATATTGTTTATATCGATATCGGAATTATGTCTTATCGACTGAAATCAAGAAATACATTCTGATGTAAATTTTGGCCATATCGTCCAGCCCTACGTGTGTTTAGTTTTTTGTGTGTGTACTTCGGTTCAAAAAGGTAGGGTAGGGCAAAAAACTTTAAAAATGTATCCTCCAACTTCAAAAATGCCCGACATTGTTGTTTTACCTTTTGTTTTTGTTTTTTTTTACTTTCTTTGCACGTTTGCTTTGTAAACACTGGGTCAGTACTTGCGCCTAAGCCATGCATGCATGATTACGTAATCCATGAAGTCAAGCTAGTGTGAGATGAGCATTTGTGGTTAAAAAGTATATAAATTATTTTTTTTAGAAAACAACCAGGTATATAATAGATAAGACCCTTATTCCTCAGCTGGGATTGTGTAGAGCCCTTTGAGTCCCAGTTGAAACTGCAGTTTGGACCTTCAACCCAATGGCTCCCATTGAAGTCCACTATATGGAGAACAATCCTGAAATGTTTTTCTCAAAAACCTGAATTTCTTTTCGACCAAAGAAAGAAAGACATGAACATCTTGGATGACATGGAGGTGAGTAAATTATCAAGAATTTTTTATTCTGGAAGTGAACTAATTCTAATGCTTAGATTTTTTTAAAGCTTGCACAACTTTGGCCTTTTTATAGTAACATGTTCATGTAAAGAAATTTCCAGTAATGGCACAGAGATTCACTGAAGCTTGCAGAATTGCACAGTCCCTCGAGAATCCATCTTAATTCAACATGTATGTTGGACACCTATTTTTATCTGTCATGTAATATGCATAGCACACTCTCCAACTTCTTCATTCAAAATGAAAATGCCTATGAACGTTCTTTGTCTTCTGAGTTGTTTGGACGTCCCAGTTGTCCACCTGAAATGAAAATTTGCCGAAAATATACCCATCTTCAGGCCTTCCAAGATGTAAATGAGTTTGTTTCTTTATCTGAACAGATTTGGAGAAATTTAGCAATGGATCCTCTGCAGTGAATGGGTGGCATTGGAATGAGAGTCCAAACTGCTGATAAAACGTTACAGTAATCCACACAACTGTAATCCATCACTTAAAGGAACACTCCACTTTTTTTGAAAATAGGCTAATTTTTCAACTCCCCTAGAGTTAAACAGTTGAGTTTTACTGTTTTTGATTCAATTCAGCTGATCTCGGGGCCTGGTGGTAGCACTTTTAGCATAGCTTAGCATAGATCATTGAATCAAGTTAGACCGTTAGCATCTCACTCAAACATGACCAAAGAGTTTTGATATTATTCCTATTTAAAACTTGACTCTTCTGTAGTTACATCGTGTACAAAGACGGACGAAAAATAAAAAGTTGCGAACAAAGATGGTCGAAAAATAAAAAGTTGCGATTTCCTAGGTCGATATGGCTAGGAACTATACTCTCACTTCGGCGTAATAATCAAGGAACTTTGCGGCCGTACCATGGGTTGCAGCAGGCGCATTGATATTATGCAGCCATCAACTCTGCCGGCTGCAACTCTGCATCTACACAAACTTAGTGCCGGTCACTTTCAGGCACTGTGTAATATCACTGCGCCTGCTGCACCCATGGTACGGCAGCAAAGTTCCTTGATTGTTACGCCGGAATGAGAGTAAAGTTCCTAGCCATATCAGCCTAGAAAATTGCAACTTTTCATTTTCCGTCAGTCTTAGTACACGATGTAGCTACAGAAGAGTCAAGTTTTAAATAGGAAAAATATCGTCATTATATATGGTCATTTTTGAGCGAGATGCTATCGGTCTAATCAGATTCAATGATCTATGCTAAGCTATGTTAAAAGTGCTACCGCCAGAACCGTAGATCAGGTGAATGGATTCGAAAACGATAACTGTTTAACTCCAGGGGAGTTGGACAATGAGCCTATTTCAAAAAAAGTGGAGTGTTCCTTTCATATTAATTCACAAATGCATAGGCTGTTGATATGTCTTATTTAAACAATATGTCTCATCATTATGAATGAACTCATTTTTTGATTTTGTGACATGAAGAGATGAGTGGAGCAGAAGCGGTTTGGATTTTGCTTAACACAACAAGCCAGCCAACTGCCTCTTGACCTCAAATGACAGTTCACACAATGACCCGCTGTGTCAGGGTCAGGGCTGTAACAGTCTCCGTCCCGACCCAAGAGAAGAGCTGTGTGTGTGTGTGCTTGAGCAGTGTTAAATGGTCTTTCTCTCTCTACAGATTCGGCACTTGCCTAAAGCAGTGGATGAGAAGTTTTTAGCAGCTCGGGGAGGGAGCGGGAACAGCATCGGCCACAAGTGAGTCGTGTGTGAGTGTGTATTTGTGACCGAAGGAGTGTGTGTGTGTTCATCATTCCAGTGTTACTTCAAAGTATATGAACTGTATTAGTGAATGTGGCATTGTCTTCACAGCTGGAATCTCATTGATCGGCAGCCATGATCACAGGTAGAGATGGTGAAGTGAGCAGGAGAGAGACTGAGTGCACTTATCTGGCCTGCAACTGTATATGAGAGTACAAGCACTTTTTGTAAGCCAGTTGTTAAACTGCTGTAAAACAGCATGTGCTTGGTCACCTATTTAAATAGTTGTAGGGATCTGAAAGATGTAAACAACTAAAGGTGATCAAGATAAATAAGGTAAAACGTCAGGCATATGATACAATTTTAGATGTAAAACAGTTTAATTTCTCTGCATGGTAAAGTTTTTATTTATTTATTTATTTATTTATTTAGACTAAATAATAGCATGTTCATCAGTTGCATCAAGCTACACATTTTCCACCTTCCTGATTCACAAACATGCGAATTACTGACATTTTGAAGGCTCAGCAGTTTTATTTTAGTATCAAGATACCATTATAGTTTTTATTAATTATATGTTTCGGTGTATGCTAAAACATGCTAGCAACTTGCTAACAACATGTAAATCATGCTAGAAATATGCTAATTATGCTAAAAAATGCTAGCAACATGATAACAACATGCAAGAAACATGCTAATCATGCTAGAAACATGCTACCAATACGTTAATGACATGCTAATCATGCTAGACATGCTAACAACATGTTAATCATGCACAAACATGCTAATCATGTTAGAAACATGCTAGCAACATGTTAATTATGTTTACAATGCTAGATACATGATTAGCAAAATGTTAACAATATAATAATCATGCTGAAAAATGCTAGCAACATGCTATTCATGTTAGAAACATCCTAGCAACATGTTAATCATGTTAACAATATGCTAAAAACATCTTAACATCCTATTCATATTAGCAACATGCTAGCAACATGTTATTCATGTTAGCAGTATGCTAGCAACATGTTAATCATGTTAACAATATGTTAGAAAAATCTTAACAACATGCTAATCATGTTAGAAACATGCTAGCAATATGTTAATCATATTAGCAGTATGCTAGCAACATGTTAATCATGTTAACAATATGCTAGAACATCTTAACAACATGCTAATCATGTTAGCAACATGCTAGAAACATGCTAGCAACATGTTAATCATGCCAGAAACATGCTAATCATGCCAGAAACATGCTAATCATGCTAGAAACATGTTACCAATATGCTAATGACATGCTAATCATGCTAGACATGCTAACATCCTAGTAACATGTTAATCATGTTAACAATATGCTAAAAACATCTTAACAACATGCTAATCATGTTAGCAACATGTTAGAAACATGCTAGCAACATGTTAATCATGCCAGAAACATGCTAATCATGCTAGAAACATGCTACCAATACGCTAATGACATGCTAATCATGCTATACATGCTAACATCCTAAAAACATCATAGCAACATGTTAATCATGTTAGCAACTTGTTAAATCATGTTAACAATATGTTAGCAACATGTTAGTCATGTTAACAATATGCTAAAAACATCTTAACAACATTGTATTCATGTTAGAAACATGCTAGCAACATGTTAATCATGTTAACAATATGCTAAAAACATCTTAACAACATGCTAATCATGTTAGAAACATACTAGCATGCTAGATGTTAATCATATTACCAATAAGCTAATAATGCTAGAAACATGCTAACAACATGCTAATCATGCTAGAAACGTTTATTATGTTAGAAACATAATTAGCAACATATTAACAACATGATAATCATGTTGAAAACATGCTAGCAACATGTTAATCGTGTTATAAACATGCCAGCGGCATGTTAATCATGTTAACAATATGCTAAAACATCTTAACAACATACTAATTATGTTAGCAACAGACTATCAACATGCTAATCATGCTAGAAACATGCTAGCAATATGTTAATCATGCCAGAAACATGTTAATCATGCTAGAAACATGCTAATCATGTTAAAAACTTGCTAGCAACCTGTTGCTCATATTAATGTGATACATAATGCTATCAGCATGCTATCAACATCTAAATTTTAACTTTATCTAAAAACTTTTTTTTAAATGTCTCTATAAAATAAAAAATATTTTATTTCAACTATGTTTTTTTAATGTCAAGTAACACAATGTTTTTTATTTCAAGTAACAAAAATGTAATTTGTGTTTTGTTTTTTTAATGGATTTAGGTTTAATTAATGGTTTTAGGTTTATAATCTTGAATATCAGTGCTTGTTTGGAATGGTTTACAATGTATTTTATCTTCATTATTTGTTGGTCAGAAAAGTCCTCAGTCTCTCTCCACAAATTTAAGCCTACTAAAATAAATATTTTTTTGCAGCTAGCTCTAAAGTAATGCTAACCAAGAGCAAATGTTAACTAAATATACTTACAGCTGTTGGGAAATCAAAGCCTTCATCAGGTTTGGTTAAGTTGGTTTCTTTTAATTGCGTCTATGGGACATGGTAGACATAAAATGCTGCTAAAGGTGTATTCTGCAGTTGCTACAGGCTTATATTAGTGCTTCAAAAGTACAAAGGCTCTCTGTGTGTAGCATGGAGTTAGCCTGAATGCTAATGCCTTACAAAGGTAATGGTCTTTTTCTACAACTGCAGATTGTACCTGAAAGCCGATGATGATTTGCTAGTCATGCTGTCAGAGGTAATTTGTTAACTCAGTGTCTCCTTATTCACTTCTTTGAAATCGTTTTCTCATATTTATGTTTGGAAAATGAGTGTGAAATTAACCAAATCAGTATTTGTTTAACAGGCTGATTCTAAAGGTTAAGATGGCAGATAAATTCAGCTTCTAAATGCACTGCGCTTTCCTCCTAAATGAATCATTTAAAACACATGTGCAGTAAACATATGGACCCTTTACTGGAAGTATCTCACCCCTCAGGCATTATTCATCACCTCTTTTTTCCCGCCTCTTCGATCGTGAGTCATTTACACACCTGATGCTCAGACGTGCCTTTTCAGCCTTGCTCCAACAAGCACATAATGGATTCTCTAATCCAGTACGGTTGTATTGAGATTAAAATCCGAGTCAGATTTACTGAAGGCAGTGCCATGAGAGGGGGGAGGAAGAAATGGAGATATGGGGGAGGGGCGCTGGATTAGGGACAGATCGTATCCGCTTACGGCACAGCTGTGCAAGAGAGTGACTATCATTGCTGGATGCCTCTACAAACTGACCTCAGATCAGACTAGGCCACTGTATCAGTCTTAAACAGAGAAACGTTTAGTTTAGATCAGCCATTTGGATGAGATATGACTATGGCTCATCCAATATAGTTGTATATAAAAATATATGTTGTATAGGAAATGAAAATAAAATAAATAAAGAATTTTTATTTTATTTTATTTTATTTTATTATATTTTATAACTCTCAGTTTAGATTAGATATTGCTATAAACATTGCTGGAGCCCCCCCCCCATAAAAATGTTGCATATATATGCAATCGAAATTATATATATATAATGAATCTAAATTATAAATCTAGATTATAACTATAAATGTATAAAGAAATTATGAAAATATAAGAATCTATAAATATAGAAAATTATAAATAATAAATATATAAATGGAATTCAGGAATGTAGAAAATATCAGAAATGTAAAAAAAATGTGTTCATTATCATTCAAATGTTTGGGGGTAAGTTTTTTTTAAAGAATTATTTTATTTTATTTTATTTTATTTTATTTTATTTTATTTTATTTTATTTTATTTTATTTTTATTTTATTTATTTTATTTTATTTTATTTTAGATCAGATGGCACCAACCAACGGGGATCACAGTCGAATCAAGATTTATTGCATCTAGATCACTTTATTTTTTAGACATTCTTGTAATATTACTATAAACATTGCTGCCCCCCCCCCACACACACTTACACGCATATATCTCATTATAAATGTAGAAATATATAAGAAATTATAAGAAACTATTAATATAGAAATTTATAAATAATAAATATATCATTTGAGGAATGCAGAAAATATCAGAAATGTAGAAATGTGTTCATTACCATTCAAAAATTTGGGGGTCAGTTTTTTTTTTTTTTTAAGTTTTATTTTTTCATACATTTTTTTAATATTATTATAAACATTGCTGGAGTTTTTCTGCCCACATAAAAATTTTACTTTATTTATTTATATGTATTGTTGTTTTTCTTTTTTTTTCTCTCTTTTTTTATTAAATTGTTATTATTCTTTCTTTTAAATTATAATTCTTTGGAAAATTATTTCCATTTTTCATAATTTAAGAAATGAATGTCTAGTGTGTTTAAACTCAAAAATAAGGATTTAAAAAAATAATTAAATTTAAATATTTTTTTCCATTATGAATTATAAATGTATAAATATATACATTTATAAATGATAAATACATACATTTCAGAAATGTAGAAATATGTCCGTTACCATTAAGTAAGTTTTCTTTTCTTTTTTTTCTTTTCTTTTCTTTTCTTTTCTTTTCTTTTCTTTTCTTTTCTTTTCTTTTCTTTTCTTTTCTTTTCTTTATTAGCTAGGCATATTGCTGTTTTTACTGTATTTTTAATCAAATAAATGATTGGTGTGCATAAGAGATTTCTTTTTTTCAAAAACATTAACATCCAACAGACCCCAAACTTTTACAGTATTGTATTTTATACATTTCAGATATAGTTGAGAAATATTTAAATCTAAGGTTTAATAATTAGTGCCAGCGATTAATAATTATGTTCGGAGAAACCAAATTGACTCATTCCTGACACAATGTGCATGATGTATGTTTGAAACCAGTTTGGCTGAATTTCTTGGTTCAGTATGATGGCCATGACATGAGACTCATAAACTAAAGGTTATAACATGTCATCGCTTTCAGAGTAAAACTAAGTGAGCTGCTGTTAATACATCCAGCAAGCTAATGCATTTGACCCCAGCTAACATTATCAACACTAAAACACTGCAGCCTACCAGCAGATTCAATCCAAGCATTAAACATTATACAATCAATACATGCAAAAGCTTTATGCTTTATCCTTCATATACAGATCATTCAGTCTTGTGTTGAAGTGTTAAGTGCAGTGTATTGCGTTCATAAAGAAAAGCTGAATTTTTTCACTGTGAAAGCTCAGACTCAACAGCATACACTTGCATGACCAGGATTGGGATAAAGAGAGACTTGCAGAAAGATCAGCGGGAGACATGTTGAATCAGGGTGGCTGAATCTCAGGTTGGCCCCTCAGTCCCCCCGGTTTGAGAGCTTATATAAGGACACTTATGTAAGATGCACTGGGGGGCTTAACTGGGCGATGGGCTGTCTCTGATGTGAGGGGGCGGAGTCTGAAACAGCAGGAGGGGATTGTGGGATTAGATGTTTAGAGGAAGGGCTGTATGTGTGTTTTTAAGTGAAGCGCTAGTAAGAGGATCTGTGTATGTGTATGTGTGTCTCCACATCTGTGTTTGGTAGGCGTCTGGAATACTCTCTCTCCTTTCTTTGTTTGGATGTCTCTCGGCCTCTGTCTTTCTTTTTTCACTTCTGTGCCTCCTGTCAGCTTTTTTATAGAGTCAGAGTAGGTTTTTAGTCAGAGTCTCTGTTTTTATTGGCAAGTCAGCATTTTTCTTGCGGTTCAGGAGAGCAGAGGTCAGATTTGACAGCAGGAATGATTCTCACTGTGGGTGAAACGTTCTCAAACGGAGCAGGTTCTAACTCGGATGCCGAAACTGGGGAGGGGGTGTCTGAACTTGTAGAGAGCGAAGACACTTCTGGAGGTTAGAGAACTTCTTGTTGTTTCACTTCCTCTGTAATTATATGTTCAAATATGAATGGCATTTCATGGTTCTTAGAGGAGGGGTGTGAAATACTCTGACCAAACCAAAAGAGAAAATGAATGGGTTGCCAGGTTGTGTCAAAGAGTGCGTATTTTTTGTAGCAATGGTTTGACAGACGTGTTGCATGTTTGTTCTGTTTATGTATATGTTGTATCAAAGGAAATTCATGCAGGATGAGGGAAAGAGAGAGGATCTCTTACAAAACTTGAGAGAAAAATGCAGTGTGTAAGTTACACACACAATTCAGTCAACATGGAAACATTCATTTGTTGTCTAATAGTGATCAGATATTTTTAGGTGATGGAAAACTTCAACAATAAAACACAAATCGCAGACCAGCTAACACTCTAAATCCTCAAATTAATTACCTGCAATTTTCTATCTTGAAATATTTTCATATTGTGTCAGAATTTGACAGATATTTTTTCCTTTTACATTGACTCACTAAATTGCTAGTTAATGAACCTGAATGACCCAATTTTTGAATATTATTAATTATAGTAAGTATAATAATGATAATGTTTGTGCTTTTTATATTTATTTTATTTTTTATTTTTTAATTTTAATTCTTTATTTTTTTATCAGCCAACTCTTGTGTGTATATATATACACACAAGAGTTTTCTATTTGAATATATTTTAAAATGTAATTTATTCCTGTGATTTCAAAGCTGAATTTTTAGCATTGTTACTCCAGTCACGTGATCCTTCATTGATTAGAAATCATTCTAATATTCTGATTCACTGCTCAAAAAACATTTATTATTGTTGTTATTATTATTATTATTATTATTATGTTGAAAACAGTTGAGTATAAATTTGTAGCATTATAAATGTCTTTATTATTGCTTTTGATCAGTTTAAAGCATCCTAATAAAAGTAGTAATTTCTATATTTTCTTTCCAAAAAAAAAAAAAAAAAAAAATTATACCAACTCCAAGCTTTTGAATGGAATAGCATATAATGTTACAAAAGCTTTTTATTTCAGATAAATGCTGATCTTTGGATCTTTCTATTCATCAAAGAATCCTGAAAAAAAAAATACTCAACTCTTTTAAATATTGTTAATAATAATACTAATAATAAATGTTTCTTGAACAGCAAATCAGCATATCAGAATGATTTCTGAAGGATCATGTGACTCTGAGGACTGGAGTAATGATGCTGAAAATTAAGCTTTGATCACAGGAATAAATTACACTTTAAAATATATTCAAATAGAAAGCAGTTATTTTAAATGATAAAAATATTTCGCAAAATTACTTAATTTTGCTGTATTTTGGATCAAATAAATCCAGGCTTGGTGAGCAGAATCTTACTGTTCAAAAACTTTTGAAATGTAAAACTAAAGTCAAATTTAAACGTTTTACCTGCATTTTCCCATCACCAGGAATATATTTTGAAAAGACTTATATTTTTATATATTTTAAGGCCAGTTACATCATCTTTTGACATTTAGCACTGACTGTTTGCATGGAATTTACTGTAAATCAGTTGTGTAATTAAATCTTTGGGAGTGTAATAACAGTACATGGCAAAACTGTAATTTAACTGTCAAACAGAGTACTAATGTCTCTAATTAGGTCTTTAAAATAAACTAAATTAAAATGTATCTTACAGAATGTGACCGATATGGGAAGATGTTTTTATTAAAGTTTGTTTGCACACGCACACACGTTAACATTAATTGCATGCACTCATTTTTGAGTGCGCCTCTAACTTCATTTGTTTTATGTCCTCCTCAATTGTTTATTACTCTGTCAGTTCATCCATTATGTACCGTGTTCAGCCAAATAAGGGGAGGCCCCAGGGTGCATTTCTCTGTGACATATTTGCAATAGAAAATAAACAGTGGCACAATGTCAGAGCTTGCTGATGGTTGTTTCTGGACTACAACAGTGGCTGACCTGAATTAAGTGAGTGGAATTGAACCACTGAACTGATGTTAAATATTGATCTGTTGGTCTCGCCTACTGTTTCCTGATGGAGAGTAAGTGTGTAAGCACACATACGCGCTCTGTTCTGTTCTGCTGTCACAGATGGATTACACTACTGCAGGCTATGACCTGTGGAGTCACGTGACTCACTGAGCGCTTGGCCTCGCAAAATGGTTGTGTGTAAAGATGAGGAGGGAGATTTGTCAATGACTGTGTTAGAGAGTGTGTTTATCATCAGTATGACTACACAAAGTAAAAAAAAAACAACTAAAAAATAAATAAATAGAATATAAATGTTTTTAATATTTTTAAAAAAACATTTTTATATATATATATATATATATATATATATATATATATATTTTTTTTTTTTTAATGCATTATTTATTTATTTATTAAAAATATATGTTATATTTGTATCAAAATCTTGTATATTTTACTTTTTTTCTTTCTCTATTATGACTTTTATAACTTTGTTGATTATAACAGGCGTATATCATTTTAGTCAATATACTTGGCATCTCTTTCCATTTACACACATACAACTGAATACTACATGTGTTTCACACACTATACTGGTTCACACTCAGGAAATGACCTGAGTGGATCAAATGAGCACTGAAGACAAAAGAATAGCTAAACACCTACAATAAGCAGATGATAGTACTGTGGAAGGGGGTGTTATATTTCAGCCATCTGTTGATTTTGTGATGTGAAGAATGTTTAATCCTGCAGGTGAATCTTTTGCCCTGCCCCCTGACCCTGGTGTGTAATACTCGGCATGTTGCAGGTGTGTCTTATGTTGTAACAGCTCTCTCTGTATGCGTGCAGCTATGCAGCAGGTGTTGGATAACCTGGGCGAGTTGCCCGCCACCACCGGGGCTAAAGACATTGACCTCATCTTCCTCAAAGGCATCATGGAGAGTCCTATCGTCCGCTCGCTGGCCAAGGTATGGAGCATCGAGCTGCCTAGACTTTACACTAGCTGATTTACATTGCTAATGAGGTTCACAAATTAAATTTGTGACTGATTAAGACTGAATGGTATGAATAAATATTGGATATTAAACTTGTGTTTGAACAGCACATTCATTATCGACACATTCAGAAAGTCATGCAGGCTTGTTCGACCAAATGGCGTCATGAAGTTCAGCTTGGAGTTCAGCTCCAACCCTAATTAAAACTCACCTGCTTGTAGCTTTCGAGTAACCAGTCAGACCTTGATTAGCTTGTTCAGGTGCGTTTGATTAGGGTTGAAGCAAAACTCTGCAGGGCTGCAGCTCTCCAGGACTGGCATTCGCCACCCCTGGATTGACTGATGCAATGATGAAATGTTTGTGATCAGGCTCATGAGCGTTTGGAGGATGTGAAATTGGAGGCAGTGCAGGAGAATAACGTTGAGCTTGTGACTGAGATTTTGGGTGACATCAGCGGACTGAGCGTACGAGATGACAGTGCTGCAGAGCTCTCCAAAATCCTGCAGGAGCCCCATTTTCAGGTACAAAGTTTTCCTCTCTCATCTCTTTTTCTATTTTCAGTTCTTGTACCTTCTCGTCTCATTTCATCTCATAATTTATAATCTCGTCTCACCTCGTACCTTCTCCTCTCATCTCATTTAATCTCATACCTTACCTCCTTGTCTCATTTCATCTCATATTCTCTCTTCTTGTTTTATGTTACGCCTTCTCTTCTCATCCTGTCTTGTACCTTCTCATCTCATTTTATCTAATATTTAATCTCGTCTCACCATGTACCATCTCTTCTCATCTCACATCTTCTTTTCTCATGTGTCTTTCTCTCTTGCACATTCTCTTCTTGTCTCATTTCATCTCGTACCTTCTGTTCTCTTTTCATCCCACACACCTTCTCATCTCGTCTCCTCTCTTACGTTCTCTTCTTGTCTCATCTCAAACCTTCTCATTTCATCTCATTTCATACCTTCTCATCTCTTCTCTTACCCTCTCTTTTTGTCTCATCTTATACGTCTCATTTCAGGTCATCTCGTACCTTCTCATCTCATTTAATTTCATCCCTTCTCTCCTTGTCTCATCTCATCTCATAACCTTTCTTCTTGTTTTTATCTTATTCATTCACGTTGCATTCTGTCTTATAGTTTCTCATCTCATTTCATCTCACTTTATAATCTTTTCTCATCTCACATTCTCTCGTCTCGTTTTATCTCCTACCTTCGGTTCTTTTTTCATTGTATACCTTCTCATCTAAGCTCTCATCTAAGCTTTTACCTTCTTTTCTTGTCTCTTGCCTCTTTTACCTTCTCATCTCATCTCATACCTTCTCCTCTCATCTTGTCTCATCTCATCTCATCTTTTACTTTCTTGTCTCATGTCATCTCTCACCTTTTCTTCTTTACTCATCTCATATTGTATCTTCTCTTCTTGTTTTAGTTCATGCTTTCTCTTCTCGTCTCATCTCATCTCGTACCGTCTTTTCTCATCTCATCCTGTACATTTTCCTCGTCTAATCTCGTACGATCTCTTCTTTTCATCGTGCACATTTTCTTTGTCTCATTTCATTTTGTACCTTCAGTTCTTTTTATCTCACCTTTTCAACTAGGCTTCTTTTCTCTTCTCGTACCTTCTCATCTCAGCTCTTACAATCTGTTCTCGTCTCATCTTGTACCCTCTCTTCTTGTCTCACCATGTACGTTCTTCTCTCATCTTGTCTCATCTTGTACCTTCTCATTTCATTTCCTCCCCTACCTTTACATCTTGTCTCATCTCATACCTTCTCTTCTTGTCTTGTCTCATCTCATCTTTTACTTTCTTGTCTTATCTCATCTCATCTCATCTCGTACCTTCACATCGTCTCATCTTCTACCTTCTCATCTCATCTCTTCTCTTACCCTCTCTTTTTGTCTCATCTTATACTGTCTCATTTCAGGTCATCTCGTAACAACTCAACTCATTGAATTTCATCCCTTCTCTCCTTGTCTCATCTCATCTCATAACCTTTCTTCTTGTTTTATCTTATTCTTGTTTTTATCTTATTCACTTCGCATTCTGTCTTGTACTTTCTCATCTCATTTCATCTCACTTTATAATCTTTTCTCATCTCACATCTTCTCTTCTCATCTTGCACATTCTCTTGTCTCATTTTATCTTGTACCTTCTGTTCTTTTTTCATCGTATACCTTCTCATCTAAGCTCTTACCTTCTTTTCTTGTCCCATCTTTTACCTTCTCATCTCATCTCATACCTTCTCTTCTTGTCTTGTCTCATCTCATCTTTTACTTTGTCTCATCTCATCTCTCACCTTTTCTTCTTTACTCATCTCATATTGTATCTTCTCTTCTTGTTTTAGCTCATGCTTTCTCTTCTCGTCTCATCTCATCTCGTGCCGTCTTTTCTCATCTTATCCTGTACATTTTCCTCTTGTCTAATCTCGTACTATCTGTTCTTTTCATCTCACATCTTCTCTTCTCATCTTGCACATTCTCTTGTCTCATTTTATCTTGTACCTTCTGTTCTTTTTTCATCGTATACCTTCTCATCTAAGCTCTTACCTTCTTTTCTTGTCCCATCTTTTACCTTCTCATCTCATCTCATACCTTCTCTTCTTGTCTTGTCTCATCTCATCTTTTTCTCATCTCATCTTCTTTACTCATCTCATATTGTACCTTCTCTTCTTGTTTTAGCTCATGCTTTCTCGTCTCATCTCATCTCGTGCTGTCTTTTCTCATCTTATCCTGTACATTTTCCTCTTGTCTAATCTCATACTATCTGTTCTTTTCATCTTGCACCTTTTCTTCTCATCGTGCACATTTTCTTTGTCTCATTTCATTTTTTACCTTCAGTTCTTTTTCTCACCTTTTCACCTAAGCTTCTTTCCTCTTCTCATACCTTCTCATCTCATCTTTTACAATCTCTTCTCATCTCATCTCATCTCATCTCATCTCATCCCCTCTCTTCTTGTCTCAACTTGTACCTTTTTCTCTCATCTTGTCTCACCTCATCTCAAACCTTCTCATTTCATCTCATCTTGCACCTTCTCATCTCTTCTCTTTTTGTCTCATTTACCGTCTCATGTCATCCTGTACCTTCTCTCATGTCATCTCTTACAATCTCTTCTCGTCTCATCTTGTACGTTCTTCTCATTTAATCTCCTTCCCTATCTTTACATCTTGTCTCATTTCATACCTTCTCTTCCTGTCTTGTCTCATCTCATCTTCTACTTTCTCATCTCATCTCATCTCATCTCATCTCATCTCTCTTCTTTATATTGTACTTTATATTCTTCTTAATATTGTACCTTCTGTTCTCTTTTCATCTCACATCTTCTCAACTAACCTCTTACCTTCTCTTCTCACATCTTGTCTCATCTCTTACATCCTCTTCTCGTTTCATCTTGTACCCTCATCTCACCTTGACCTTCTTCTCTCATCTTGTCTCATCCTGGACCTTCTCATTTCATCTCTTCTCTGACATTCTCTTTTTGTCTCATCATATACCGTCTCGTTTCGTCATCTCATTTCATTTCATACATTCTCTTATCTCATCTCATATTATACCCTCTCTTGTCGTTTTATCTTATGCCTTTTCTTCTCATCCTGTCTTGTACCTTCTCATCTCATTTCATCTCATACTTTATAATCTCTTCTCATCTCACACATTCTCTTCTTGTCTTATTTCTTTTCGTACCTTCTCTTTTTTCATCTCATACCTTCTCATCTAAGCTCTTACCTTCTACTTTTGTCTCATCTCATCTCTCACCTTGTACCTTCTTTTCTCATCTTGTCTTATCTCTAACCTTCTCATTTCATTGAGTAATCTTGTCTCATCTTGCACCTTCTCATCTCATCTCTTCTCTTGTTTCATCGTGTACCGTGTTGTCTCATGTCATCTCGTACCTTCTTTTCTCATTCCTGCAAATGTCATTTCATACCTTATCTTCATTTATCTTAATGTCGTTGTCTCATCTCATAACTTCTCTTCTCATCTTGGTTCATTTTTTGGCACCTTCTGTTCTGATCTTGTCTCATCTCATACCTTCTTGTCTTGTACCTTCTCATTTTTCTTGTATTTTCCTCACTATAATTTCTGCAGTATTTTGTTCTCATTTTCTCTCTTTACTTCAGTCTCTTCTGGAGGCCCACGACATGGTGGCGTCAAAATGCTATGAAGCCCCGCCCCCTCCTGAAGTGACCAATGATGCAGCAGTAAACAACGCTCTCATGCAGGCTGATGCAGTCAGGATGATTGGCATCCGAAAGAAAGCAGGAGAACCTCTGGTATGTGTTTGTGAATATACAGATTTGCATGTGACCACAAGTTCAATCACCACTTTTAAAATCTCATCATTTTAGTCAATATCCAGTCCACACACGAAGGTACAACAGAACGAAAGTGTATGTATGCGTGTCATTACATATGCTATCGTTTCGCCCAGGGTGTGACCTTCCGAATGGACAAGGGTGACCTGGTAATCGCTCGCATACTTCACGGAGGGCTGATTGACAGGCAGGGGCTGCTGCATGTGGGTGACGTCATAAAGGAGGTGAACGGGAAGGACGTTGGCAATAATCCCACTGAACTCCAGGAGATGCTCAAAGAATGTAGTGGAGGAATAACACTGAAAATACTGCCCAGCTACAGAGACGCTCCGGCGCCACCACAGGTAAACATACATACACACACACACACACACACACACACACACACAGTAATATCCATATACACTTCTGTTCTAGTGTTTGGGGTTAGTAAGATTATTTTTTTATGTTTTTGATAGAAGTCTCTTATGCTCAAGAAGGCTGCGTCAATTTGACCAAAAAATGCATTAAAAATAGTAATATTTTGAAATATTATTGCATTTAAAAATTAATTTAAATAATTTAAAATAAATGTATTTTATTTCTCTTTTAATATATTTTTAAATGTCTTTTAATATCACATGATCCTTCAGAAATCATTCTGATATGCTGATTTGAAATAGAAATCGAAAATTATTTGAAATAGAAACTTTTTGCAACAGTTTACTAGTGTTGTCACAATACCAAAAATTTGACTTCGACACGATACCTGACTAAAATATCACGATACTACTACTGAACCGATACTACGAAAAAACATAGAACAACGGGAATAGTAACTGAATAATAGATGATCCAAATGGACATCGTATTTTATCTTTTAAAACAAAGCATTTCATCCCTCCTTTAAAAAAAAAAAATAATAATAATAATAATAATCACATGTAAGTGCCACTACACAGGATTATGGTGAACATCTACCATCTTTGCTATATTGGTAAGTTTGCTTAAAGGATCAAGCCAAATCTTATTTCATGATGTAGTAATTGTATTTGACAACAACAAATTATTAATTGTTTTTTTTTTTTTTTTCTATGTTATTAATAATAAAAACCTAGATGCAAGTCACAAACTAAAGGACAACTACAATAAAACAAAGACAAATTAAATTAAGAGGGCCCTATGAAATCTGTTTTATTTTTTCCCAAATTCAATTAAAATTGTTCTAGACTCTATTTTAATGGTTACATTAAAAAAATATTTATCAAAAATGTCTAATTAATTGAAATCATAAAACTTGCAGAATTTAACAGCAATTTATTAAAAGTTTAACAAAAATTGCGTGTTTTTAAGGCCCTATGAAAAACATTTTATTATTTTCCTCAAAATCAGTTTTGTTTGTGAATCTCTGTTTTCCATTAATTTTCTGGATTCTATTTTAATAGTTTCATTACATTTTAATAATCAAAAGCATGTCTAATGAATTTATAAAGGATAATTAGATTAAATAAGGAATTAATTTATTATAGGCGATTTCTTTCTTTTTTTCAGAAATACTGTGTTGTGTATTTACAATTTTCTGGTAAATAAATTCTGGTAAATAATTTTTCTGGTAAATATTCCTTAAACACTGTGTTAATAATATTTTTATTAGCAGTAGTAGTACTATCTTTACATTAAGTAATATATTAATATATTTCTGACTGTCAAGTTAAACGGAACTTTTATTTTGACAGGTTGCTTCATTATATGACGATAGTTTTCCGCAAAAGAAACGGTAAAATGCTCAAGAAGTAACTCTCAGAGCAGTTCTAGAGATTATGTTCATGTGTTCATGTACTCATATATTGAGGCGGCAGAGGCTGAAAACACCGCGAGCCTCACGCGTATGTGTGTCGCAAACAAAACTGCGCATCTGCGCCATTCACTAACACAGACACGCAGAAATACGGCTCTCATTAAAATGCATTCTTAAAGTACCGGTACTAGTAAAATGCGGAATCGTACCGTTTTTAAAAGCCGGGAATTAAAGTACCGGCATATCGTGCAACACTACTATTTACTTTTACTTTTGATCATTGGGTATTTGTTAAATAGCAGTATTAATTTCTATAAAAAAAAAAATAAACACATCTTACTGACCCCAAACTATAAAAACTGCATATGTAGACACTAAATATGCATAATCATATTTATATTCACTCATGTAGTTCATATCCACCAGTATTTGTTTCGTAAAAATTTAAAACGCACGTGAACTCGTGTGCATGCCGAAACACGCATTCGACATCCATCCTTGGGGATGTGTTTCGCCATTTGTGAAGTCCCATGATTCTTTGTAGTAAAAAAGATCCCTGAGAGCTCTATTAATAACACTCCACATGCTATCTGGGGCATGACACACGCACACACGCACAATTCAATCTCATTACATGGCTCCTGGTATTTTCTCTATATCTCACATCTCCCTCTGTGTACGTAACATATTTATGGCTTCTCAAGAAGCTTTTAGAAAGGGATTCTGCTAATAACATAAATCATTTTGTTATTGTGATTCAGTTTCTCAAAGTCTGTGACACTAGGCCCCGAAATAAGGCTTCTTATTTAAATGCATTTATGTAAATATTATATCATCCCCTCCTCCTCAGTCTGCGGTGAACCTGGAGATTTGCCATGGAAATTTAGTCCCTACACTTGTCGGATCATGACGTTTAATCTACCGTGTGTAAAGTTGGGTCATGTTAATGAAAGATTGTATTTCTGAGATGAAATGGGACCACAATGAGATAGCATGATGTTTTCTCAGTCATTTGCCGATTGATTAATAATTGGAGATGTATTAATGCATATAATAATTATGCTGAGTGCTTTTTAGCGTTTGGATTAATCCCACCTGTTTTATTTCTCTAAGGTTTATGTGCAGCCACATTTTGACTACAATCCAGCCAATGACAACCTGATTCCATGCAGAGAGGCGGGGCTTGCTTTCAAAAGGGGTGATATCCTGCAGATTGTCAACCGAGAAGACCCAAACTGGTGGCAGGTAGCATTACTGTGCTTTTTACTTACCTGTTCTCACTCATGTGTATTGATCTGTCACTGACCGTATTGTTTTGACTGATAGGCATGCCATTTAACGGAAGGAGGTACTGGGCTGATTCCCAGTCAGTTTCTGGAAGAAAAGAGGAAAGCATTTGTTCCTAAAGACCTGGATGGAGCAGGTGACACATTGTCGGCAAAACATGAAATTTCAGAAAACTTGTGACACTGTTTTAAGGACATACTATATTAAAGGATTAATTCACTTCCAGAACAAAAATGTACAGATAATTTACTCACCCCCTTGTCATCCAAGATGTTCATATGTCTTTCTTTTTTCGGTTGTAAAGAAATTAGCAGAGCTGGATAAGACAAGCATTTGAGGTTAAAAAGTATATAAATTGTAATTTTTTTTAGAAAATAACTGATTGTTTTGCTAGATAAGACCCGTGTTTCTTGGCTGGGATCGTTTAGAGCCTTTTGAAACTGCATTTTGGAAGTTCAAACTTGGGGGCACCATAGACGTCCACTGTATGGAGAACATTCCTGAAATGTTTTCCTCAAGAAATTTCTTTACAACTGAAAAAAGAAAGACATGAACATCTCGGATGACAAGGGGGCGAGTATTATCTCTAAATTTTTGTTCTGAAAGTGAACTGCTACTTTAATGTATTATGCTTTTGTAAAAACTACTTTTGCATGGGATACACAAATTTGTCCATTTATAACAGTGGCTCAAAAAACAAAACATAATGCCATCTATTGGACAAATATAGTATTGCATTACATATTAAAGCTCTTTCACTCTTTTTTTCTTTTTTTTTTTTTTTTTTTTTTTAGGAATCTTATGTGGAACAATAACTGGTAAAAAGAAGAAAAAAATGATGTACCTCACTGCCAAAAATGCAGGTAAGTAGATACAATATTTTATTATTAATTTTTAATATATATTTTTTTTATTAATATTTTCTTTTTTTGTTGTTGTAATCAGAAAGGGCCTTAACTAAAATAAATAAAACAAAATACTTTTTAAAATAAATTATTAATAATTATTTTTTATTATTATCAATGTTAAAAATGGTTTTCTTGCTTACTATTTTTGTGGAAACTGTGATAAATTTTTTCAGAATCATTTTATAAATAGACATTATTTATAGACAGAACAGCATTTCTTTGGAACTGAAAAGTTTTTGTAATAAATCTTGACTGTCATTTTTTTTTTTTTTTTTTTTAATTAATGTAATGTATCCTTGCTAAATAAATTAAAATAAATTACAATTAAAATAAACATTTTTATTAATATGAAAAAAAAAAAATAAAATGTGGAGTAAATATTTTTTTAATTTCACAATATTACTGTTTTTACTGTATTCTATTTAAATAAATGCAGTCTTGGTTGGCATGAGAGAATTTAAAAAAAAAACATTACAAAAATCTAAACTATTCTGAATTTTTATAATATATAACTTGTCAAAAATTCAGAATAGTTTAGATTTTTGTATATATAGAAATATATGTGTGTGTGTGTGTGACTCTGGACCACAAAACCAGTCTTAAGTAGCACAGGCATATTTGTAGCAATAGCCAACAATACATTGTGTGGGTCAAAATTATCGATTTTTCTTTATGCCAAAAATCATTAGGATATTAACTAAAGATCATGTTCCATGAAGATATTTTGTAAATTTCCTACCATAAATATATCACAATTTAATTTCTGATTAGTAATATGCATTGTTAAGAACTTTATTTGGACAACTTTAAAGGCGATTTTCTCAATATTTTGATTTTCGTGCACTCTCCGATTCCAGATTTTCAAAAAGTGGTATTTCGGCCAAATATTGTCCTATTCTAACAAACCAAAAGCTTATTTATTGAGCTTTCAGATGATGTAAAAATCTAAATTTCAAAAAATTTAGTTTTGTGGTACAGGGTCAAATATGGAAAAATTATCATTTACAGAATAAGTAAAATATGACCCCACTTTGATTTGATTTCAAAAACTAAGCTTAAGTATGCATCTTTATCCTAATATTGATCAATCCATTGTGCTGCAGAGTTTGATCGGCATGAGCTTCAGATCTACGAGGAAGTAGCACGTATGCCGCCGTTTCAGAGGAAAACCCTCATTCTGATTGGAGCGCAAGGAGTGGGGCGTCGTAGCCTGAAAAACAGACTAGTTGTACTACATCCCACCCGCTTTGGTACCACTATACCACGTGAGTACCTAATACTCATACCTATACTCGTACGCATGTTGTTGTCCATAGGCTGACCCATTTCTTTTTCTTTTTCAATATCTCAGACACGTCTCGGCGGCCTCGCAATGACGAGCAAGATGGTCAATCATATAGATTTGTAACGCGTCTAGAAATGGAGATGGACATCAAAGCGGGCCGGTACCTGGAACACGGAGAGTACGACGGCAACCTGTACGGTACTAAAATCGACTCCATCCATGAGGTGGTGAACACCGGCCGCACGTGTATCCTGGATGTCAATCCTCAAGTGAGCGTCTATCTCTCAAAGTCACATTTTCTATCAGCAATATACATTTATTCTCAAATTTAAAGGTGCATCTATTGGGAACACTACTTCCGACTTTTTCTATCTCTACTCAAATGTTTTTCACTCACAAGATGTAGGTGGCCTACATACCGGTGGTCCCTCCATGGAGGTCACATGAAAATAAACACAACCTTTAGACAAACATACCACAAACTTTTTCCAGTGAGCTTCACCTTGTTATGTTGCGCATCAGTCAACCTTCATATAAACACACAGGTACTCAGCGTGGGAAGCAGAGAGGCTCGTGCTGTCATTTCAGCTGTTTAGCAAGGCTTTTGATGTACATTTTTAATACAATCATGAGATATCAGAGACTTTACATCCATAAACCATATAGTATTGATTGCATCGATATGGCTGTTTGATCTTTCTGTTCTGAATGTTAACCATTTTTCATCTTTACATCATCTGTCCTCAGGCTCTGAAGGTGCTAAAAACTGCAGAGTTCATGCCATATGTCGTGTTCATCGCAGCGCCAGAGTTTGACACACTGAAGGCTATGCACAAAGCTGTGGTTGATGCTGGACTCACCACCAAACAGCTCACAGTGAGTCCTGTTTAACTTTCCAAGGGCTGGTGTTCTGAAAATCTGACCTCACTCTCGGGATTACCTACCCACACTATATTTGTGTCATTTTAAGTTTATGGGTCGGAAAATATGCTACCCATGATGATGGCACATCCTGTAAGCATTTCCTGCTTGGTGAGATATGCCACTTACCCACTCTAACATTTACATCAGTGGTGGCACACCGCACAGGTTTTTTCTGCCTCTAAAATATTCTACCATGCTGTAGTTTTAAACATGACCGTTTTAACTGCTGGTAAGTCATGTTTTTTACAAAGCATGTACAAAGTACAAAGCATTTTTTAAACTGTTCTTCTATGTAAACATAGGCTGAGTTTTCACCTAAAAATAAAAATTCTGTCAGTAATTACTCACCCTCATGTCATTCCAAACCTGTAAGACATTAGTTCATCTTCAGAACACAAATCAAGATATTTTGATGAAATTCAAGAGCTTTCTGACCCTGCATAGACAGCAATGCAACTGACACATTCAAGGTCCAGAAAGGTAGTAAGGACATCTTTATTTATTTATTTATTTTTTTCCACTTTTTGTGCATGAAGAAAAAAAGAATAACGACTTTAACAATTTCTTCCTCAGTCTTTGATGCACATTCATGACATTATTATGACACATGAGTAATTAATGGCAGAATTTTCTATATATATATATATATATATATATATATATTAGGGGTGTGAAGAGACACTTATCCCACGAGACGAGACACAAGATTGGGTTCACGAGAACGAGACGAGACGAGATTTTTAAACTTTTCTTAAGAAATCCTCAATGATGAAATATATAGGGAAAATAGTCTTTTATTCAACTGAAAGGTTGAATTATATGCAGTAATAAACAACATTTAAACAAAAGCTTCACGACTGTGGATAAAGTGAGAATCCCAGTTTTTAATAAATTAGAGACCATGATTCTCTCACGATTCTGGAGAAAAATGATTAGCAAAACTAAAAAAAATAACGTAATTTACTAGTGGTTCTGACAAACTGTTCATTGCTTAAGTCTTTTAAAAACATATATTCATTTAAACAAAAAAAAAAACAAAACAAAACAAAAAACATTCAATGAAGGAGTCATTGTTTCACTTCTTTAAGATTTGTTTGACTATGAAATCTCCTGAAATCTTCCGCGGCGCCATCTTGATCGGCGCCAGGAGCACCTTCAAAAAACCACAACAAATTCCTCGTGTGTTTGCGCACACTTGGCGAATAAAGCTAATTCTGATTCTGAAATGAATGATTCAATGACATACTTTTTTTGAACGGGCAGTTGTCGCCACCTCCTGGCGGAAGAGGATAAGCGTTACAATACATACACAAGTGTTACACTTTCGTTTTGATCGCTGCTGTAGACAATAAGTGTTTATACCCAAACTTTAAACTTTTATCCCAGTACTTCTATTATTGAAATGTCTGTAACGCAGAAATAATGACTATAATGTGGTTGAAAAGACTGTTTGCTTTCTGCGTTCACATTTACCCCGACCGTCTGATTCATTAACATGGGCAGCGACAAAACGTGCTTCTCACCCTTAAAATACACTCGCGATGTGAAATTGTCCTAATAGACATAGCTAAATCGTTGTCATTCAGGAATAAGATTGCGTGGGTGTTTGAATCAAAGATTAATAGTGCAGCTCTAATGTAAACACTTCAAAATGTTTTGCAAGGATATAGTCACGAGATCTCGCGAAATCCGATTGGTCTCGCGAGACACATCGGATCTCCTCACATCCCTAATATAATATATATATATTATCATATATATATATATGAGATTATTATTATTATTGTTATTATTATATATTTTTTAAGAAATTAAATTATAAAGCAAGTATGCATTAAAATGAGCAAGAGTGACAGTATAAACATTTACAATTTTACAAAATATTTTCCTTCTAATTAAAAAGTGTTTCTTTTGAACTTTCTGTTCATCAAAGAATCCTAAAAATATGTATCACAGTATTCTGTGATAATAGCTAATGTCAGGTTATGAGCTCATGAATATTAATTGTCATCCAGGTGTGTTCCACTTGAAGCGGCACTGCACAGAACAATCAGTATAAAAGTACCGCGAGAGCGACTCGAAAGCATATGCAGCCGTCTGCTCTCTTATCGCTCTCGCGGTACTTTAAAGGTGACCAATTATGCCTCTTTTTAGAATATGTAATATAAGTTTCAGGTGTCCCCAGAATGTGTGTGTGAAGTTTCAGCTCAAAATACTCTAAAGATCATTTATTATATCATTTTGAAAATGCCCATTTTGAGTGTAAGCAGAAATGCAGTGTTTTTCGTATATGTCTCTTTAAATGCAAAGGAGCTGCTGCTCCCTGCCCCCTTTTCCTAGAGCTGTGCCTTTGCAATTCGAAAGTCAGATACTCTGCCAAAAAAACATCTGACTGGTTTTGTTTATCATGTCTTTTGCGCTGAAATCATGCGTTTTAAAGGATTAGTTCACTTCCAGAACAAACATTTACAGATAATGTACTCACCCCCCTTTTCATCCAAGATATTCATGTCTTTCTTTCTTCAGGTGTAAAAAAATTGTTTTTTGAGGAAAACATTTCAGGAATTTTCTCCATATAGTGGACTTCAGTGGTGCCCAGGAAGTTTGAACTTCCAAAATGCACATGCACACACACTCCGGTTCATGGCAGGGTATGTTGAAAAACTCATTTTCTCCTCCAACTTCAAAGTCATCCTACATCGCTGCAATATTACCGTCCAAGTGTTTACAAAGTGAACTTCCACAGAAGATCAAATGCCATTTACAAAAAAGTTTAAAAAACGATGTAAGATGACTTTGAAGTTGGAGGAGAACATGAGATGGGAGTTTTTCAACCTACCCTAACTGTCTTGAACCGGAGCACATACACATCGCAGAGCTAGACAAAACAAGCATTTGTGGTTTAAAAAGTGTATAAATATTAATTTAAGAAAATGACCGATTGTTTTGCTTGATAAGACCCTTATTCTTTGGCTGGGATCATTTAGAGCCCTTTGAAGCGGCATTTAAACTCCATTTTGGAAGTTTAAACTCACGGGCACCGTTGAAGTCCATTATATGGAGAAAATTCCTGAAATGTTCTCTTTAAAAAACATAATTTCTTTACGACTGAAGAAAGACATGAATATCTTGGATGACAAGGAGGTGAGTAAATTATCTGTAAATGTTTGTTCTGGAAGTGAACTAATCCTTTAAAGCCATATTAGTTTAAACTTATGATATAGGGTTTTCTGAGCACACGCATCCAAAGAAAACACACAGAAAGCGTCTGTCACACGGTATGCGAGTACTAAACTAAGTTCTCTTTCATGTCGTATTGCTCTTAAACTCTCAAATACACACAAGTTTATGTTAAAAACACAAATGAGTTACAAAAACAGTTGGTTATGTCTGTAAGTGTAAACAGCTGAGAAAGAAATTGAATGTTTTTATTAGTCTCATCTCCTCTGGGACTCTAAATAGTGTTCTGTGCTCATCTGTGCAGCTAACGACAGAACGGTTAGCATGCTTTGCTCCAACTTTCGCCATGAGGTTAGAACTGGTACAGCGTTGACTCTTGTGAAAACAAAAGGGGAGGAAATATTATAATAAGATCCCTTTTCTACATCACGGGGGAGCAAAATCTGAGCGGCTTGTTTTTCACATGCTTGCAGAGAAAGGCTTACCAAAACAGTTAATGGGTAGTTGGTAGATACACCGGGAACCCGATTATAGCTAACATGGGAAAAAGTCAGATTTTCATGATATGCCCTCTTTAAAGGGGTCATCGGATGCCCAAATCGGATTCTTTAGGGTCTTAATGAAACGACTATAATATACTTTGGTTAAAAATTCTCAATGGTAGTGTAAAACAACACCCTTTTTACCTTGCCAAAATCAGCTCTGCAAAAATCATCTCATTCTGGTCGAGGCTGCTTTAAATGCAACTGAGCTCTGCTCGCCCCGCCCCGCCCCTCTCTTCTCTCTGTGGAGTGACGAGCCTGTTTACTTTAGCCACATTTAGCCACGTTTAGCCGCTAAACTTGCTAACAAGCACATTATTAGGAAAGACGATCGCAAAGATTCATAAAAAACCCTTATGCTCACTTCTGCTGTAAGTGAAGCTGGATCACAAATGATTTGCGTGAACACAGACGGATATATGTAGATCGGGAGGCGCATTCCCTTCACAAACAAATGTAATCCACTGCATCTTCAGCAGCTCAGGTGTCGGGAGTAAATGACGACCACTATGTTCATTATTACATCCAGCAACACAACACCTCAATCGCTCAATCGGAGATATTCTTGTCTAACTTACATCCCTGCTGGTGTTATGCCGAATTCTGACCCCCGCCAGATTACTACCCCCCCTAGTATTATTAGGTTTAGGGTTAACAATTTAACAATTATTTGTTTCACTGAATATCTGGTTCATCTGTCAACATCATGAGTTCTCTATTAATTCAAGTAATAATTTTGTTCCATCTCTCTCTCTTTCTCACAGGATGTGGACCTGAAGAAGACCGTGGATGAAAGCGCTCGTATCCTGCGGGCTTATAGACACTACTTTGATCTCATCATTGTCAATGACAACCTAGACTGTGCGTTTGAGAAACTGCAGTCGGCTGTGGACCAGCTCTGCTCTGAACCGCAGTGGGTTCCAGTGAGCTGGGTTTACTAAGGGCACCTTTAGAAGATCACTATACAAGCATGTTTGTGTGTGTATGTGTGTGTGTGTATGATTGGTATACGAGTCGATTGATGTGGGGCAGTGAAGTCACGCGTTTGGATTGACCAACCAAATGAGCGTCGTCTGCCACGAAAGCACCGCTAGCCCCAGCCTCACTATTGAGCACACAATGCAAGGTTTTTTCTACTCAAACTGAAAGGGAAGAGTACTTATTTATTTTAGTATTTGTATGTTTTTAAAGAATATCTTTCTATTTGTTACACCTTTGGAGTTGGAAGAAAAGAAAAAAATTAGGAAAACTGAAACCGGCCTTGGCGAATCGGAGGCCATATTTTTTAATTTATTACTGTAGTTATTTTTACATGTGTTTCTCCTTTTTCATTTTGTAGTTTCTGAACCTACTGTGATGTTTCGATTTATACTCAAATGAAGGACTAACCTGACAGAGTGTAGCAAGCCAAGGGCTCCTGTAGAACATTCTAGATCCATGAACCATAAAACTGTTTACACAAACCCTAATCTCTTAACTGTTTATTTGCTTGTTTTCATATCCAAAAGAGATGCACTGAATCTCTTTTATACAAAAGTCCATATCAGTGTGTGCAGTTTGATTTATTTATAGTGTGTTTTGTAAAATTTCATTCACTGATTTTGTTTGTTGTGCAATGTTGGGCTGCACGTTGTGTACGTGTCATATTATCCTTAAACAACCGAACAAATAGTCCTGTTGATTTCAGTCTTTCTTCTTTCTGGAATGTTTTTCAAATTCTGACCCAGAATGTCATGCCCTCTCTGCCAATGTATTTTTGACTCTATGTCAACAAGTCCATTACAACAAGGCAATAAATAGACTGACCATTGTTATTCTTTGTTCCTCTTTTTCATTTAATGATTATAAAAGTGCATGATGCAATGCTGAAGCTTCTGAAGAAAATAGCTGCATTCACTCCTTATGTGAAAAGACATGCAATAAATGCAACAATAAATGAACAATAAATGCATTTGCATAATATATATTCTACACAAGTGAAAAATGATTGTTCGAATGCGACGATGAGTACATTATTTGAATATCTGTATAAAATGCCAAAATGATACATTTACATTAACAACAACAACAACAACAAAAAAAGTAAATAAAAAAATATTACAAAAAAAAAGATAGAAAGATATGGTAAGTATACTAAATATTGGCATTTATAATAATAAATTATATCTATGGAAAACTGAAACTGAGTTTCAGAGAACAAAATAAATTGTTTTCATTAAAGTTTTTAAATTAGGCTTTTAGTACAATTTCACTTTAATAAAAAATAAAAGTGTATTTTAGTTTTGGTTTTGGTAAATAGCTAAAATTGTATGGAAAAAAAAGGTAGTGTATAAATATAACTTTTCTGGCAGATTTTTATGCGTTATGCTATTATGGAATTAACATAAAAATAGTACAATAATATTCACAAGCATGTAAATGTCTGCACATAGGAACATTAATACTGAAGCGAGTAATTTCTGCATTAATATGTCTTTGTAACTGGAAAAACATTTCTAAAAGGACTTCTAAAGGGATTTCTTTATTTTTTAAAAATCCACATTGTTTTATACATATTTTGGACTATGGGGGGCGCCGTTATTTTGATGAAGTGAAATGGCTGCACTCACTGAGCTACTGGTGCTACCTGTTGCTATTTTTACCACATCTCAGAAAATAAAATACTGATATGATGATCACAGCTACTGAAAGAGCTTCTGACAGCTGGTGATGGATATAAGCGTAGGCTTAAACCAAATGCCGTACCATTGATTTTTCCCCATTAGGCGTTTAAACGCCGCCAGATATCGAGTGAAATCTGCATTGAGAAACTCCTTCAGTGGCTGCGCCGTCATGACTAGTGTTAGCATGTTTACATCCCGCAAGGATGGCATCTAGCGTTTCTTGTCTCTGCCGTTTCTAAGCTTTTTCAGTAGCTGTGGCCTACTAAAAGGTTTTCTACTACATATTTTAGTAAGAGACATAATTTACTTTATATTAAGCCATAATACCCAGGGTTCCCT
Source organism: Cirrhinus mrigala (assembly GCA_036247105.1). Classification (NCBI taxonomy): domain Eukaryota; kingdom Metazoa; phylum Chordata; class Actinopteri; order Cypriniformes; family Cyprinidae; genus Cirrhinus; species Cirrhinus mrigala. The sequence continues at coordinate 23,564,094 of CM070025.1, read as the reverse complement.
TCAATAGCCCGTCACGCACAAGCCAAGGATGCAAGGCCATGGATGGCAATGCACAGAACCACAGGGAGGAATCCCTCTTTACAGGTAACTTTTGAGGTCAACGTGTCATTCTCTTTTCTTAGCAAAACATTGCATGACTTAAAAAGTTGCTCCACTCTGTGGAATTCACTGTCAGTTTGGAGGAAAACAGGCATGGTGTCCTTGCAGAGAGGCACACTAGAAGTAGTCAGATGAATTACCTAGGTTTACAGAGAACAAAAAAAAAAAAAGATTCAGTTATATTAAATTTAATAAAATTATTACATATATTTTTTTATTACTAAATTTACTCACTAAATCCTGTAGACTTTGGAGGCCTTCAGAAGTGCAGAACGGCTCTAGCAGGTGCAGTCCATCGTCTGTCAGCTCTGAATCCAACAATATTGTATGAGTGAAGACAGACAGAGTCTATGTACATAAGAAAACTCTGAGTTTAGGTACAGTACTAACCCTCAAGAGCGTTGATCAGCATTTCCATGGCGTACATGAGCTTCATGCTCTCCCTGCTTGCTTTTGTTGAGCATCCATTCTGATGGGATACAGACGCATGACATCCATTCTGTTCGTCTGGTTTGGAGCTTGATCCATTTAACTCAGATGCCAAGAGAGAATCGCTGTGATTGGCTGTTGATATCTGACATCCATTATGACTGGCCAATGACGTTGACGCGTAAGCTTCACTCTTTTCAAGTTGTTTTTGCTTCAGTACGTCTAAAACTGCATCAATGATCTCGTTGCGTAAGACGCATGGAGCTTCACAGCTGCTTAACACCTCAAGCTAAAGTATAAAAAAAAACAATGAGATCAGAGAATAATAAATGTAAGTGATATAAAGAGGAACTGTTTCACATTTGTGTTATTTTTAAAATCACCCCGTGATTTACTCACACTCAAGCCATCTTAGGTGTATATGACTTTCTTCTTTCAGATGAATACAGTCGGAGTTATGTTTAAAAAAGTCCTGGTTCCGAGATTTTGAAGGAAAATAAAGTGCATCTAGGGCTGTGTATTGCCAAGAATCTGCCGATTCGATATGTATCACGATGCAGGGGTTGCGATACGATATGCTGCGATACACTGCAATACTGTAAACAAGGTGATATCTTGGGATATTTTTTATTTTAAGAATAGGATATACTTTAAACAAAGCTGTACACACCACCATATGCAAACCTTAACAAAAAGTTCAGTTCAAAAAGTTCAAAAGATCAGTCCCTGTAACATTCTTATTGAATTACTTTTTGTGCAGTACGAGTAAAAGGGGGAAATAAAATGCCTGCAGGATTCTTTAGTTATTAAATGTATAAAATGCAAGCTTTTATTAGCAGAGCGTATATATTTTTTGACCCTGCTTTAAAGGTTCACAGTTTAAGTTTACAATTGTAACATACAAAGGCACTGGCATGTTTTAAGATTAATCAGTGCAAGTTTCTTTCAGTTGAAACTGCTCAGACTCACATTTTAGTCTGGGACTAGGCTTAAGCCTGGTCTGTGAAACCGGGGGACAATGTCATAACATTTTGATCTGAGCTTAAGAATTACATCTGCTTAATATCAATGAGAAATAAAGTGCTTGCAGGAATCCTAAAGAAAAAAAATGTAAAACAAAACGAATAAATACATGTACTGAATATTCTTAGAACCTTTTTGTTCTGAGAATTTCACGAGTTTTGTATTTGACAAGATTTCAGTTTGTATTTTTGTTCCGCGTGGAATCGCCAACTGCACAAAACGCCCCCACCACGAGAGAAAGCGGCGAAAATGAGAGAAAGCCACCACACCGCCCGCCGCGAAGACCCTTTCACATGGGACGCGGCAAGCGGCGGAATCGCCGTGCAGCCGCCATCCCTCCGTACAGCAGAAGCACTCCGTGGCCTGTGCAGCGGTCCCGGGGCGGACGTTACCACAAAAGCCGAAATGACACCACGCTTCAACTTTGTACACCAAGGCTCCGGGAGCAGGAACATCCTCCATTACTAGCAGCGAACTATATTAACGATAACATTAGTGGCGTGCCTTTATGCTACTATTTCCTGTCACTATTTAAGTTCAGAGATAAGAGTGCCATCTAGCGGATATAAACTCAAAACGAAGCATCTGCCATGAATCTTGTATGACTTTTTTTTTAATATCGATATTCCGTTTTTGACAATTAATACTGCCAAACAAAATATCACTCACGTGTATCGATATTTTCTTACACCCCTAAGTGCATCTATCCATCATAAAGGGTTTCTGAAGCAAATAAATGGGTTTGTGCAAGAAAAATATCTATATTTATGTCCTGCATCGTCCGCTGGAACGCCATTCTCTTGTGAACGTGTGTACGAACTTTATTAAAGGAACACTCCACTTTTTTTGAAAATAGGTTCATTTTCCAACTCCCCTGGAGTTATACAGATGTGTTTTACCGTTTTTGAATCCATTCAGCCGATCGCCGGGTCTGGCGGTAGCACTTTTAGCATAGCTTAGCATAAATCATTGAATCCGATTAGACCATTAGCATCTCACTATAAAATGACTAAAGAGTTTTGATATTTTTCCTATTTAAAACTTGACTCTTCTGTAGTTGCATCGTGTACTAAGACTGGCAGAAAATGAAAAGTTGCGATTTTACAGGGCGATATGGCTAGGAGCTATATTCTCATTCCGGCGTAACAATCAAGGAACCTTGCTGCCGTACCATGGGTGCAGCAGGCGCAATGATATTACGCAGCCGTCAACTCTGCTGGCTGCAACTCTCTGCATCTACACAAACTTAGTGCCGGTCACTTTCAGGCGCTGCGTAATATCATTGCACCTGCTGCACCCATGGTACGGCAGCAAAATTCCTTGATTATTACGCCGGAATGAGAGTATAGTTCCTAGCCATATTGACCTAGAAAATAGCAACTTTTCTTTTTTCGTCTGTCTTTGTACATGATGTAACTACAGAAGAGTCAAGTTTTAAATAGGAAAAATATCGAAACTCTTTAGTCATTTTATAGTGAGATGCTAATGGTCTAATTGGATTCAATGATTTATGCTAAGCTATGCTAAAGTGCTACCGCCAGACCTGGCGATCGGCTGAATGGATTCAAAAACGGAACACATCTGTATAACTCTAGGGGAGTTGGAAAATGAGCTTATTTCAAAAAAAGTGGAGTGTTCCTTTAACCCCCAGAGCCATGTGGAGTACTTTTTATGATGGATGGATGCACTTTATTTGACTTCAAAATCTCAACAGCCATTCACTGCCATTATAAAGTTTGGAAGAGCCAGAACATTTTCTTAATATACCTCCAATTGTATTCACCTGAAAGAAGAAAGTCATATGAACTATCCCTTTAATATAGAGGAGAAATCAATCCACGTAGAGAGAAATTAAGGGACCTTTCAACTTTCTTAGAAAAAAGGAAAAAGTTTAAATCTTTCGTGAGAAAAAAAAAGTAAAACTGGCCTAGGGTACAGAAAAAAAAGCAATTTCACAAGATCCTATTGCAAAAATGTACAAGATTTAGCAAGCAGTTTCTTTAATTATCACTCACTTTATCCACTAATGCTGACAAGACAGATCGGTCTGTCAGATTTTCCTTCAACAGGAGCAGGACAGAGGAATGGCTTTCAGCAGACAAGTCAGCCAGTGTGCAAAAGCTACTCTGAACATCTGCAAGTGCTGCAAAGAGACCACAAATATACATCTTTAAATGACAATTAAAGGGTCTCATTATCAGTATGCCACTAAAACTAGGAACTTAAAAAACGGAAAGAGAAATAAATGACTAAGCCCACTTCTGCTTTTGCACAGCTACTTAAGCTGTACACAAAGGAACTGAAACACACACCGTTTTTTAGAGCAGTAAGTGGGAGACCTTCCTGCATCTGCGGCCACTGACCATCCACCTCTGAGAAATTGGAAGAGGAATTCTGGGAAATGTCATCTGATTCCAAGTCACTGGACAAATCTAAAAGCACACATATACAGCACATTTGTCAAGCTGTTTTTTTTTTTTTACGTAATAAGCATAATGATAACATAATGAATTTACTATTTGTTGATATATGTAATAAATCATTCCTCAAAAAAAGGAACTGTAATGTTGTTTAGCCATATTCAGTAAATGTCACTGACCAAAGTAGCCGTCACTTTCGATGTTCATTTTAATGACACTGTAAGCCATCACAGTGTTGTGTTGGATAAGTATTGCAGTCTTAGAGCCATACTGAAGTTTACCGCTGTCTTTCATGTACATCTGAAGCACCAAAGAACCAGTTAGATATATATTATATATAAATGATATATAATGGAAATGATGTGAATAGTTTAATTACCAATAACAACACTGAGTCCGAAAATTATTAAAGAATAAATTCAATTCCAGAATAAAAATGTCCTGATAATTTATTCACCACCACGTGATCCAAGATGTTCATGTTTTTCCGTCTTCCGTCGCAAAGAAATTTTTGAGGTTTTTGAGGAAAACATTCCAGGATTTTTCTCCATATTGTGGACTTCAAAAGAGGGTCTGTGGGTTGAAGGTCCAAACTGCAGTTTCACCGCAGCTTTAAAGGGCTCTACACGATCCTAGCTGAGGAATAAGGGTCTTATCTAGCGAAATGATTGGCCATTTTCTAAATAAAATTTACATTTCTATACTTTTTAACCACAAATGCTTGTCTTTTTGTACTCCGGTACTCCATCTCATTTTCTCCTTCAGTTTCATTGTTGTTTTACCTTTATTTGTAAAGGGTTTTTTGACTTTCTATGCACGTTCGTAAACACTAGGTCAATTCTTCTGCCTACACGTGACCATTCCAACGTGATTATGTAATGTGTGAAGTCGAGCTAGTGCAAGATGAGGATTTGTGGTTAAAAACTATATATATTTTATTGTTTTAAGAAAATGACTGATTGGTTTGCCAGATTGGTTTTCAATCCTCGGCTGGGATCGTGTACAGCCATTTGAAGCTGCACTGAAACTGCAGTTTGGACCTTCAACCCACTGGCCACAACTGAAGTCCACCATATGGAGAAAAATCCTGGAATGTTTTCATCAAAAACCTTCATTTCTTTGCAACTCAAGAAAGAAAGACATGAACATCTTGGATCACATGGGGGTGAGTAAATCAGGACATTTTTATTCTGGAAGTAAAATTATTCTTTAATGACATGATAATGGCATTTATTAATGACAAACCTCAGAACAACCAAACAAAGCATTGCAGCTGGCCTTCTCCAGTTCGGTGAACGAGATAGAGCATTCACGGGTGGTTAAAATTCGCTCTTTAAGGAGGGTAAAAGACTTGTTTTTTTTCAGGAAATGCTTGAAAAAAGACTTTGTGAGGTCCAACTTCCTACAGGGATCATCAAGGTTAAAAGCAGAGGAATGAGTATCAAACCACATCAGGTTGTTATCTTTGCATCAAAATGTCAAAATACGCATCCGCATATCATTCCAAACCTATATGACTTTACTGATTTCTGAATGAAAATCCAATACAGTTTTGGCCAGTTTAAATTTTTTTTCAAAATTTCTCCTTTACAGATTTTGAATAACATAAAATAACTTAAAAGGATAGTTCACCCAAAAATGAAAATTCTGCCGTTAATTATGTACCCTCATGTTGTTCCAAACACATAAAATCTTGTTCGTCTTTGGAACACACATTCACTAGATAAGACCCTTCTTCCTCGGCTGGGATCGTTTACAACCGCATTTGGGATCGTTTGAAGCGGCATTTAAACTGCATTTTGGAAGTTCAAAATCAGGGCACCATATCAGTCCATTATATGGAGAAAAACGCTGAAATGTTTTCCTCAAAAAACATAATTTTTTTACGACTGAAGAAAGAAAGACATGAACATCTTGGATGACAAGGGGGTGAGTACATTATACGTGAATCTTTGTTTTGGAAGGCGACTTCTCCTTTAAGATATTTTTGATGAAATCCGAGCGCTCTCTGACCCTCCATAGAAAACAAGGGTCCAATCACGTTCAAGGCCCGGAAAGGTACCAAGAACATTGACAAAATAATCCAAGTGACATCACTTGTTCAACCATCATTTTATGGTTGGTAAGCTACGAGAATACTTTTTGTTGCGCGAAAACCAAAAATAACAACTTTATTCAACAATTCGTCACCTTCGTGTCACCCTAGTGCCATTTTGGACCCTTGCTGTCTATGGAGGGACAGAGAGCTCTCGGATTTCATAAAAAAATATCTTAATTTGTGTTCCAAAGACGAACAAAGGTCTTATGGGTTTGGAACGACATGAAGGTGAGAAATTAATGACAGAGTTTCATTTTTGGTTGAACTATCTCTTTAAAATTTAAAAAATAAAAAATAATAATGATAATAAAAATAATTTTTGAATGAACTGTCAAGAGATACTGCAAGGTTCAACTCTGAACTGATTACGAAAAAACATATTCTCCTTAGTTTGTAATTATTGTTTATTTCAGTGGGTTGTCATCATATTAAAATAGCTTTTTCCTCACCTTCCCTTAATGAGAATCTCAAGATTGGGAATATTCACATCTTCCTTCTTAAGTGTCCCGAGGGATAAAGAAAGTTTCGATGTGCCCTGTCCACTCGCATTTAGGCAGACAGCAGGACCTCCCATCTCTACAGATCCAAACAGAGAGTTTCTGTACTCTCCCTCAAACTTTACGAAGTCTACCTCCTCACACACTGATCGAAAACAAAGAGGGATATTGATTTCGATAAGGACAGATGCAAAACAGTTCCATGCTTACTTATTACTATGCCATAGTAATATTTGCCATACTTATTCACTCATGCACTTTACCTGGGTTAATTGGATCCCCTTCCAGCAGGTCATTGAGTTTAAATCCTGTGGGTTTATATTTACTTTTCTGCCAGAACCAGCCTTTCTGGGTTTTCCGCATCACTGCAAGCAGCTGGAGTTTTTTGTTATCATTTAGGCTGGAAGCTGGAATCAGAGAACCCTTAGGATCTATCTGTTGGACCAGCTTCTTTGTTGCTTTTTCAAACATCCTGTGCACAAACACATAAACAGGCAGCACTTCATTTACTTTTCTCAAGCATTGTTCCTAATGATAGAATCTGTATAAAAGCAGGAAACAAATAACTAAATGTTTTTTTTCATACATTAACTCAAATTACATAATCCTTTATTAGCTGTGAAATCACAGAATTATCATAACATATACAAACCATTTCACAGCAGATACTAAACGTAAACCAAATATGCACCAAAATGTACACACAGTGGTTAGTGAGAAGTTGTCTTCTCATGCCAAAAACAGGAAGTAATACCAAAAACAGAAATAAATGACAGAAGAAGATGAATATGAATCGCACGGATTAGGTGAGATTAGCGAAAGGTGAAATAAATCAAATCTCACAATGAATAGAATTTCACCCACATCTTTGCACTGCAGATGGTGGTTTGTAGGTGTTACAGATATGATTCATCATGCTGACAACATAAAAGCTTTAATCTAGTGCTTTAAACGGATTAAACTGGAAGAAAATTAAGGGTAATTTTCATTTGGGGTTCTCAGTCATTGGAACTCCCCTGACAATGGTTCCAGTGAAGCTATAGTGAAAGTTGTGTTTATTAAACAGCGTAATGAAAAAAGGTGTTAAACGAACTCTCTAGAACAGTGGTTTCTCAACCTTTTTTGGGCCAGCGCCCCCCTAGCCATTATCCAGATCCATCAATGCCCCCATCAAATAAAACACAGTCCTCACTGAATATTAAAGTTGATTATTATTATTTTGTGTTTATAATGAGGTCTGTTACTATATTTACAGTAATTCATGTATGGGGTCATTGTGATTTTTTAAATTTTTTTATTTATTTATTTATTTTTTTAATTTAGAATTAGAAATTACTTTAGTTCAAGGATGCATTTAATTGCATTTGAAAAAAAAAAAAAAACAGTGAAGTACTTTTGTACAGTAAATTATTCTAAAATAAGTGTAATAACATTAATTTACAGAGTTTTTAAGCATGTTGGAGATAATTATGCTGATATACCTTGTTGCCCCAAATTTAAAATGACTAAATAAAAATTTTTGTTTAGAACATATCCACATGGACATTTTTACAGAAGAGATTGGAACTCTTGAACAACCTTTTTACTGCTGTGATATGTTTGGATGTTTTCAATTAGCTTTCTGTGAAATATAATAATATTTATCCCTTAGTTTTAGAAAATACCCTGTTTTTTGAGAGTATATTGAATTTTTTCTGGCATAGTGGACATGGTTATTTTAGTGGGTAAATACCACATTTACATATGAAAGTGGAAGGAATGTAAACCATACTTTACTATATTCCATACATTTAGTGAGAATATTTTAAAATTTGTTTACAAATACTTTAAATAAAACTTTGTACAATACTATTTCTAGAAAAGTTGGAATGTTTTGTAAAATTATAAAATCTGTGATTTGTTAATTCTATTTAACTTTTATTTAATTGACAAAAGTACAAAGAAAAGATTTCCAGAGTTTTCACCAACTTGTAATGTATTTATTGAAATGTATTTTGTAAATATAAACAAATTTTTATTTTGAAGTCTGCAACACACTCCAAAAAAGCTGCAACAGAGGCAAATGAAAGTGAAAAGGTTATATAATAACTGGTTATAGGTTATAGAGGGTTATAGAATAATGTCCTGATTTATATATTTGTTATAGTCAGCATGATTTCTGAAAGATCAAGTGACACTGGAGTAATGAAGTTTAGCATGAGAGGAAAACACATTTTAAAATATGTTCAAACAGAAAGTTTTTTTTTTTTTTTAAATGGTAGATTTACTGTTTTTACTGTATTTTTTTTTTTAAAAAAGGGCCTTTTTATTTATTATCAAATCTTACTGACCTTTATTTTTCAATGTATATTATAGGCTATATTTTATTTATAATTTTTACCCAAATATAACAGCCCACATTATACCACACATAATGACATATATATATATATATATATATATTTTTTTTTTTTTTTTGTTTTGTTTTTTGTATGTTATATATCATTAAATGCTACATGACATTCATCACGTATTTGATTTGATTGGACTTTAAAAATCATCATTACAAGGAGCAAAAAGGCCACGTGGATATAATATAGTCTATATTTGTGAGATTTACATAAACTCTTTAGAAATTTGGCATTCAAACCAACTGCAGCCAATCAGCAAACAAAAAACTTTCATATTATTTTTTCTAAACAAGAAAAGAACATACCATACTTTATCGTGTCTAAATGCTTGCTATTGTTTTAACGGGAAGTTCGGCTGCTGCGCTACAGAAAGTCAAGCGTACAATGAAGTAAAAAGTCGTTGCTAAGGAAATGATACACCGTCTAGACTAGAAGCAGGAGTACTGGTGTAAACTAGCAGCGAACGGCGCGACACGTAGATCCCTTTATAATCATTCGTTCAGTAACTGAGCGCGAGCGCTATAGTAAACGGATGCTGCGTTCTATTTCGGTGGGATTCCACGCATTCTACGATCTTGCGGTACCGACAAGTTGACAAATAAATACAGAAAGTGCGCTTTGATGCATCCAGCGTAGAGACGGCGTTAGGAAGTGGCAGACCATTTTCATTTACATACATCTTTGGTGTAATTTTGTCTTAACCAAACGCCCCCCAAGAACAGCTCAGCGCCCCCCTTTCAAAAATATTGCTTCCAGCGCCCCCCGATGCTCTCCGAACGCCCCCGTTGCGAAACACTACTCTAGAAGCTTTCAATATGTTTTTAAGGCTCCTCATTTTAAAAGAATAGTTCACCTGTAAGTGAAACTCTGTCATTATTTACTAGCCTTACACTATAGTTGGGAACCTGTATGATCGATGGAACATAAAAGAGGATCATTTAAACAATGTAACGATCATATTGCCCATGAGGCCTGGAGCTTGCTAACATTTATGGTGCTTTTGCATTCTTTGCAAGCTTGACATCTTCAGTCTGCATTCATTGTAACTGCATGGAAAGAAAGATCAACACAGTCTTCTATTTGTTTGCTCTCTACAGAAAAAAAGTCATTGAATCAAAATGAAAGTGAGTAAATGAGTTAGAAATCATGTTACTCACACTTACCCCAAAATTAGTAAGCATATGATTCTAGTTCTTAAGTAGTTTGAATATGCATAGAGTCCGACCTGAAAAGGGTTTGCTGGGAACCCCGGGTATAAAGACTTGTATGGCTTACTATTATTTTGATGATGTAAAATGGTTGCACTCTGAGCTACTGTCGCTACCTGTTACTATCTTTACCACAACACAACTGGGAAAATACTGATACGATGCCACATTGTGCGGCTTTTGGTTATAATTTTCACTCGAAGGGCAACAGGAGAAATGATGTACATCTTCACTGCTTTTCCTAGCGATAAGAAATGGAGAAAAAAAGGGGAGATGCCTGTGGAGAAAACAAAGACCCACATCTTTGTTTTCTCCACTTTAGCCCTGATGCCTTTGTGGCTTTTAGTAGACCACAGCTACTGAAAGAATTTAAAAACGGCAGAGACAAAAAACGCTAGATGCCATCCTGGCAGGATGTAAACATGCCGACGCTTGTCATGAGGGGGCAGCCAATCCCGAGTTCCCAAGTTATTTCCCGAGTTGTGTTACGGAAGAAATAGTAACAGGTAGTGGCAGTAGCTCACCAATTGCAACCATTTTACATCATCGAAATAATGGTGCCAGGGTGCCCAATTGCTACTTAAAACTAGCCCAAAACTACCCAAAACGCGTTTTAGAGGGGGTCCCCCGGTAAAAAAAAAAAATGTCCCGGAGACTAAAATACACTTTTTTTGGCGGGGTTTGTCTGGTAAAATTCGCATTCCAGGGGCTAGATCACATTATTGAGGTTGCTTCAACCCAGGGCAATAGTGTTAAAGTAGCCACACTGAATAGCGCCCCCATAGTCCAAAATTTGTAATTAACGTACTACGAATTTCAGTTAGAGACATAGTTTACATTATATTAAGCCATACAAGTCTTAATACCAGGGATCCCTTTAAGACTCCTTTTCAAAATCCCATTTTCAGTTTCCACATCGTTACCCAACTGGCACAAGCAATGGGCAAAATGGATGATGTTCTTCAAACAGACTAGATTATTTTCATATATCTTTAGTCACAACAGAATGAGCACTACAGAGCAGCATTCATTTCCAAACATTTGCCACGTCCTTTACATCACATAAACATGGGGAGTTAAATTCGTTTACATTATTATTACATTCAATTACATAAAGTCATTCAGTCAAGCATTAAATCTTGTGATTAAGCGTAAGATTAAACCGATTAAATATTGTTAATTTGTTTATAAATACACACCTGTCGCTGTTAGTCAGAGAAGTTTGCAGTGCGCTGTAAACCCACAGCCAAAAGAGAGCAGAAACAGCGTTAGATTATACAAAAACGTTTCTGTTTAAAAGACAAATCCACACAGTACTTCTCGTGTCAGAAAAAGCAAGAACATTTAAATGTCTCCTGGCCTCCTGAAAAGTCCCTTCACACGTAACGCGATAGCATTGCTTTGACTGGACTGTCTGTGAGGAGGCGGTGCTGCACTTGAGGAAATTTAATGAAGTTGGTTTCTGGCTCAAGTTCGGGTTCGGTAATCGGAATCATATGAACGTAACTATAAATAATCGGTGGGGCAAGCACAGACTTGTCCTTTCTTTGATTTTTAACGCGTCCAGTAAAGCGAGAGAAATTTGAAGCGAGGTTTAATCTAAATGGGCTATAAAATCATTCTTCCAAATAAATGAACTAACTCAGATTAGTTTAAATGAATCGTTTATTATAAAACCGTAATCAAAAGCTGTAATGCTTTGTTAGCTGTTTTAAAATTCAGAGTAGCCTTGGTTATGATGATGAACGTGTTTTGAGCACGATGTGAGATTGACAAACTAAGCGGAAGCATCACATTCTGCACGCTGGGCGGAAGCTACATGCGGCCAACGCACCATCCTGTACTATAAAGGGAAACCGCAGCTCACTACCACTGTGTAGTTCTCAGATCGACATCAGCCTTTTACGTGCTTTTGTTTACATTCATTAAACGCTAAACAGCTAAACTTTTTAAATTGCAGTTAGCATTATTTTAGATTATTTTAAAGAATCTAGGAGAACCGAAACCAGGACTAAGGCCTTTCGAATATCGTTGTGGACAAAAGGGGCCTTGGAAGTCAATAGGAACCAGAGCCGTAACCTGTTAGCATGAGTGGTGAAAAAAAAAACTGCTTACGTTCTACTTACTGTTACTAGTGTGCAACGGGTGTCACAGACACACATACTTTTTTGCCAAAGTGACAATGATTATATGCACTAATTAGGTTAGCCCACACTGAATGTTACTTTTTTCATTCAATACATATTTCATTGTAATTATAATGTATTTTTGCTTTCGCAAAAAAAAAAAAAAAAGTTAGTGCATGGCAGAGTTCTCTATCAAGAACATCTAACTGTCTGTAGGCGTTCACAAGGTTAAAAATAAACGAGGGCTTAGCTTTTGTTGGAATTTCCACATTGGTATAATCAAAAGGGAAGCTGTGGTCAGGCTACTTAAATGTACTCACTAAATAAATTCTATACCTTCCAGCTGTGTCATCTGAACACATATATTCGAACTTCCAAAATGTAGTTCAAACGATCCCAAATGCGGTTGTAAACGATCCCAGCCGAGGAAGAAGGGTCTTATCTAGCGAAACGATCGGTTACTTTCATAAAAATAATACAATTTATATATTTTTTTAATGTCAAACACTCGTCTTGTCTTACTCTGCCTGAACTGTTTTTTTTTTTTTTTTTCAGTTCATGACAGTTAGGATATGTTGAAAAATTCCCATCTCATGTCCTCCCTCAACTTCAAAATCATCCTATATCGCTGTTTTACCTTTTTTGTTAAGGGCGTTTGATCTTCTTTGCATGTTCACTTTGCAAAGACTGGGTCGGTACTTCTGCAGTGATATAGGATGATTTTGAAATCATTTTTGAAGTTGAGGGAGAAAATACAATTGCAGTTTCTCAACATACCCTGTCAAGACATAACTGTCTTGAACCAGAACACACAAGATTTCAGGCAGAACAAGACAAGACGAGCGTTTGAGATTAAAAAGTATTTTTGGGGCACCATATCAGTCCAATATGGAGAAAAATCCTGAAATGTTTCCCCTCAAAAAAGATTTCTTTATGGCTGAAGAAAGTAAGATATGAACATCTTGGATGACAAGGTGGTGAGTACAGTATCTGTAAATTTTTGTTTTGGAAGTGGACTTCTTTAAATATGTAAAGTAACATGAATGCTTGAAATACCAGCTCACATTCATCAATTTGGCTTTTTCAGGTAGAGATTTGGCAGGTGTTTTGAAGCTGGTTTATTGCTTCATAATAGTTTGGAGAGCACAGCTCCTGGTCTGGAAAACACCAGTGACGTTCATTGTGTGCGTATGTGTTTATGAAATGACCTCTGAAAAAAAATCTGAATGAAAATCACCCTTCGTGTCCAGAAAGGGGATGTTTCTGGTGTTACACAATCTCACCAGCCACTTTCTATTAGTGGACCATCGTCATAAAAGTTGAGCAACAGGTGAATATCCAAAAGTATCTGTGTAATAAAACAGAAAGTTCCTTAGATTCGTGCTCACTACATTTATTGTGCAACAGAACATGTGGTCAATCATACAATGATGCAATCCATTCACAATCCTCTGAAAACAACAGTCCTCGATTTGTTGAAAGTCTTGAGGAAGGAAAGAAATGCTGTTTATCGCATGTAAAACACCACACCCACAGCGACAGAACAGTTATCAAGTGTAACAGGCACACCAAGCAGCATATGTAGACTATCGCTCGCTCTCTTTTACATACATACAAAGAAAAGAAGGACAAGTATGTACACAACACAAAATTCTCATTCAGTACACAATCATTAATTGAGACAGTTTCTTTCAAACATACATTTTAGAAATTTTTATGTTTTCTATGAACCATTTAAAGAAAGCTAAGTCCCTTAAATAAGCATCATTGTAGTATGTGCAAAAATATTTATAGATATAATTTTTGATTTCTGTATTCCCTGATTATAAAGTGGAATGACTGAGTCTGCAACTGATGAACTGTGGCTTTCAAATGCTCACAGTATGAACACTCCTGGTGTAAATCTCATTAAAACATTCAGTCCAGGTCACTCAAAAATCAATCATTCTTTAATTAAACAAAACAAATGAATAAGAAATTATATTTTGTATAAATGAGCATCAAGCCTATTTTTAAGACCAAGATGTTTTTTTTTTTATTTCCCAGTCGACATTACTGACGATTAAGTATGCTAAATTCTCATTGGTGTAATACTTGAGACTTTTTAAATAATATGTTAATTTGTGCTGATTTAAAAAAGAAAAACAATGAAAGGTAGTATAACAAATACTACCATGTCATATAAACACTTCACAATTTAAATCTATCATCTTTTTCAGATAACAGTACTGAGAATGACAATAAAAAATAATGTCATAATGGAAAAAACCTATAATGCTCCAAAATATAGGCTTAATTTACAAAAACAATTTCTTATTTCTTTATTTTAGGGTAAACTTGTTTGTTTTTAGAATTCTAAATAAGTCTTAATATTGTGTAATTTATTTTAATTGATTCAATTTGAGGATCTTTTTTAAATTAACTTGATTAATGAATAGGATTTTGCACTTTGCATATTGAATATAAATACACTAATTATATCCAGACACTTACAAAGTCATTGGTCAGTGCATGTCCATCTAAACATCAGCTAGGCAGTTTAAGGCATGAATCTGTTTCAGGAGGTACTTTCTAGCTTGTGCTGTAAATGTGTCTGTTTAACAAAGATAAATACCAATACAAAAGCATCAACAAAAGCACGGGTGCATTAAATCCCACAGTGTTCAGTAGGATTGCAAACGAATAACGAGAGCCAGAGCAGAAATGGAAAAGTCAATGACACAAATCCACTGGTGGTCACCAGAGCGCAGGGAATTCTAGTTTGCTGAATCCAGGGTCTTTCCTGAGGTCCCAGTAAGTGCCATTGCTTACCCACGAGTCGTCTTCAGCACGCCTGATTGAATTAAAGAAACAGAATTACGAACAGAAACTCGTGACGCACCCAACACAATTGCATCTTTGTGCTCATAAGAGTCACTTACTTGAAAAATCGGGGCGAGTGTGTCATGTTGTTTTCTTGCAGGACTCTCCTCCTCTCTCTTTGGAGGACTTCAGTTCTTTCTTTCTGTTCTTCTGCTCCAGCAATATCACCCTTTTCAAGTAATCTAACAAAAAGAGGACCAATAAGGAACCAATGGCAAACAAAGCTGGTTTTATGAATGAGAAGAGTCTTACAGCTGAGGTCAAGAGTTTACATACACCTTGCAGAATCTGCAAAATGTTAATTATTTTACCAAAATAAGAGGGATCATACTAAATGCATGTTATTTTTTTGATTTAGTACTGAACTGCTTAAGATATTTCACATGAAAGACGTTTACATAGTCCACAAGAGATAGTAATAGTTGAATTTATAAAAATGACCCCATTCAAAAGTTTACATACACTTGATTCTTAATACTGTGTTGTTACCTGAATGATCCACAGCTGTTTTTTTTTTTTTGTTTTGTTTAGCGATAGTTGTGCATGAGTCTCTTGTTCGTCCTGAACAGTTTAACTACCTGCTGTTCTTCAGAAAAATCCTTCAGGTCCTGCAAATTCTTTGGTTTTTCACAATGTTTGTGTATTCGAACCCTTTCCAGCAATGACTGTATGATTTTGAGATGCATCTTTTCACACTGAGGGCAACTATTACAGAAGGTTCCAAAGCTCACTGATGCTCCAGAAGGAAACCCAATGCATTAAGAGAGGGGGGTGGAAACTTTTTGAATTTAAAGTTAGGGGTAAATGTCTTCTGGGAAACATGTAAGTATCTTCTGTAGCTTCTGAAGGGCAGTTCTAAATGCAAAAATATAATATTTAGGCAAAATAAGAAAAATTTACACATCTTCATTCTGTTTTCACCCTGGCTCTTAATGCATCGTTTTTCCTTCTGGAGTATCAGTGAGCGTTTGAACCTTCTGTAATAGTTACATACGAGACCCTCAGTTGTCCTCAGTGTGAAAAGATGGATCTCAAAATCATACAGTCATTGTACAATAATTTGTGATCATTCAGTTAACAACAGTATTAAGTGTATGTAAACTTTTGAACGAGTTCATTTTTATAAATTCAACTATTATTTTCTTTTGTGGACTATATGTAAACATATTTTATGTGAAATATCTTATTCAGGCATATATAAAAAAATTACATGCACTTTGTGTGATTGTGTGTGATAACATTTTGCAGATTCTGCAAGATGTATGTAAACTTTTGACCTCAACTGTATATGCATAAGTCATAATGTTTCTAATTGTGTCCTTACCTTTGGTCTGGCCTAAAACGGGTGTCCGTCAGGGGCAAGAGTGGCTTTAAACCCTCCTCTAATTCATTTAACTCAACTGCAAACTGGGTGAATCCATAGTACTGCTCATGGTCCTCAGGCATAGGATCTAGATGCGCACATACAAAGACAAAATTTGTGCTGTGTTAGTGCCCTCTTGAGGATATTATCCACAATTGATCTGAGATACAACATAATGAATATAACTTAGATGCTTAAAGCATTTAAAGGGATAGTTCACCCAAAAATGAAAACTACCCCATGATTTACTCACCCTCAAGTTATCCTAAGTGTATATAACTTTCTTCTTTCAGACAAATATAGCCAGAGATATATTTAAAAAAATGTCCTGGCTTTTTCAAGTTTTATAATGGCAGTAAATGGGTGTAAAAAGTACTCCACATGACTACAGAAGGTTAATAATGGCCTTCTGAAGTGAATCGATGTGTTTGTGTAAGAAAAATATCCATATTTACAACATTACAAACTGCAATCTGCGCATTCACGAGAGACGTAGGCATAGCGTAAGCTCTGGTGAGAATATGCTAGTCTCACGAGAACCAAGTCTGTTCACAGCAAAGGAAAACCAGTACCCTCTTGGCTTATATTGAATTTTTGCTCCACTGTGCTTCTGTGTGTTCGTCACAGCGTTCGCCTACATCATACATCATGCTAGAACGTCACTCTCTCATGAAAGTGCGTACAACAGTTAGCAGAAACTAGAGATTATGGTTTATAAAGTTTTAAATATGGATATTTTTCTTACACAACATATCGATTCCCTTCAGAAGGCCTTTTTTTTAACCCCCCAGAGCCATGTGCAGTACTTTTTTATGATGGATGGATGTACTTTTTTGGGCTTCAAAATCTCAACATTCATTCACTGCCATTATTAAAGCTTGGAAGAGCCAGAACATTTTTTAATATAACTCAGATTGTATTCGTCTGAAAGAAGAAAGTCATACACAACGAGGATGGCTTGAGGGTCAATAAATCATGGGGTAATTTTCATTTTTGGGTGAACTATCCCTTTAAATTCAGCTAAACAGACTCTTCTGGACTGGTTTGAAACTCACTTGCTCTCCAGATGCAAGTTGCCGAAGGCGGTTTGCCCAGATACAAGGCCTCATTCCATTTGCCAAACAGTGAGTGAATGACACGCCCATCTGAATCCGTGACCACGCCCTCTACCTCATTAGCATTCAGACCTCCAGATCTTGACTGGATAGACAAATCAAAAGAAAGAAAAAAAAACGGAAATCATTCATAAAATGAACATTTGTTCAAGCCTGTTCCACAAGAGGAAGATGAGGCAAGACAAACACAGCTACACACACATAAATGGAATTAAAGCCTGTTTTGCATGTCTTGATGGTCACACCTTAAGGAAAGTGACTTTGCAATGACTGACATCTCCCGTGGTGGTAGAGTGTTTGATTGACATTTCCCCATAGTGTTCAATCCAGCGCTGACCGCTCAGAATGTTATGAATGCATGAAGTGACCTTACTCCACTCATAACGATCCCCACAACTGAAAATGAACATATGAATGAAAGAAAGCGAGTAAGATATGGTGGAGAATGCAGGATGGAATAATGGAAGTGAATGGGAAGCAGAAAAATTCAGGATAAAATTAAATCACCCTGGCAACTCTAAATGAGTGACTCCCATAGGAACGATCTCCATGGATTTTCCCCAAAACTTATTCTTCCACCGGACATCTAGTGGACATACATAGAATGGACATTAAAATCATGTTAAATGCTAAAGGTCATGATGCTAGTCAAATGTGCTTTACTTACCTTGCCAAAATGTGTAATTTTTAGACTCACAATGACAAGCAGACACAGGTGGATGGTGACTGACCTGAGGTACACAACGTAACGGGTTATGTGAGTACGTACATCATTGCGTTTTCATAGAAATAAAAGAAATTTGCATGCTTACCTGTTCAGCAATGAAGCGAAAGCCCTTATCAGGACGGAGACACTCGTATGTCTCTCCTAGTACAGGATTAAATGGTTTTCCTCCTGCTCTAGTGAACGAACACGCATATGCAGATACAGCAAATGCTGCTATATACACCTACAGACAAACCACAAAAGAACAGAATAAAATTTGTTGAACTTTCTCATCTGTTCATATAAACACAAACAGTTTTCAAGATACAAAGTCATACAGAATGACATGAGAGTGAGTAAATGATTTTGATTGACCTCACCATGCGCATGTGTGGGTCGTGTGTGTTTGCAGCGGTGTCCAGCAGGTGGCAGTACTCAACTTCCTCACACAGTCTCTGCAGAGTGTTTAAGGGCTCATTGAGTTGGACAGGCATGGCAACTTTCGACAGGTCTTTACCGATGTTACTACGCAGAATACTCCACAGATTCACGCTCTCGTTTACGCGTGCACTCGGCAAACGGTCTCGCCGCATTACCGCACCGCTTCGCACCGCAACACCGCTTTCACCATTACCTGATGACACAAAAACATATGCAATCCATTAACTATGGTTGTAAAGAAAGGTAAAGCTTCATAATGGTGAGCTTGGGCAGTAGCTCACTTAAAATCTCCTTTGCGCTGCCGTTCTCATTCCTGCAAAACTCCACTGACGTGCTGTCACTCACATCACTGGTGTACGAATCATCATCAGACACCTGTTCACAAAACACAAAAAAGACATTCATGTGTAACTTTTGAACATCATATTGCAATTCAGTTGACAGTGCCTCACATTTTACCTTTTTTAAAAAAAAATTTAAATCACAAAATCATTGACAGATGATTCATGCAAATGTGTGACTTGACAGCTTGACCTCTCTGACCTCATTCTCAGATGAGCTGCCAGACAGCAGATACTCTTTAGCATCAAAGAACTCTGACAGGGATTCAGGGATTGACCCTCGACTCTCACTGGACACTTGCTGGAGGAGAGGCCGTGACCCATCGCTGTTGTCCTGATTGGTTGAGTAAATTTGAGTAAATTAAACAACAACTGAGCATATACAGTGAAAGACAGATAAAATAAAATTGGTACCTTCTCATTGATACAGTCCAATGTGTTTCTGACTCTGTCTCTTTCTGAGCAAAGGGAAGTGTACGCTGACCGAAGAGTGGAATGAACTAGAAGAAAGGTAGGGAAAAGAGTGAAAAGAGGAAATAGTATGTGTCATTTCATCATATGCTGTAAGCTGTCTGAGAGGCTGTTTCTGAGCAGTGTCAGAGAGGAGCGCGCACGTGAAGACAGTGCTCATAGAGCATGGGAGTATTCAACTATTTATTTTGGACACTTTATAGGTCTTGAAAGGTTAAATACACACACTTGTATGTGTCAAAATGCCTGTCTTTGCAAGTATCCTTGTAAACACAGTAATTTCGGTCTTAAGTGAAAGCAAACAGCTGAGATAGAAAATATGTGTAACAGTATATTTCACTGGATTCAGGCAGCTCTTAAAGTGACAGCAGTCCAATATTTCTGCTGTCTGTCATTAATGTTAATTAAATAACAAAAGAGAGAAAATTTCTCACTGCCCTTGACTAAATCAGCTTTGTAACTTTAATAAGATGATATATATTTAAAGGAGAAGTCCACTTCCAGAACAAAAATTTACAGATAATGTACTTACCCCCTTGTCATCTAAGATCTTCAGTCGTGAAGAAATTATGTTTTTTGAGGAAAATATTTTTCTCCATGTAATGGACTGCTATGGTGCCTCGAGTTTGAACTTCCAAAATGCGACTTCAAACGATCCCAAATGTTGTTGTAAACGATCCCAGCCGAGGAAGAAAGGTCTTATCTAGCGAAATGATTGGTTATTTTCATAAAAAAAAAAAAAAAAAAACCTATTTACTTAAAATTTACTTCTTAATCTCAAACGCTTGTCGACAAGGCGAGCGTTTGACATTAAAAAGTATAGAAATTGTATTATTTTTATGAAAATAACCGATCATTATCGAAAAAAAATCCTGCAATGTTTTCCTAAAAAAACACAATTTCTTTGCGACTGAAGAAAGAAACACATGAACATATTGGATGACAAGGGGTGAGTACATTATCTGTACTTTTTCTTTTTTTTTTTTTTTTAATTTAGGCTAGTATTAGTTTGTGACGCTGGTGACAAGAATTATGACATTTCTATGGTATCATAAATTTTGGTTTCATAAAGACCTTATTTTGGTCATATTGCCCACTTCTGCTGATAATAATTAAAGTGAAATTTCATGATTATCAATACCAATTTTTAAACTACAGCAAAACTAACGTTACTGAACACTACTCCTTTATTTTAAAACAGTTATTAATATAAATATTCCTGAAACAGTACACCACGCACCATTCACACTCACCTGTGCCAGCGAGCCGACAAAACTCCTCCTGCATTCGAGAGGCCTCTGTTGGTGAGTCTGGACTATCCAGACATGAGTCTGGTGAAACAGGCTCTGAGTAGATCAAGTTCGGGTGAGATACGTGTAGACGGGAAGATGAAGCGTCAAGATTTTGCTGGAAAACAACAGATCAGTGGAACTGAATGAGAAAGACTGTGTGTGTGACGCAGTCTCTGTGTGTACAGTGCATTTAGAAACAGAGATATTTTACCTGTTGTGTGCTTTTATTTTCCTTGCTATAATTTTTTGATCTCCATTTTTTGTGTCCTCGTTTCTCTTTTTTGGAGCCTTCAGTCTGGGGTCACACACACACACACACACACACACTTACTTTTTTTGTCTAAATAATGAGCAATGCAAAAATGCTTTTTATATTATGTATGAATAGTTTAGGATTTATCTGGATGTCTCCAAATGAATGTTTTATCACATTTAATAAATCCATCCACACAGACCAAATTTTAACACATATTTACAAAAAAAACTATTAACCCATACATACAATAAAACACATGCAAACAGCCCTACCTGTAGTAAGTTAATGGCAGGTGCTGAGAATGTTCTGTGAAGAACTTCCATATTTTTCAGCAGCAGATTTAATTCCAGCAGTGCTGACTCACACTCTGACAGATCTAGAAAGGTTACCGTTAGGGTTTCATTTTCTTAATGATGCTCAGGAAAGCCAATTCTCTAAAATGTTCTCTATGTATTAGATGAACAGTACTTTTGCCATGACTAATATTGCAGAATGGTGTGTCAGTGCAGGTTTTTGCATCTACCTTTGCAGCACTTCTCCATGTCTTGAGAGTTTTGCCGCCAGCTGTTCTTCAACAGGGCTGAAGGCTGCTTGGAGAGAAATAAACGCTGGTAATAAAGAAAAAAGAATTCAAAATGGGTTATCTGTGTATATTGCTTTCTGTGTCACCTGGAATAACAGGAAAGAGTTACTACCATTGAAGAGTTCAGTGAGATATTTCAATGTTCTCATAGGATTCATATGCTTACTAAGACTGCATTTATTTGATTATAAATACAGTAAAACAGTAATATTATGAAATATTATTACAATTTAAAATAACTTTTTTTCTATTTTATTATTATTTTAAAATGTAATTTATTCCTGTGATGGAAAAACTGAATTTTAACATTCTAATTTGGTGCTCAAGAAACATTTCTTATTATTATCAATATTAAATACAGGTGTGATGCTTAATTTTTGTAGTAATTGTTATACTTCTTGTTTAGGATTTTCTGATAAATAGAAAGTTCAAAAAGATCAGAATTTATAAAATAAATAAATACATATGTTATACATATAAGAAGGATGCACAATATGCAACATAGTAATTGCTTGCACACCAGCAATTATTAATTTTATTTTAATTAGTGTTCAGTCTAGCAACATGATATTATGAGCAAATGCTTATTACTTTAAATTCAAACTCTTTTTTTTTGCCAAGTACCATAAACAAATTATTTTTCATACTATACATCCAGATGTTTTGATTTAACAAATCATGTACAATTCCAGATAGAAAATTTTATTGTTGCTTTTTAAGGCAGAACAGTATAAAACACAATATCAGCCATGACATATGTGAACCTGGACCACCAGTGATAGGGGTCACTTTTTTGAAATTGAGATTTATACATCATCTAAAAATGCTGAATAAATAAACTTTCCATTGATGTATGGTTTGTTAGGATAGGACAATATTTGGCCGAGATACAACTATTTGAAAATCTGGAATATGAGGGTGCAAAAAAAAATCAAAATATTGAGAAAAACACCTTTAAAATTGTCCAAATGAAGTTCTTAGCAATGCATATTACTAGGAAATATATTTACGGTAGGAAATGTACAAAACATCTCCATGGAATATGATCTTTACTTATTATCCCAATGATTTTTGGCATAAAAGAAAAATCAATAATTTTGACCCATTCAGTGTATTGTTGGCTATTGCTACAAATATACCCGTGGTACTACGACTTGTTTTGTGGTCCAGGGTCACATATTTAAATAACTGAAGTAATAAACTGTCAGTTTCAGGCAAAATTTCAGCTTATCAGTGGATCTCGTTATTATTGTAACTTTCCTTACAGCTATACAGGTTCTTATTCTATTTAATGGAACATTGGGTCTAAAGGCTGACTTTTATACTACACTTGTGATTGATGATTGTATAAGGAGGGTAAATACTTGTCTGTTGGAGGTGGGGTCAGATTGCAGCTGTCGCTCGGGAGGCTCCATGGCGATCTCGTTCTGACGGAACATCCGATGATGACGTAGTTGCGTCACCCACTGTTCAAACAGATCCCGAGTCTTCGCCTGTGAACATCACAATAAATACAACATGTATTCTCAAAAAAAACCCAGCCTAACATTTGTCGGTGAGCGTGTGCCGATACCTTGAGGTGATAGATACTGTCCTCGGTGTCCAGGTCGATGCACATTGACTTCTTCTTCATGGCCATGACAGAGAGACCAACATCAATGCGACCTCGTAACCTCCCCTTCTTCAGCTGAGGAATCAATGAAAGAGCATCACTGACAGGATTCAAGCAAGTTTACTCCACATAAGCCTTGAAGAAAGCATGTGGATGAGACTTACATCAGTCCCAGTCTTGGCATATGTAAGGATCCCCTGTTCAAGCAGGAAGTATCTCTGTTCAACATAGAGAGACACAGAGAAAAGCCTTTTTAGCACCATTAGGTGTTTGTATTCAAATCTCATTATAGTTAATGACAATATCATGTGATTACCTTATGCCAGCCTTTCATTGGCCACTTCCTTTTTTTCAACATCAAACCTTCCTGTTTTTCAGGCTTCTGAACATTTCCTGTCAGTCCCCGCAAGTCTTCAACCAACTCCCAGCTGTCCTAAATAACAAGATGAAAGAGATGTAACGTAGATGAAAGAACATGGATTTTTCTTAAGAAGACAGCTAGAAACTGCTGATGTAGATTTTGATTTAAATCATATTGAGACATTACAGAAATACTAACTGAGTCAAAACATCATCATATCCACTGCTATACCAAACATGTATTATTTGCACACTAGATGTTTAAGCAAACATCAGTTACATTCTCAGTAAATATCTCAGGTTGTTTGTCTTACCTGTCTGTTGTCTTCTGATGAGGAGTTACTCTCTTTTCGTTGTGTAAATTGTGTCGTGGTTGATGTGGTGGGTGATGTCCTGGGAGACAGCGGTGCGAGTTGGTCTTCTGTACTCATCTTGCAATTAACTTACTGTGGAGACAAAAACAGTCAACACTCAATACAAAATGTGACCCTGGTCCACAAAACCAGTCGTAAGTAGCATGCGTATATTTGTAGCAATAGCCAACAATACATTGTATAGGTCAAAATGATCGATTTTTATTTTATGCCAAAAATCGTTAGGATATTAAGTAAAGATCATGTTCCATGAAGATTTTTTTTTTTAAATTTCCAACCGTAAATATATCAAAACTTAACTTTTGATTAGTAATATGCATTGCTAAGAACTTCATTTGGACAACTTTAAAGGTGATTTTCTCAATATTTTTGCACCCTCAGCTTCCAGATTTTCTAATAGCTGTGTCTATCTTCCTATCCTAACAAACCATACATTAATGGAGAGCTTATTTATTCAGCTTTCAATGATGTATAAATCTCAACTTAAAAAAAAAAAAAAAGAGAACCCATATGACTGGTTTTGTGGTCCAGAGTCACAAATTACAGCACCTAAATTACATAAATGGCCAGCAGAGGGCAACAGAGACACACAAGTGAGCAAGGCAAAGAAAGTCAGGACTTTGAAATTTGAAATCTGTGCTAATGTAAATTAATGTAATTTACAAATTAGCATAGGTGGAGTTTTCATATACTTCATACCTAAATTATGACAAGTAATATCAATATTCTTTTTTTTTTTTAATTAAATGATTTGTTATGTTAACATTTTAGTAGAAACAAAATAATGTCAAAGATGTCAAAGGCAAATGTCCCTTTTTTTTTTTTTTTTTTTAAAAAAAGGTAGTTGAATAAAAATATCACAGTGGATAGAGCATAAAAATATATAATAAATAAAAAGTTAAAAATTTAAAACTACAACAATGCATAAGACCAGTATGAAACGGTCATATTCCCAGCCAATCTGATACAGGCTTTAAAATTTTATATCAGTAAACTAACTTGTCATCCAGATAATATTTTAAAAGCTTATTTTGATTTTTAAAATGTAAAAGCCAATTATTTGAATGTCACAAACATAATTTTTATCCAAAGTAAATCAGTTTGTATAGCTGCCTTGATATTTTAGGTCACTGGCTTCAAAAAGTTGCAAAACCCTGACCTAAAGAAACAAATATCATTTATCAGGTTTGTTTTTAATTTAAAGACACTATTTTCTCCCTCACTTGAGCTTCGTATATATGTATGTGTGTGTGTGTGTGTGTGTGTGTGTGTGTGTGTGTGTGTGTGTGTGATGTGTGATCTTGTTTTTATATCTTGGTGGGGACCTAAACCTGAATACACACAGGCTCATGGGGACTCGTGTCACCGTGGGGACCTAAATTGAGGTCCCCATGGGGAAACAAGCTTATAAATCATACAGAATGAGTTTTTTTGAGAAAGTAAAAATGCAGAAAGTTTTCTATAAGGGTTAGGTTTAGGGGTAGGGTTAGGGTAAGGGGATAGGAAATACAGTGTGGACAGTATACAAACCATTGCGCCTATGGAGAGTCCCCACAAGGATAATAAACCAGACATGTGTGTGTGTGTGTGTGTGTGACTGTGTGTGTGTGAGACTAGTGTGTGAGAGTATGTGTGTTCAGATCGCACTGTTTTGACTGCACGGGCATGTCCCAAAAACAGCTGATGTTTCTCTCTCTCAGTTTGAACTCAGTTAAAATTTTAACTTTAATGAATCACATCAAAGGGTCATAAACATTTTTAAATAACACATACAGATATGTCTGTTGCAAATGATACAAAAAAAGTACAGTGATCGTCTACATCAATGCAATTTTGCAGTGATGAACTTGAAAGTGCGTTGAAGGCATTCTGAAACACATGCAAACAATGCCTGTTTGCACGATGCAAAAATATGTGTTACATGGTTTCTAACACAACATAGAAACAGGTTTTCAATCAATAACCAAAACAGTTAAAAACTTGCATGCAACATTTTTATGGAAGAGTTTCTAGATTTATGGATATGTTGTCAGGTGATTCATTTACCTACTTTAAGCACATTTAACAGATCAGATATATACTTGTGCATCAGTGTGACAGCATAAGTCTCTAAAGTTATTAAAACTTTAAAACTTATTCACATATAGTTTTGATGCTTACACATATGTATTTTTATGGAAAGTAAAAATAAAAATGGATAATATATTTGTCCACTAAATTACAGATACAAAATGATTCATTCATGATTTGTGTTTGTGTAATGCACTGTGAACTCAAAACAAAGTGTAATATATTTATGAATTTCACATGCAAGTGTGAGTCTTGAGTCAGCATATATTTGTGTATTAAGTTCTTAAAAATATAAAATCTTGTTCACATATAGTTTGATGATCATACACATTATAACTTTAAGAACTACCTGGATCCAATAGGTAGTTACATGTTTTCTTTCTCTGTTGTTTACTTTTAATTTAGATGTAAATTATTGTGTTTATGTGGATATATGCAAAGAGGGCATTTTGACACATACAAGTGTTTACATTTAACCATTCAAGGCCAACATTGTTGCACAATAACTCAATATTCCTACTCCTACTAAGTTCAATACTTCCACACTCTGGTTGCGTCCGAAAGCTCTAAAATGCTCCCTTCGGAGGCAGCATTCCAAGGCAGGAACGCATTAAGGCATGTCCGAATTCAAATTCTGCTTCACTTCCTGTCTCCGGAGGAAATTATGTTTTTTTAAGAAAATATTTCAGGATTTTTCTCCATATAATGGACTGCTATGGTGCCCCGAGTTTGAACTTCCAAAATGCAGTTTAAATGCGTCTTCAAACGATCCCAAATGCGGTTGTAAACGATCCCAGCCGAGGAAGAAGGGTCTTATCTGCCGAAACAATCGGTTATTTTCATTTAAAAAAACAATTTAAGTACTTTTTAATCTCAAAAGCTCATCTTGTCTCACTCTCCCTGAACACAGTTAGGGTATGTCGAAAAAATCTGACCGTATTTTCTCCCTCAACTTCAAAAATCATTTCAAAATCATCCTACATCGCTGCAGAAGTACCGACCCAGTCTTTGCAAAGAGAACATGCAAAGAAGATCAAACACCCTTAACAAAAAAAGGTAAAACAGTGATATAGGATGATTTTGAAGTTGAGGGGAATTTTTCGACATACCCTAACTGTCATGAACAGGAAAAAACAGTTCAGGCAGAGCGAGACAAGACAAGCGTTTGACATTAAAAAGTATATAAATTGTATTATTTTTATGAAAATAACCGATCATTTCGCTAGATAAGACCATTCTTCCTCAGCTGGGATCGTTTACAACCGCATCTGGGGTCATTTGAAGCCGCATTTAAACTGCATTTTGGAAGTTCAAACTCGGGGCACCATATCAGTCCATTATATGGAGAAAAATGCTGAAATGTTTTCCTCAAAAAACATAATTTCTTTACGACTGAAGAAAGAAAGACATAAACATCTTGGATGACAAGGGGGTGAGTACATTATCTGTAAATTGTCGTTCTGGAAGTGGACTTCTCCTTTAAGTTTTCATCACCATGTAACACAGCAACGTCATGTAAGCATGTAACTGTGATAGAGACGATAGTCCAAAAAATTTGTACCGGCTAATCGTGTCTATCACCCACCCCTACTTATTTGTTTCGATATCGATACCTCCAATAGAGAACCTGACAGCACCACATTTTTTAGAGAGTTTCATGACACTTTAATTTGACATCACAATGCCAAACCATAGAACTAACAAAGCCTGAATGCGAAAATTTGATCTGACATTTAACTTCAGAGACGTTTGCGTTTTTTTTACAAACGGGTCTGTCCCACTCAAACAAACAAAAAAAAAAATCCCACTCAAACACAATCAACAAACTACTTGAGAATGACCACAAACCTTTAAAAATGACTTTACCATCCACACCTACACCCATACATACACTGAAAAATCTTTAGGATAAAGCAATAGTGGAACTATGTGGATAGGAAAGAGAAAAAGAGTGAGAGAACAGCACCACAGACTACTAATGCTCAGGTCATTCTCATGATATGAGTCACCAGGGCAAATTTGTGGTGAATAGACAGACCGCACACACAAAAGCTCCTCTTGTATATGGGATCCACTCTAGCCTTAGGATAAACATGTTGTTATTCCACACATACACTCACAGTAAATTTCCGAGTGTTCAAGGACATTCCACTTGCTCGCTTCTTTTTTAATTTATGTGTGTTTGAGAATTTCTATGTAAATACCAGTAACTCCAGCTCAAGGTTTCTGAACTCAAAGTCTGATTTTGTTTAGTTTGCAGAGCCAGACTTGTCTAAAGCTGAACTGAGGTATGTAGGCGAGTGCGAGTGCAAGTCTGAATGCATGTTGGTGTTTAGGGAAAAATGAATTCCTGTGGTTTTGCATCTCCATGTTTGTGCACACTAAAAACATTCAGCCGGATTTGCCCTGCATGCTAAGTTGTAAATGTACACTTTAGGTTATTCGCATTTCTGATAATCATTTGAAATGTGTTGCTAAATCTTTTGTGATAAACTGTGAGACTTTCCCACAATACGTTTCCTTGTCCCTTGTACAATTATAAGCTCCCACGGTCTCTTTTTAAGGGAGAGTCAGGAAGACATGCAAATACAGAAAGGCAGGGTTTTCCTTTAACCCTTTTCTTTCCTATTATTATGCTGAGAACAGATTCAAAAGACAGACACAGCACACAAATACTATGGCGATAATGGAGTTAGCCATGATGCAAAGCTGGGTAAAATTACTGCACTGTAAAAAATGACTTTGAATTTAATAGTAAAAAAAATGTATATACAATGAAAAACTGTATTGGACATTGCATGTAATTTTTACGGTAGTATACCGTTTTACCGAAAAATTTACATTCCCAGAATTCCCTGCGTTACATTTTTTATATTTGATGTTTTTTTTATTGAAATAACTTTTTTTTCTTATCAGTTTTGTACATTAGGGTTGTATGTTACATTTAATGTTGTTGAATTAATATTTACTGCATTATTTCAGTCTCATGTGTGTTCCCATGATGGTGTTTAGTGTTTGTGTGAATGACACTGTGCACCTTCTATATATGTTAATATTTAAATGCTGCTTGTGATGGGCTTTGGTTCATCATGTGACTTTCTCATTACCACCTGCTTTTGGTGGTTATCAGTGTATTACAAAGGTACAAAACAGATTTCAGTACTTTACTAGGTTGCTACATTAACATAATATCAGTTAATGAAATTACGATATTTAAGTGTAAATTTAAGTTAAAATCGTAAAGCTTAAAACACTGCTACCGTATTTTTTACGGTAAAATTCTGGCAACCACAGCTGCCGTTTTTTAACCATAAATTTTACAGAATTTTTTTACAGCGTGCACAGCCTCGAGTATTAATGTTTTATAAAAAAGAGCAATAAAAAGCATGATAAATGAAACCAATTTAAAAATTACATTTATTGATAATAATTATTTAAAATGTATTGATAATAATAACTAGGTATATGCAAACACATTATATATACTGTCGCAGTTGAAGACTGACACAGAATAGAAGAAATTGCTGAATAAAGTTGATATTTTTGTTTTCTTTGCACACAAAAAAAGATTCTCATAGCTTTATAAAATTAAGGTTGAACCACTGATGTCACATGGACCATTTTAACAATTTCCTCACTACCTTTCTGGGCCTTGAATGTGTCATTTACAGGGTCAGAAAGCTTTCGGATTTCATCAAAAATATCTTAATTTGTGTTATGAAGACGAACGAAGGTCTTACGGGTTTGGAATGACATGAGGGTGAGTAATTAATGACCGAATTTTAACTTTTGGGTGAACTATCCCTTTAATGCCCCAACTTGTACTTCTATATTTACCACTTTCTCTCTCTATATACATTTACTGTAGATATACATAATTGAATCAGATTGCCGAGCCAGAACTATGCATTTAATAATGCCTGTCAGTCCCTTATCCCTGCATGTGTGACACTGTGAACAGGTTGTCTTGTCTGATGAGGGTGAGTAACCTATGATGTAAACATAGGAGAAAAGGATGCCAACAAAGCACGGTCAGAGTTAGTTGTAGGGCCAAACAATACAAAAGCATCAATGGAAAATGACGTTGTCCGTACTGACTTTTACGTATGTGAAAACAGAATGTGGGTGTTAGTACTAATGTACACACACAAATATGCACAAAATGTGAGGACTGGCTCTTTATAATACATGTCAATCATTAACTCCATGTAACTTAGTCATTATAGTAAATGGGCTGTAGGTTGAGGGCTGTACAATGGGACCAAGGGCAAGGAAGTATATCAAAGATACAGTTATGAAAAACACAAACTTATATGGAGTAAATGTTTTGGACATGAATAATAAAGAGCTTATTGTGGTTGAGGGTCTGACAAAAAGTGCAGATGATAAAGTCAGTGACTTCATGAGGGAAAAACCAATATAACCCTTGAGGTCTTAAGTCACATGATTTAGTAAGCATGATCTCATGGGGGCAACGAAAGCTTATTAAATGAAATACATTGTTTAGACAGCAAACGACAAGGCGTCATGTATCATTTACTTCAACCTATGGTTGTGCATAAGTACATTTAGGAAAAACCTACTGAAACAACTCACAAGCTACATAATTCAATTCAAACATGTAAAGCCTTCAGTTTAGCACTCTGAAAGTCCCATTAAACCACAGTGATCGTGATGACAATATGATGGGGAACAGTGTTTGACAATGTTCCTTGTAGTCTGAAAATAAATAATTAACCAAATAAATGGTACTTAAAAAATACATGAGAGTTCAAACTATTATACAACACAGTATTTGCATTTTGCAACCTTAACGTGGAACACAAAACAACACGGTAAGCAGAATGACAAACCTCAACGACCTTTCACTTTCATTGCATGGAAAAAAAATGCAATTAAAGTGAGTTGTGACTAAGGCTGTTCTGCCTAACCTCTCATTTTCTTTCCACAAAAGAAAGGAAAGCACACTAATATGGTAAATGATGACAGAAGTAGCATTTTTGAGTGTGAAGTCCCTTTAGTCTATAAAAACATTTTAAAAAGTCTAACTTAGCTGCATTAAAGTCACACTACACCAAAGCCAGCTTGATAATAATTACAGGGAGCATCATTTTATGTTGTACGCAATTAATTGAATAACAAAAAAGGCTACATAAAATAAGAATAAAAGGAGTATACCATGCACAATATTTGCATTCCTGGCTTCACTTGAACGCTTGTACGCGATGCGGGTCCCTTTTCGTTGCCACAGCAACGCCATGCGCTGATGACTTTGACCAACCGATCACCGAATCACATAGTAAATTACATAATAGAAAAACCTTAAACATCTCAATACGAACTACAAAGCCGCCTGAGGTCAAACTGACTTTTAGTAAAGGAAAAACGGTGTAAAATTAGGCCCATCGATGAGTCAGTCTATCCACAATGAGCACAGGAAACAGAATTTTCAAGGGTTTCTACGACGACAGAGAATAAACTCAAAACAAACATCAAGCGTCAATTTGTTCTCAGCGCTGAATTATTTAAAAAAAAAAAAAAAAAATTATAATCATATTTAAGTTCGGATGTACAAGGTTTCCGAAGGTGAAAGTGACTGATTCACAGTTACAATACTTCTCTTACAACAAGCTAGGACTTGTTTGATGATTCAAAGATAGATTTAAATGTCTCCGTGCGTAAAATGAATACAAACTGAGTGCCTACCGCGGTTGCCAGGTTCTGAATGACAGCGTGGCGCGGCGGCTCTGTCGTCGTGTCACTGACGGTCCACTTATAAAAACGCCTTATCAGCACATTTATACTTTGGACCAAGTGACTGTCACCGGGTTCGCCATCCCACTTCTTCTTCTACCTGCCGAAGTCAGGTCTTAGGTAATTTCGCTTCTGGGAAGGTTATCGCGAACGAAATGTGCGTGACGCACCGATGTAATCCGAGAGTAAAGCGGAAGGTGGAGGAGACCGCAGGTTTTAAGTTTACGGCTTTCAGCTCAGGTTTGAACCTCGAGCTGCGTTTTGAGTTCCGCGGTGAGGTGAGCATGAGGTGGGCGGGCCATAATGGTGAGTGGCGTTTAGAAAGCCAATTAAAATCCACTCAAGAATGACATGTAGCCTATCGAGAGACGAGATTTTAAAACACAACACAGACCATTATGTAACTCAGGTACGCCTAGGTAAGCAGTTCAAATATCTATCTATCTATCTATCTATCTATCTATCTATCTATCTATCTATCTATCTGTCTGTTTGTCTGTCTGTCTGACTACTTGTCTATTACAGTCAAATTAATTTATCCGGAGAATAACCACCTTTTGAGGACAACATAAGTTCTGACGAAAGAAATAGGGAATCCATGATGAGATGATTAATCTATGCTAGACAAATCTGCTCTTTTGCATGTCATCCCAGGGTTGCCTTAACAACAAAAGGTTTAGTTCGTTGCCAACACCCATCTACACCAGAAAGGGAATCCTCCCATCAGTGGAATGTACCAAACCACTGAACCTGACTCAGGTATGTTTTAAAAGAGAGTCATATTCACACATGAGTGCAGCACTTTAAATACTAAAGAAGTGTGATGGACGTCATGCTGTCAGCTCTGGGAACTGAGCGCTGAAACTAGTGTTTTCCCATGACAATGGACAACACGTACAGGATACGGAAATTATGACACATCAGATGCTTTCATATTTCTTATTTGTCTTCTTTTCCTTGTCTGTTTGTCTATACTAGTGATATTGGTCATGATGCCATTTTAGAAGTTTAGACAATTTAATTGGAAATGCTTTGTTTAGAGGGAACATCCCAAGAGAAATAAAACTATTTGAAAAGATCTATGAAAAGATCACTATAAATAAATGTTTTCATTCATTCTCTGATTTACGTTTTTATTCATTGGTTGACACCATGAACCAAAGGAAAACACTTGATAAAATATATGCACTAGTGTTCTATATTGCCATTATTTTAACAGATACATATACAGCAAGTGTAAATGACTGCTTCATGCTTAACAGATTATGAGTTATTTTGGATTAAATTGGGTTTCTTTGCATCTTTCCCATACTATATTAGACACCAGTTTAAGTCTAAAAAGGCCTAAAATATATCAAAATGCTAACATACAATACAACACAATACATCAGCTATATAGTGACAGTAGGATACTATCCCTCAATTTCACAGGCAGGGCTTAAGACTAGTCCCATACTAAAATGTAAATCTGAGCTGCTTCACTTGAAAGAAACTTACTCTGACTGATCTTAAAATATATCAGTGGCTTTGTTTTGTCTTAAGATGCACACAATAATGTTTTTTTAAGGCACATTTATAAAAATTACTTTAATGTCCTAATTGAACTATTGCCTAATCCTGGTTTAGTCTAAGCCCTGTCTGTGAAACCAGACCTTTAAATAGCCAAATTTGTGGCATGTTATTAGATGGCTGAACTACATAAAACATCAAAAGAATACTCAGGTTTTAAACTTAAAGTTTTATGAATATGCAGAGCATTCAATGAAAAGTCCTACAATGTGCGTATGATATAATACATTTGTGCGTTGTCATATATAATATATTTACATAATATGAATGTGTGATTAATTTATAAAACACTGAGCAGGTGTTAGAATAAATAACCATGAACTACTACTGAGGAAAGAGTGAACTCTGCTGGTGGAATGGAGAATTGTTAGGTGCAGTAGTTAAAGTGATAGTTCACCCAAAAATGAAGATTCTGTGATTAATTACTCATGTCGATCCAAAACCGTAAGTCCTTCGTTTATTTTCAGAACACAAATTAAGATATCTTTGATGAAATCTGAGGAACATTGATTGTAAGAACACAGATAATATGGGAATACCTACGAAGATACTTTCTGTGTGCAAAGAAAATAAAACTAATGCACATGCATGTGACGTGGTACTCTTGAGAACATGCGACGAAGACTGACACGAAAAAGAATAAACTGTAAATAAGGTCATTATTTTGGTTTTAATTTCACACAAAAAGTATTCTTGTAGCTTCACAAAAATTAAGGTTGAACCACTTATGTCACATGGACTATTTTATCAATGTCCTTACTACCTTTCTGGGCCTTGAATGTGGTAGTTGCGTTGCTGTCTATGCAGGGTCAGAAAGCTCTGGGATTTCATCAATAATATCTTAATTTGTGTTCCAAAGATGAACAAAGCTCTCACGGGTTTGGAACAACATGAGTGTTTATATTAATAACAGAATTTTCATTTTTGGGTGAACTATCCCTATAATCAGTATGGGATGTCTTTCATTCATGATAAGCTATATATTAATGCTAATATATTCAAATGAACTAATTTATATGTTTTGCTTTACATGAATTACTATTATTAATAAAGTATTACTAATATATGAGAAAACTGAAAAAAACATGTTTTAAGTGGATGATGTGGATTTCTTCAAATATGCTACCAGTTTAACCGTTTCCTCATTCCTCCGGATTCCAGCAAAGATCATTGTGGTTCCTGGAATGTACCTCTTAGGATTCTTTAAAAACTCCTGAAGTGTGTCTTCCTTCCAAACAACACCTAAATCAACCAAAGAAATGCTGAAGTATGCTTTATTTGTTCATTTATTAGTGCAAACTGAATTAAAATATTGCACTGACAGGATACAACATGTGGTCACAAATGAGTTTAAACTGAAAGAATTACCCTGCATGCACATGTACATTCCTTTATAATGAAAGTATTCTTTCTAAATGCAACTACACTTGCTTATCAGGACCTGTGACCACTCACCCTTCTCCACGTTGCCCTCTGTGAAAAGGTAGCCAGGTGCTCGGCCAGTCAAGCGACCAAAGAGTCCATTTAGGTTTGGACCAATTTTGTGCTTGCCTCCAGCTTCAACAGTGTGACACTGAGAGCATTTCTGAACAAAGATCTTCTTTCCTTTTTCTATCTCTTCTCCCATTCTAATACTCACAACAGATGGATCTGGCAAAAAAGGATATATACAGGTATGTGCCTAGAAAAGTCGATTTTCATAATTTTTTTTTTAAACATTCACTTAAGTAAAACAAGTTCCATGGTACCATCTGACTTTATCAGTGTACCATAGTATTGCCGCTGCAGATTAATTTTGTAAGGACGCAAAATGTAGACCTACGTCAGGAAATCTAACAACTAATTTCTAAAATGAACGCGGGATACGTCATCCATATGAACTTGAATTGAACATCGCAAATTAAAGTCGTTTTGTAAACGCAAAATATAGCTAGATATTAACATTTAGAAGTTATCTTACAGCATACCGTAACGAAAATAGTTGTATAGCAATCACAATGTAGCTAGGTATATTCTGTAGCATTTTAAATGGTAAAGCTCATGCACCCACCTTTACTGCGCCATGAATACTCATGTTACTATCATTTGTCAGATCAGAAGCATTTCACTTCAACAGTTCAATGCCATGGCTAACTGCCAACACATTTCACCAGTCCAGTTTTCAGTGTTTGTTCAGTTGAAACATTTTGTTCACGAATACATCCTCAAAATCATTCTGACCATGGAGGATGTGAAAATCTTACATTTAATTATACTTTCAGATGTACTTTAGGAACATAGATTGGATTTAGTAACTGAACGTATGTGAAAATATTTTTTTTGAAATTACAAATTAAGACTAAGAGATTATTGTAATACATTTTACAAGAAAATACGATTTAAGTCTTAGAATTTGAGGGCCCATCTATAACTATCAGTAACAAACGTGATTTATCTGTTGTGTTATTTGTAACAGGTTGTAAACTGCTCCATTGTTGGACAATCAAATTTGTAAATGGTAAGTGTTCTTTTTCTCTCTTGTTTTGTATATTTCGCCTGACCGTTATTGCACTTTTTGATGTAGACAGAGAAGTTATATATTTAATTCAATGTGTTACTTGTCCTTTCTTTCTTATTTGTGCATTTTACTTAAATTTATTTCAATAACAATTTCTCAGGGATTTTCATCAATGAAAATGCAATACCATTCTTTCCGGGCATATTAACCATTGCTTCTTACACTCAAATAAGTGTTTGTAATCTGTTTGTTATGAAGAAAAAACTATGAAAATTGCTCATTTGCCGTCCAGTTTAGATTTAAGTGCTAGTTTTGCACATCGCTGATGCAGTTACACTCTTCAAAACGAAGGTTCTTTATTGGCATAGATGGTTCCATGAAGAACCTTGAACATCCATGGAAACTTTCAAATGCAGAAAAGGTTATTTATAGTGGAAAAAAGGTTCTTTATATTTTTAAAATGTTCTTTAAAATGGTTCATTTAAGAACTGTTCACTGAAAGGTTCTTTGGGGAACCAAAAATCTAAGAAACACTAATTTGGAGCCTTTATTTTTAAGAGTGTATATGTTTTTGGATATAATGTAGGCCTATTTCATTCAGATTAGTTTAAACTGCATTATAGCAGGAGAACTGCTGCATGTATGCTGTGTAAAGCTTCACCTCATGAGGTTTTGTGAAACTAGTGATGGATATATGTGTCACAGGATGATTCCTGGAGGCTGAAAAACTGAGAGCAAGGAATGGTTTTGATATTTGCAAACAGCTCTCTTTCATGTAATTTGTTCCCTGCAGGTTGAAATCACTGTCCAAGGGGAAGGTTGGATCGCCTCCTGGTTGAAAGCTTAAATAAGACCTTAAAGCTAAACATAGAATGATGATATATCTTCTCCATTTGGGGGAAGGAAGGTGTTTTATATCATTATTCTTGGTTAGAGGTGTGTGTGTTTGGCAAATCATATGTTGCAAATGCCATGTCTCACTGTTTCTCAGCAACATGTAGCAGTCCATCTTGTAGAGGATCAACATGAAACATTCCAGTTAATTAAAGAGCGTATCTATAACCTCAACCTCATTAAGCATTGTAGTGCAGGATGCATTTGCAGGTGAAAGAGTGGCTCTTTTTATGCAGGAACGAAATGAACATTGTTCCAACAGTCTTAAAAATAAAGGTGCTTTATTAACATCAATGGCTCCATGAAGAACTTTTAACATCAATGGAACATTTAGTGGAAAATGTTCTTTAGAGGAATAAAATGGTTCTTTTAGGAGCTGATGAGTGAAAGGCTCTTTGAGGAACAAAAATGGTTCTTCTATGACATCACAACAAAACATATCTCTTTTGAAACATATTTATCAATAATAAGAACACACTGTCACCAGTATAGTGTTATTCATAATTTACTCAAACAATTTACAAGCAGACAAGTACAGATGCAAATGCATGAAGAGAATAGGAAATTCATAAAAGTGGTGAACAAAACATCTCTCATAAACAGCTGTTGTTTGGCGGGCTTCATTAGTCTAAAGCTGTGTAGTCTGTGTTCTTTACAGTTTCTTCGGAGTCTTCTACTCTTTCAAACATGTAGTCTTGGACTTCAGTCCTGCGTAAGATACCAAATAAAATAATTTTTTAGAAACTCCATTAAATTAATACATTAAATAAATTATATCTAAAAAATATATAATTAATATATTGAACATAATATACACACACATATGTTCAGTGTTGCCAAGTCCACGGTTTTCCCGTGGAATTGGGCTACTTTAACACTGTTGATTTAGCCTCTGGAATGCAAACTTTACCAGAGGAACCCTGGTAAAAATGTGTATTTTACTCCTCAGAACATGATTTTTAACTAGGGGCCCCCCTCGAAATGCGATTGGGCTATTTTTGGGCTGGTTTTGAGTAGCAATTGGGCAGATTTTGTTGTGAAAACCTGGCAACCCTGCATATGATTATAAAACAATACCCACAACAGTTGCAGTTGATACCAGAGATATTCAAGTTTACCTTTCTTTTGGAAATGGTGATTCAGGTGTGCGTGTATAGAGAGCCAATGCACGGAAAGGGTCTAAAGCGAACATGTTCCTTCTCCCAAATCTTTGTGGGAGAGTCGCTGAGGGTCCATTCACTGAGCGTGCACACATAGTGCAGGACCGGCCAAAGCGCTGAGGGAGGTTGATGTTGGTCTTAGAAGCACGCTCCCTTGGGGTCATCTGCGAATCCCGCCCGAAACGAAGGGGGAGGTTGGCATGCAGGAGTGTTGGTTTTCTTACTATGGGGTGAAGTCGCAGGATGGTGGGAGAGCTCACACGGCCGCTGGTTGGGGCTACATTAAGAGTGAAGTCTTCTATTTCCAGACTCCGGGGAATCTCTTGAGCATTCTTTAAAGAAGAAATGATGAAAGTCAGCAGATTTAGTGATCAATGGACTAAGAATGTTTTTTTTTTTTTTTTTAATAATTGTATTTTAAAAGCCTAACCAGGAACTGGGGCTGCAAATTAGCCATAGGCTAGAAGACTGTATGTAGAGCATCTGTAATGTTATTCTGCATTGTCCCTGTTAAATAAACAACTGAATAAATAAATTTAATGATACACTATTTACTGATGTCAGTTTCAAACTAAAAAGTTGCATTTACTTTTTTTTTGTTACATTTTTTAATTATTATTATTCTATGAATTATTGTTATTGTTATTATTATTATTACTATTATTATGTTTTAATTTGCATTTATAAAATCAACTTTAAAATACAAAGTCCTACTTCTTCACATTTCTTATTCCCTTGCTTTTCTTTTTACACTGTAAAAAGTGAAAATGTGCATTTTTACCTTAATATTTTAATTAATATTTCTGCTTGCTTTGACCCTTAGATTTTTTTTATTTGGTGCAGCCTAATGTAATCATGTTTATTTAGTAATACTAGACACAATATGAAGATGTAGTTAAAAGACAACAATAACAACAATAATAATGATCAAAATTTAATCAAAATAAAATTTTTAAATTAGTATAAAATGTATAACTCTCTCTCTCTCTCTCTCTCTCTCTCTCTCTCTCTCTCTCTCTCTCTCTCTATGACCCTAGACCACAAAACCAGTCATAAGTAGCATGGATATATTTGTAGCAATTGCCAACAAAACATTGTATAGATCAAAATTATCGTTTTTTCTTTTATGCCAAAAATCATTAAGATCCATTAAGATATTTTGTAAATTTCCTACCATAAATGTATCAAAACTTAATTTTTGATTAGCATTATGCATTGCTAAGAACTATATTTTGACAAATATTGAGCGATTTTCTCAATATTTAGATTTTTTTCCACCTTCAGAGTCCAGCTTTTTACTCAGATTTCAGATGATGTATAAAACACATTTTCAAAAAATTGACCCTTATGACTGGTTTTGTGGTCCATGGTCACACACACACAGACACACACACAAATATATATATATATATATATATTATATATATATATATATATATATGGTAATAATTGTAATAAAAATAACAATTAAAAATTATACATTATAAAACTTTTTAATGACATGATCCAACTTAATGTAAAAAAAGAATAAAAGATTATTCAATAATATTACATATAAAGACTTAGATCAAAGATAAAGACACCAACAATAAAAAATTAAAAATGAAATATTAGCAATTATGTTATGTTATGTTGACAGTGCAGCCTAATGTTATCAAGTCTATTCAGTACTATTAGATATGAAGACTTACATCAAAGATAAAGACAACAGTAATAATCATCATTTTAATTAAAAAAAAAAATGCAGTATTACAAGTTATATTATTTCATGACATGTTGCAACCTAATATAATTAAGTTTAGTCAATACTATTAGATATGAAGACTTAGATCAAAGATAAAGACAACGACAACAGCAATCATCACCATCATTTTAATTTAAATAAGAATTAAAAATGATATATTATAAATGATAGAATATTTAAATTACATATTATGTTTTAGACTAAGACTATGACCACAGTTCCGCACATGCTGTATATTCCAACCCAAATTACTAAAGGAAGTGAAGAAAAAGAACGAGTATAAAGCACTTACCTCAGGAAACTGTCCCCACGTAAATCTATCAGGATCGCTGTCATCAGGAAGTGGCAGTCTGAGAGCCGTAACCTCCCTCAGCATGAAGCTGCTCAGGATGGCGAGGGCTGAAAAGAGAAGAGTGAAGTAGGACATCTTACAATCGTTCACTGAACTCCAAGCACAACGCAGGGTTTTTATACGTGTGCAAATAAACACATTCACAAAGACATTCCTTATAATGCATTCACAGCATTGCATACTTAATATATTAACACACAGCACCCACCTTCATTCATTCACTAATGACCTTCTTGAGTGTTTCATAGCAACAGTGACAGGTCCAACTGAAAGAGGAGCAGAAGTCCTTATCAAAGGTGCCTTAGATTTCTTAACATGGGCCAGAAGTTAAAGATTATTTTTTTGATGTGGACTTCTTTTCTAAATCACTATGGTTTGATAATTAAACACTTAATGTGGTGGATGGCCTTGAAATATTGACGCACTACTGAGGAATAATTAGATGGCTAACAAACTGATTTTTTCCACTCGTTTAGGGAATCAGGTAAAGGCCAAACAACGAGCACGTAAAACAGTCTCCAGGAAATGCGCACCCAATTACATCCTATATGACCAGTCAATAATATGCATTCACATGCTAAACAAAACCTTTGGACTTGCTCTAAATTAACCAGAGAAGCATTCCATGTCACAATAGTTTAAATCAGTTCATTGTGCAGCTGGCCGAGACCTCAGTTACCATCGCATTCAGGCTGGAGTGAGTAAAAATGGCCTGATGTTTTTCCACATAAAAGATGCATGACACATGAGCATGAATAGGAAATTGACATGCTGGAAATGTCTGGATGAGGCGACGTAGGCCACAGAGTCACGTTGGTATTTTATCAATGGTCTGGTATTTTATTCCATCAAAGAATATTTACTAATTGACATCAGTGTTATGCGGATCAA
This sequence comes from Cirrhinus mrigala, assembly GCA_036247105.1. Classification (NCBI taxonomy): domain Eukaryota; kingdom Metazoa; phylum Chordata; class Actinopteri; order Cypriniformes; family Cyprinidae; genus Cirrhinus; species Cirrhinus mrigala. The sequence goes on along the minus strand of CM070025.1, from coordinate 23,523,097 downwards.
TGTCAGCGAGGGGTGGCATATTAATTCGGTAATCAGTACTGTTTGGGAAAAGTGTTAATCATCGTCATATATCTAAAAGATATACTTATATGAATATAAAGGACACAAATGTTTAAAATGTTTAAATGGGGTATTTCTAAGATTCCTTGCTTCAGATATGTCTCTAGCTACTTAAAAAGAACATGAATAATGAAATAATGAATTCTTCAATGGACCCATGTGTATATTCTCCAATTTGGCATAATCCAGATTTTTATTTTAATAAGAAACTTCTTTTTTTTTTTTATAGTAAATGGAGTCAATGTGGCATAACTCATCTTCATCATTTATTTTGTGATAAGTTTATTTCTTTTATAGATTTAACAGCTAATTATGCTATTTCTAAAGGAGAATTTACTCAATATTTACATATAAAGGAAGTAATTAGAAGTAAAGTAAATATTAAGGATAATACGCTTCAACCCTCTGCATTTGTTACTCAGATTAGAACACTTGCACCATCAATATTATTTGGAATGTTATCTAAATTATCTAAATTATTATTAAGTATAGATAATTTGATGTATTTACCTATTGAAAAATGGGAATCGGATTTATCTCTTTCCCATGATTTTAATATATGGACACAGATTCGTAAAAATAATTTTTCTTTGATTGTTAATTCTAATTTACAACTTATTCAGTATAAGACTCTGCATAGAGTACATATTACACAACAGAGAAAGTATAAAATGAGTTTTACTATTCACCCATGTGTCTAGACACTTACCTCCATTCCTTATGGTACTGTAATCCTGTTCAGAATTTTTGGTTGGGGGTTATAGAGAAATTGCATATGTTACTTGACATAGAAATATCATTTTCTCCATCCTTTTTGTTTGTTGGGAGTAGATTTGGGGATGTTGCACCGCATTATGGAAAGTTGATTTATATTGCCTTGATTTTAGCAAAAAAAAAAAAGAAGCTATTCTTCAACATTGGAAAGCTAAACAATCATTAAATATTAATCATTGGCTGAATTTATTACTTGAGCACATCGTAATGGAATGGATATCGGCTATAGCTAGGAAGAATATTAGTTCTTATTTGGAATTGTGGTCACCTTTTATTAATTATTTTGGATTGGAGGAGTGATTTTCACACATCATTATTATTTATTTATGTAAATTATTTTTGTGTGTGTGTGAAGATGATACTGGGTTTTTTAGAAAAATTGGTTGAAGGTAGAATTTAATATCCTCAAATGTATGTAATTCTTGAATTATTAATAATGTGGTTAGTGAAACTGGCATTTATGTGTTTGTATGTTATTGTATGTTTTTTTTTTTTTGTTTTTGTTTTTTTTTTTGGATTGTGCAGTCATGTTTAAATGTATTTGAATGAATAAAAAAAAAAGAATATGAAAGATCACTGGCTATAATAAGTTGTAGCATATTTGCATATTTCTGTATGATGTCTATTAGCAGAGTAACTAGTGTTGGGGAGTAACTTTAAATGTAACAGAATTACGTAATTTAATTACAAAATAAATGTAGGGTAACTTGTAATCTGTAACCTATTACACTTCCAAAGTAACCTTCCCAACACTGAATGTAATGTAACTTTTAAATAAATACATAATGAATATGTAAATTAAGTGGTGATTTCTTGGAACCATAAATCTCAATATTCTATTCTAGACTACCAGTCAACGGTTTTGAACAGTAAGATTTTTAATGTTTTTTGTTGTTGTTGTTGTTGTTTTTTAAAAGTCTCTTCTGCTCACCAAGCCTGCATTTATTTTTAAATTTTTTTAATATTTTTACTATTTTAAAAAATACTATTTAAAAAAAACTATTTTCTATTTGAATATATTTTATATATATAAATGTAATTTATTCCTGTGATCAAAGCTAAATTTTCAGCATCATTACTCCAGTCTTCAGTGTCACATGATGCTTCAGAAATCATTCTGATATGCTGATTTGCTGTACAATAAACATTTTGTATCATTATTAATTTGTATCATTATTTAAAACATCTGAGTACATTTTTTTTTTTTCAGGATTCTTTGACGAATAGAAAAATCCAAAGATCAGCATTTATCTGAAATAAAAAGCTTTTGTAACATCATACACTAACAGAGTTAGCATATTTTATTTTATTATTATTAATAAAAAAAGAAACCTGACAAATTTTACTCAGCTGTTTTCAACATACTAATACTACTACTACTACTAAGTTTTTTGAGCAGCTAATCAGAATATTATATAGAACATTTGAGTTCTGAAAAATCATGTGACTGGAGTAATGATGCTAAAAATTCAGCTTTGAAATCACAGGAATAAATTACATTTTAAAATATATTCAAATAATAAAAACGTTATTTTAAATAGTAAAAATATTAAACAAAACAAAACAAAAAATTCTGGTTTCGCTGTACTTTGGATCAAATAAATGCAGGTTTGGTGAGCAGAAGAAACCTCTTTAAAAACATTAAAAATCTTACTGTTCAAAAACTGATTCGAATGAATGTACTTTAAACCAAATAATCTATTATCACATGCTACAGGCTTAATATCTATATGGTACATGAATTAGACACTTTTTCTATGAAGGTCACTACATATCCTATCCAGCAGGGGGCAGTGCGACATTATAACATAAGAGATGATGCAAAACACATATCTGTCTCATTGCAAACTGTCAGCTAGGATTGCGTTGAGATTACGAGATAAATCCAATTTAAAAATGTAATATATTTCTACTATATACTTAGTTATACTTAAATACAAACACACACAATAATATTATTTGTCATATCTGGGGTGCTGTTATGCTGTTATACCTTTGTGCCTTGTACTGACACTAAGACAAACTATTGTTTCTATACTATACACAAAATGAATGAAAAACATACTTTCTTGAAATAAGCTTTACTCGTTCATAACTCTCAAACGGACAAAAATGTTGCTAGGCATCCATTGGCTTTGTTTTTCATCTCAATGTGCCATTCATCAGCTATTAAATTAATAATGTGGATGTTTTATTTAGATGCTTAGTGGATGTAGACCAGAATGTGCATGCTTACAGTTTATTCAGACTTCATCTAACCAGTCCTTTGTATTTTTTCCCATCCTGTCAGCTCTAGCCGATCAAAGACCTGAACAAACATCCACCCTAGACGCTCAGACAAGGGGTGTAGACCGCTACCACAAGACCTTAAGGTCGTCCAATCAGATGTCTGCCGAGGTCAGCATGTTTCTGCCAATCAGGAATGAAGCGGAAGGCGCTGATGAAGGATCAGGAAGCGTAGAAAATGGCCCTTAATGACAGAGGAGGGGTGTGTTCGCACATGTGTGTTTTAGCATGCTACTATTTACGTACATGCTATACGCATTGGCTTTATCGGACACTGGCATCTGTAGCTTTGAACTTCAAGCCTTCAGTGCGATACGTATTTTAAAAAATGTATAAAAGAGGGAGAAAGAGAACGATTGTGTGACTCCGCCCGCATGGGGTCTTGAACTTTGACCTCTAGTCTCCTCTCTCGGCAGATTCCTAAGATGTGGCTGATGGCGGTGATGGGGTCGAGGCCTGGCATGATGGCCAGAGAAAAGTGCAGTCAGTGTGGGAGGAGTGGGTGACCGTTAACCTTTCTACGAAACTGAACTATGACCTCTGCACTTTGCCTGAAGGTGACGGCTTGAGCAACCCCCACTGTTAAAACTGGACATGAATATACTGTCGTCGACATTCGGCGCCTCCTTATAGCTACAACTCTCACAATATTCAATTCAACATATAAAACGTTAATATTACTATAGATACAGATAACTCTTTTCTGCATGTTGTTCAGGTTACAGTTAACTGTATAGTGATTTTATGAATTTGTGAACACTTCACTATAATGGTAGGCCTAAAAGTAACTATTTCAGGGGAAATACGATTAAAAGACTGTACGGAAAAAGGATAATGCGGGCTGTTTGAGGTTACCCTGCTAGTTGATTAAAGCGCAGCACTTGTCAAACAAAGACATGGTTGAAGATAAGCAGTACATAACGCTGTACTGCTCTTGGCTCCAGTAGACTGTGTAAAAGCCGTGAAAGACATTCGATAATAGAGATGCAAACTATCCATGAACTTGAGATGTAATTAGAACTCTTGCTGACTGATAACAGAAAAAAGAACAACACACCCTAAATGGTTAAAAAGTCTCTTAAAGTTCATGAGAGTGAGGTACAAATCATTACAATATTTTATTAGGGTTTTGAATTTTTTGTATTGTTTTATATTTTATATTTTAATATCAATTTAATATTTAATTTTAATTAAATAAATTCATTTTTTATTATGTTAACCTAATTTACTTATTTCATCCTTTTTGTAGTATATACGCTAACATTCAAAAGTTCAGGGTCAGACAGATTTTTTATTTGTGACCCTGGACCACAAAAAGAGTCATAAGAGTCAATTTTTTGAAATTGAGATTTATACATCTGAAGGCTGAATAAATAAGCTTTCCATTGATATATGGTTTGTTAGGATAGGACAATATTTGGCCGAGATACAACTATTTGAAAATCACCATTAAAGTTGTCCAAATGACGTTCTTAGCAATACAAATTACTAATCAAAAATTACATTTTGATATATTTACGGTAGGAAATTTACGAAATATCTTCATGGTACGTGAACTTTACTTAATATCCTAATGATTTTTTGGCATTAAAAAATCGATAATTTTGACCCATACAATGTATTTTTGGCTGTTGCTACAAATATACCCGTACTACTTAAGACTGGTTTTGTGGTCCAGGTTCACATTTAAGAAATTAATACTTTTATTCAGCAAAAACCCAAACTGATCAAGAGTGACAGCAAAGTCATTTTTATTGTTACAAAAAATTTCTATTTTAAATAAATGCTATTAATTTGAACTTTCTGTTGATCAAACAATACTGAAATAAAAAATGTATCACAGTTTTAACAAAATAAAATAAATGAATAAAAATAAAATAAAGATAACTAAGTAAATAAATATTCATATAAATATTAAGCATTTTAGAATAAAGGATTTTTGAAGGACTGTGTGACTGGAATAGTGGCTGCTGAGCATTTAGCTTTACCAGTATAAATTATGTTTTAAAATATATTTATTAAAATGAGAGAAACTGTTGGCATAAATGAATAATGTTGTTATGAAAGAAATGCTGACAATTTTTAATTAACATTAATTAAAGTAATAGCTAACATAAAATAAACAATTTTTACAATGTTTATTATTTTTGGTTAATTACATAGACTACACATTTTAAAATTTATTACATGTATAAATTAACTTGCTTTATGTATTAAAAGAAAAACATCATTTTACTATATATTTCAAAATTAACATTAACCTATACAAAAAGAATGTTAAGAAATCAAACCTTGTAAACTGTTACTTAAATATTTATTTGTAATATTTATGCTTTTAAATAGCAAAAGTTTTTTGTGTGTGTGTATGTGTGTGTGTGTGCGCGCGCTTCAGCTCATCTTTTAATAGTATAAATAGAAGATATTTTCCCTTTTATTTCCCTTTTGAGTTGATTTAGAGTAACTAATTTCCCTTTCTTTCACATTAAGTCTTTGTCAACATCCAGTGATGTATGTGTATTTTAATATCAATGTAATATTTAATTTTAATTTAATTTATTTTTATATAGATATATTAATATATATTTTTAACTTAATTTACTTATTTCATGCTTTTTGTAGTATATACACTAACATTCAAAAGTTCAGGGTCAGTCAGACTTTTTATTTAAGAAATTAATATTTTGATTCAGCTAAAACCCAGATTGAAAAAGAGTGACATTTTTATTGTAACAAAAGATTCCTATTTTAAATAAATGCTATTCTTTTGAACCTTCTGTTGATAAAATAATCCTAAACAAAAAAAGTTATATTATTAGTATATTATTATAAATTTTAAGCACGTTAGAATGGAAGATTTCTGAAGGATTGTGTGACACTTAAGACTGGAGTAATGACTGCTGAAAATTGAGCTTTACCATTGCAGGAATAAACTACATTTTAATATATATATATATATATATATATATATTTAAATGGAGAATTAACATTTTTGATCATATAAATATTGCAAAGCATAAACAAATCTTGCAGACCCCAAATTTTTGAACAGAAGTGTGTAAGTAAGTTTTTCAGTTCTGAGGAGGCAAAACAAATAACTCTTCTCTCCCATTCTTTCTCCCACACACACACACAAACACACACATAATTTTAGAAGTATGTCTGCCCTCAAGTCTCTAATGCTTTGATCCTCTAATTCTCAAACACTAAGTCTCCACTGTTATTATTACATTTCGTTCTTGACAGCCAGACTTTCCATCGTCAATCCTACATGCACTAGATTACCTAGACCAGACCGCTAAATCAAATCCCATGGATCCCTGTAGAAGTATGTGTTTGCTTGGGCTGTGCAGTCAACTGTCTATGGCATTTTCCCACTGTATAGCGATAACATCAAGGTGTTGAAAGGTACAATCTCAGCTGTTGGCACCTGCCAAATGCTCGAATGAAAACCTCTGCTACTGTGTTGAAAATTATTGGGACTGAGTGAGGAAAAGGATCTAATTAAAAAACAACTGAGACAAAAACTCTAATGCCGACTGACAATTTAAAGCGGCTCAGACAAATAAAAATCAGTGAAAGAAACACTTGCCTTGATTGAAATTTTATGGATGACTTAAACATTTCACCAAAAGCAGCCAATACATGTATATAAGAGTGGCGAACCATGAAATGTCTGGGTAAGTCTAGTTATGCATAGCTGTGTTTACACTGGTAAATTATGTTGTAATGTTTTTGTGTCAATTAGTTGGAGCTCATCCAAAAGCAGTTTCTCAGTCTACAAAATTCTAAATGTAATTGCCAAGAACACTTAACTACAGTAAAGATGAACAGATTGTCAATCATCCTGGCAATTTAGCACATCTGGAGCTGACAAACAGATGAAAGTTTTGCAGATAGATCTCGTAAAAGTAGATTAATGGTCTACATGCATGCAGTATCACTATTAATCACAACTAGTTTACTTAAAGCATAGAACAGATGAGAGAAACCGTTAGCATAAAGAAATAATGTGGTTATGAAAGAAATGTCGACACTTTACAATAAGGTTTAACATTAATTAAGGTAAAAGCTAACATAAAATAATTATGAACAATTTTTACAACATTTATTATGCTTGGTTAATTACACAGGCCACTGATATGTTTTAACATTTATTAGATGTATAAATTAACATTATTTCATGAACAAACATGATTTTGCTATATATTTATAAATCAGCATTAACCTAGAATAAAAAATGCCAACGAATGTTAAGAAGTCAAACATTATAATATTTATTTGTAAAGTGTTTAGAAATAGCAAACGTCTTTTTGTGCTTCAACTCAGCTTCCAGTAGTATAAATATTAGTTTTTGAGTTGGTTTAGAGTAACTTAATTCCCTCTCAGACTAAGTCTAGGTCAAAATCCCCCGATGTCTGAGAAGTAAAGTGCATATCCAAAAACTCATACGATAAGGACTGTTGTAGCCATGCCATTTATTTACTCTTGTTCAAAAGAAGCAAATAAGAAGTCAGAGAGAACACACAAAGGAGCATGTATACAGAACATTTACTGTGCAGGAGAATCACATAACAACACACTGGGGACTAAGAAGTCATGTGCGAGTGTGTATGTGTGCGTTTAAGTGGGCAGGAGAGAAATAAGCGAGAGACAGATAAAGAGAGTGAAAGAGAGAGAGAGAGAGCACGGGAGGGATTTAGTTGCTGACAGGTATGACTGATGATATGTTGGGTCTACAGGCTGAAACAGTAGATGGTATCAAGGAAAGCCAAGATTAAATCAGCTGGAACACACACTTACACACTTACACACACACACATTTTCCATTTACCGTCTTTGACTGCTTCACTTTAGTGTTGACTGTATCTCATAACAAATCAAACGTGCAAGACACTAAAGGCTCGCAGATTTACATTCAGGTACCAGCTGTTGGAGGGCATTCATTAATAATTTGCTATTTCTTTACCTACACGGCCATCCCACAAGCACACACACAGACAATTTTCCCAGCAGACTCGTTAGAATTCTCACGCTTTCTACTAATTGGTCATTTTGAACACTGATGTCATTGTGCGAAGAATGAGGTCACAATGATTGGTCTCTGAGAGAGGGCAAAAGAGACAGACAGGAGAGAGAGAGAGAAACAAAGAGAAAGACAGATAGGCCAGGGAATGAGAGAAAGAGGCAGGCATAGAAAGACAGACAAAAAGAAACAGAAAACACATAGGCCAATACGAATGCAATGATTATTAAAAGATAATTCTGGATTGTCTTGTTCCATATTTCTTACTGGCTTGCATCAGGTTATCAGTTAGTCCATATGTAAAACCTGACTTATTGTTCTGTTATTTAAGAGGTTAATAACCTTAACTGACCAGCACATGATGGGCATGTGGCTTAATTAACAACTGCTTTTTCATCTGTGGAAATATTGTAATTCCACTCTGGTTGTCTAAATTCAGAATATTAGCTCTATTTCAACCATATAGGCAAACTATAGGCTATAATTTATGGTTGTTTTTATCCACTTTATTCTTCAACGCGGATGTAAGCCTATGGTCAAGACTTCCAGTTCATTTGTCGCTACAGAGGGTTTTCATGACACGTCATCAATCGGCTAAATTGGTGCCACTGAATGTAAACAATGCCACTGAAGCGAACGAAACTTGCATATTTTGCTGCTGAAAATGGTCAATTATTGTCATGTTTTGGGCTGTACTAATCGGTCGGACCGTTACAAACATTTGGAGTACTACAGACCGCCAAAAGTTATAAAAAATCAATGAGAAGAGTGCAAAAAAACATCTGAGGAACAAAATGTGTTTGTGGTTGGGCAAACTGAATCAGGATTTCCAGGGCAAGAATCTTGAAAACATTTATTTTTGTTCTTATAATTTCCGGTCAGGTAGGTGAAATATTAAGCTAATATCTTAATTAATACTGCTTGTACTTATCCCACCTATTAACTTTAGTTTGTCAAAATATTGCACCCTTTCCTGCTTACTAAGTCCTTCTCTATATGATTTTGCAGCTTCCACACGTTTTTTAGTGGTTTAGACAGCATAAATGAGCAGAACGAAATATTCAGTAGTACATTAATAATGCAATCCATGCTGTTGTTTTCATCCGAGTATTGCAGATATGGCCGTGCATCCGGGTAACTGATCAAATCGTAAGTACAAACCCTCTATAGTGTAAGGTTTGCACTACAAACCTGTTCATAATTAAGACAATACATTAAAATAATATGGTAAAACACACCAATTTGCAATATCAAGCAGCAAAACGAGCTGTTTTGTACAGCTGAAAATATCTGGACCTGGATGAAATCTGAAGCCAGACTCATAAAATTAAAAATAACCACGCCCACTATTACGTAAAAATAAGGTGGATAAGATAAAGTTGCGCAAAGTATGAGAATGTTGGTGTGTTCATTTTTATGTCAGAAATATTACAAATAAAAGTTCTCAAAACATATATATCCTGCACAGCTGCGATGTTTCTCACGCATTAACCTACAGCAGAACCATTACGAACAGATGACTCGTATCATGAATCGATTCTTTTAATGAATCGTTGGAAGATTCATGAATTGTTCTGATGATGAACGCTTCACTGACTGAACTGATCAGAGAAACCGTCAAAGCGGGTAGTGAATCAACATAAGCTACTACTTGGGATTGACAGCGGTTTATATGCTTACAGGTTAGAGTCTCGAATAACCCATTTCAGACCACAAAACTGACAGGGGCAGCTCCGGTGAAACGTTAACGTTACTGTATCTGAAACCTCCAGACGACACACAGCTCATATCTCTGTCTATGTGAGTTACCAAAACCATACCATAAAACACAAATTTAGCTTGTGCAGAGTGGTTCTTTCGCTGTATGATGTGACAGAAGTAGGTAACGTTAAAGTTACGCTTACACAGCAGGGCTTCGCTGAAAATGCGGGGTTTAGTCAAAAATTGGCAACATGATACGATTGTCTTTACCGTAAATAAACAAATTACGTATGAACGTAGCCTTATTAAGCGTTTAAGTAGGCCTACTGGACTAAAAACCGCATTCTGCTGCCGAGCCTCAAGAAAAATAGGCCTACATATGGATCTCTCTTTATCTGTTTGTATACTTGCTTGAGGTTATACTCATTTTTATAGCATAATTCTTTAATGCAGTGCAATTTCTAAGTAGGTCTACCTGCCTGTAATAGGTAAAAAAATAAATAAAACATAACTACGTTTTTCTTATATTTCACTATACTCTAAAAAGTTTGTTGTGTCTTGATTATACCTCTTAATCAGCATAAATCTTGAAAAAGTGTGGAAACCACGGTTCTGAAACATACTACGAAAATAATACATATTTTAATAGCCCAGTTAACGCATATGCTGTCACTCTCTGACATTTTTATTTCTTCCTCAGATGTGTGAAGGTTTCTGTGACTGTTTAATGAGGTAAGAAGTAGTTGTTTATGATTGGTTGTCTGTTGCTAAACGGCAACCATATAATGGTGAGCCGTTATATGGTCACCATTCTAACGCTGCATGGTTTCACATGTTCCTTTAGTGTCAGTTTCATAACCAAGTGTTAAAACCAGCAATAATCCTCTTTCAAAATTACCCAGAAATAAGATTGGCCTTAAAATGTTAAGTTATGGTACAACATTTAAACATTTAGCAGATGTTTTTATCCAAAGCGACGTTGCCACATAAGTCCATGCATTCCCTGGGAACTGAACTCATGCTCTCCTGAAATATGCATCTAAAATGCTACTGGCACATACTCGCATACAAATAATCAATAGTTTCTGTATCCTATTTCTGTGACTCTGTTATCTGACTTTTTTTATGCCACCTTTATGAGAAGTAGCGTGACATCTGCCTTTTTTTTTTCTTCTGAGGTTCTCGTTTCCAGGATGTCTGTGGTTGGTCTTGAGTACCTGAAAGCCACACAGAAAGGCACACATACGCATTATCTACCCATATCAGTCTCTCTTCTCCATCACGCCTGATTCTCTCTCTTCCCCTTGGTTTCTCTGTCTTAGCACATGATGAAAGACAGACTGACACAAATGAAAGAAAGCAGGATTCGTTTTCCTCCTTTCAACAAATCTTCTGTTGGAGCTGTCAGAGTGGAAACACTCACACTTCACCAAGCACTGGTCTCTCAGCCTCTCTCTCTCACTTTCTATTCACATCCACACACAATAACACAGAAAAGGTTTTTTCTTTTTCCGTACACACTCAATTTCTGTTCTGATCTAGATTGGTTTATACTTGGTTTGTCTTGATTTTTCATGATTGCGAATCTCACTCACTTTCATAGGCCTTGTGGGCAGCCATTTACAGAAGAGAGGACTTCTGGGAAACAGACAGACGAACCACAACAAGGAATCGCTATTTCTCAATGTCGCTGTCACAATGACAATGTGTGTGCGACTGTGATCGAAAGTGCATGAGGGAAAACTGCTGTCAGAAGCCCAAAACCCCACGGTCTCATTTTAACTAGGACCAGCTGACACGTACCAGCTCGTGTGTGACTGCTCATTTCCTTCCTCGCTTTGAATGCGAGCGTATGTATGCACCCTCATCTGAGTGAAAATGGCAGCTCTCCCTCTCAAACATGGCAGCTTTCGGCAGGAGGGTTACGAGTGAAATCAGTCGGAGTTGTTGCTAATTGTGTCCACCTACGAGACGCATGCGGACATCGAAAATACAACCTTCACCTGGGAACCATCAAACCTAAACTGAGGGGGTTGCAAACTAATGGCTTCCAGACTCTTGGTGTATGTGAAGAGTAATTGAAATGGTCACATTAGCTCTTATTCTGTCAGGCATTTCTTTGGCAGCCCCTCTGAAGGACCCCAGCCCTGGTTGCCAATAAAAACTTTAATTGAGAACAAATCCCTCCTTTTCTTTTTGAAGCGAGAAAGAAAATTAGAAGTCAAATAAAGAAGAACAAGATGCAAAACGAAGAGGTATATATATATGCAATGAGCTGGAGAGCGAAGGAAAGCGCCATGTGATGTCATGCCTCATTTTGCCGCCGCTCTCAGTCACCGGAGCCGCGGTCTGATCTTCATCATCGTCGTTCATTTTTTATTTCCATATTGATGACAAAAACCGCTTACTGTGAAATTGAAGTGCGAGAATGTACGATCGGCACACAGACGTTCGGCCCCAAATTGCGCACGTCTGTGTGTGCGTACCTGCGCGGTTGGCGGCGAATGTTGGATGGAGATTGTACGAGCCAGCGGGAAGCCTTCTGGGTAATTTAAACATTCTACAAGCCTAAAATGGCCTGTCAGAAAATTAAAGGGAGGGGGTGTTGGTTTGAAGTCCAGCACGAGGGAAGTGTTCTGGTTCTTTTCAGCAGTTATATTCTGAGTTTACATTTCAAGATGGTGAGGATTTCATGTAGTTTAGTATAATTTGGTGTAATTAGGGTATTTGAGATTAGAAATTAATCCATATTGTTTTGACACTCCATATTCGGATGACAGAATACTATAACAAAAATGTCAGCGTCAGCAATAGACTGTGTGTGTGGTCAGGCATACTGTTGCCTATATGGGCCAAAATCAGAGTTGAAAACATCTTTTTTTCAAAAACTTTGTATGTATGCAATTTGTATAATATCCAAGGTACACATTTAGTAATTGTGCAGTTAATTCTCATTTTGTATTTTTAGTACATTTTGGAATATTTGTCCTCTTCCCCAAACTTGTCACTACTGAAATTAGAAGGGTTGTATTGACCTCTTTTTGCTTACATCTGTATTGTACATATATATTTTTTTCTATTTTATTACATTTTTTCAGAGGTAAATCAATAACAATTACATTTTTTTAACAATATTTCAAGTGTAATTTATGAGATTTGTTGTATTTTGAATCCAATTTTTCTTTATAAAAGGCACAAAGTTGATGAAATCTATACTTTATTTTTGACAAAACATCCCATGTTTCGGTAGTGACTGCACATTTTCGGTAATGACAGTAATGATTTAAAAGAGACCACATCACATTACAAAATTTTAAGTTGCATACTAAAACACAACTAAAACATACTAATATACAAAAAATCAGATAGTTTTGGATCTAGCTCAAAGATGCTAATCAGCCCATGGTTAGCTAGCACAGGTCTGAACAGTGGTACACATATAAAAACTAAATGTTATGAAATAACTCCTAAAAAGCGTGCTTAATTGCAGAAAAAAGATGTTCGGTAGTGACGTTCCTTAAAGTTACACACTAAGATTTTTAAACACATTTAACTCAAAATTATGTGACCTATCAACTCACAGTAATATGTCCTGATCATAAATTTAGGGGTGTAGTTAAAATCAGTCTCAGCCAAACATACACTGTTTTGGTAATGACATGAAAAATGCGGGACACTTTTTTTTTTTTTTTTTTTTACATGAAGTTTTATAATTTACAAAGAAAATATAAAATAAATATATATTTTTTAATGTCACTTAAAAAGATATTTTTAAAAACGACAATGGAAAAAACCCCAAAATTATTTCAATATCATTTTCATAAGCTGAAATTTAAGGGTTGGAGTTCGGGACAGCAACCTCCCAAATAAAAAGCACCCAATAAATTATGATTTTAGATATATTAAGCTTACTGACATTTTAAATATTATTGAGGTTTCAATAGATAACAGAAGGATCTTAGTTAACATCCAAGATTTGAATAATTAAATGCTTTTTAAATGTGTTTTTTGGTTGTGGGACAGCAGTTTGCACCAGTTCTGTAGAATGGCCCGTATATGTGACTGACTTTTCAATGATGAGGGCAAAGAAGAAATCAGCATGCTCTGCTGTTTAATAAGACATGCATGCTGTCAGTGGCTGTATGTGAATCAGTATGTGTCTGAGGCTGTGAATCTGCGTACATGTATCTTATATTTTCCCCCTGTCAAATAAATTAGGCTTCTCAAATGAGAGAAATGAGGCTTGGCATTGCCGTCATGGTAGCCAGGGCCTACTGTTGTTGCCGGGGTAATGTGATGTGCCGCCTGTGCCAGATGGATGATGTTGATAAATGCTGCGGATTCGCAATAGGAAAAGCATGGGAAATGTCGAAATCAAAGAGATTTTGGGTTTCTCAGGGTCTCCGGAGAAAGGCTGCCAATGTTCGTGGTGTTTTTGGAGTTTGTGTGTGGTTTGCTTGCTGACAAGGATTACGTCTAAATCTTGTTTTGAACTGCTTCTTGTAACATAACAGCTAAAAGTTGGTTTTTCATGGGTGAAATAGTTGATCCTTATCTTGGTTTTCATCTTAGTATACACAGTATGTTTATGCATCTGTGTGTTGTGTATTTATGAGTTGTGTAAATGTAACCCAGCCCTCATAGTTTAGACTTGATCAGATATTTTCTCTGTGTGTATTCCTGTATTTGATTTGGGTTATGCATGTGTTTGAGTGCATATGTGTGTGTGTGTGTATTCCCGTCTCTGATTGCTGTTTGTTTTATTTGCTTTGGTCCTTTAATCAGTGCTGAGGCCCCTGCAGCGAGCGGAAGGAAACCCCATCAGACAAGCCCAGTCTCCTAAGGAATAACAAAGCTACTCATCCGAACCTGTGGCTGTGCATGTGAGACATAAGCATTGCTATTTTTTTCTGTTTTGTTATTTTATGTTATATTCTTGAAGCAAGTTTGGGTCAGTAAGATTTTTTTTTTTTTTAAATGTTTTTGAAAGTCTCTTATGCTCACCAAAGCTGCATTTATCTGAGCGCAAATACACTGAAACAGTAATACTGTAAAATAATATTAGGTGCAAACTGCTGTCCCACAACCAAAAACACATTTAAAAAGCATTGAAGTATTCAAATCTCAGATGTTTACTAGGATCCTTTTATTGTCTATTGAAACCCACAATAATATTTAAAATATCAGTAGGCTCATTTATTGATTAGACTGATTTAAACTACACCCCTACGTTTATGATCAGGAAATATTTGTTACTCTCTATTATAACTACACGGTGAGTAGATATTCCCATTATTTTGAGGTAAATATGTTCAAAATTATGACAAATCTGTGTGTATAACTTTAAAGAATGTCACTACCAAACACCATTTTTCTAAAATTAAACACTTTTTTGGGAGTTACTCCGTAACATTTAATTTTTATATGTGTACTACTGTTTAGAACCGTGCTAGCTAACCATGTGCTGATTAGCATATTTGAGCTAGGTTCAAAAGTATCTAAAATTGTCACACCCGAAACATGTCATCATAGGGACAAAAGGGAACACATAATCCTTTATTTGGGGGAAATAAACAAAATTTTAGTTCAGTTATGCAAATTTTAGTATGTTTTAGTAGTGTTTTAGTATGCGAGTTAAAATTCTGTAATGGGATGTGGTAGCTACCAAAACATTACTGTCACTACCGAAAATGTGCTGTCACAACCGAAACATGGGATGTTTTGTCAGAAATAAAGTATACTGAATTATCAACTAAGATGTTATGATTTTTTTTTTTTTTTCAAACTAATTAATCCTTAAATTTGAAATCAGTATGATCAACTTTTTGCCTTTTATAAAGAAAAATTGGATTCAAAATACAACAAATCTCATAAATCACACTTGAAATGTTGTTAATTTAAATTGTTATTGATTTACCTCTGAAAACGTTTTAATAAAAAATATATATATATTTACAAGGAAGATGTTAGCAAAATCTTAATAGGCCAATACAACCCTTCCTATTAAATTATATAGTAATTTGGAAATTTGAGGAGAGGACAAATATTCCAAGATTTTCTGAAAATGCAATGTGAGAATTAACTGCACAGTTACTAGAAATGTGTATTTTGGATATTATACAATTTGCATACATATAATGATTTGTGGAAAAAGGCAGTTTTTTTCCCAAGACGTTTCTAACTCTGACTTTAAACCAATTCTGTAGAATGGCCCATATATATATATATATACATACATAGTATATACAGTGCATCTGGAAAGTATTGACAGCGCTTCACATTTCCCACATTTTATTATGTTACAGCCATATTCCAAAATGGATTACATTCATTATTTTCCTCAAAATTCTACAAACAATAGCCCATAATGACAATGTGAAATAAGTTTGTCTGAAATCTTTGCTTTTATATATATAGATGCTCCATCAGGTTGGATGGGGTGTGTTAGTGCACAGACATTTTCAGATCTCTCCAGAGATGTTCAATTGGGTTCAAGTCTGGGCTCTGGCTGGGCCACTCAAGGACATTCACAGAGTTGTCCCGTAGCTACTCCTTTGTTATCTTGGCTGTGTGCTTAGGGTCGTTGAACCGTCGCCCCAGTCTTAGGTCCAGAGTGCTCTAGAGCAGGTTTTCTTCAAGGCCAAAGAGTTCAATCTTTGTTTCATAAGACCAGAGAATTTAGTTTCTCATGGTTTGAGATTCCTCCTGGTGCTTTTTGGCAAACTCCAGGCGGGCTCTCATGTGCCTTTAACTGAGCAGTGGCTTCCGCCTGGCCACTCTACCATACAGGCCTGATTGCTGGAGTGCTACAGAGATGGTTGTTTTTTTGAAAGGTTCTCCTCTCTCCACAGAGAAACGCTGGCGCTCCTTCAGAGTGACCATCGGGTTTCATGACTAAGTCCCCTTCTCCCCCGATCGCTTAGTTTGGCCAGGCGTTCCACTCTAGGAAAAGTCCTGGTGGTTCCAGACTTCTTCCATTTACGGATGCTGGAGGCCACTGGGCTCATTGGGACCTGCAGTGCTGCAGAAAATTTTCCCCAGATCTGTGCTTTGATACAATCCTGTCTCGGAGGTGTACAGACAATTCCTTGGACTTCATGGCTTGGTTTGTGCTCTGACATGCACTGTTAACTATGGGACCTGATATAGAAAGGTCTGGGCCTTCCAAATCATATCCATTTTTAATAAATTTGTAAAGATTTCAAACAAACTTCTTTCACGTTGTCACTATGGGGTATTGTTTGTAGATTTTTGCAGAAAAGACTGAATTTAATCCATTTTGAAGGAAATTCATTATTTTATATATAAAAGAATAATATAAAACAAAATTAAATAGACTAAGACTGAAGTGTGCGTGTGTATAATACATTACTTGAATAATTCAAGCTTCTAGTGAATGTGTTTTTTTGTTTTTTTTTCTTTTTATAATTGTTTCCACCTGCAAGATGGAGATATAGAGTGAGGGCAAAAAAGGTGAGTGGCCAAAATCACTCCTCTTGTCACATCAAATGAAGTTCCTCATGACTCCCACTTTCTCCAGCTGCTCTGTGATAATCAGGAAAGATTTCGGAGCAGCTTCATGCCCTCATGGCCGGTTCTTCATGAGTGCATCAGGAGGTCAAATCGCTAGTCAGCGCACTACAGCTTTCTGTACAGTGTGTGTCTGTGTTTGATTAGTTAACTGATGTCCATGATTCGGTATCACATGAATGCTTTTTTCTTGACTTGTGTTTGTTGGCCTTATCATATTTAACATCTCACCTCATCAGTGTGTATGTGTGTGTGAAGGGGATAGGGTTTGCTATACTTAGCTATACTTAGCTATATTCTGGGAACATAATTACCCTCAGTCTGCAAGAGTTGTTTTTTTTTTTTTTAAGGTAAAAATGATTTATAAGGTTTAAAATATTTACTTCTAAGAGTAGGGTAGGGCAAAATTCATGATTTAAGAACTGGCTCCCTTTTAGTTCATAAGTGGGAATTTGTATTGAATTAGCCACAGCTTACAGGAAAATTTCAGTCTGAATAGGAATGACAGGAACAGGATTTTTTTGTTTGTTTTTTTTTTTAAAACATTAAACACACTTAATGGCATTCTGGGAAATGAAGTGGCCTTCAACAAAATATAAAATATGCCATTTAAAAGTTAGGGATCAGTACGATTTTTTTCAAATTCATTTAATACTTTCATAAATGCATCAAAATTGATCGAAAGTGACAGCAAAGACATAATGCTTAAAGATAGATATAAAATTTCTAATTGAACTAAATGCTGTTGTTTTGAACTTTCTATTCTTTGAAAAAAATCCCTTCATAATTATAAGAAATATTTCAAATCAGCATATTAAACTGATTTCTTTTTTTTTTTAAATGCAATTTTAAATTGTAATAATATTTAACAATATTACTGTTTTACTGTATTTTTAATTAAATAAATGCAGCCTAAGTGAGCATAAGCATGACCTCTTTCAAAAACATAAAAAAAACCTTACTGATCCCAAACTTTTGAACGGGAGTGCATAGTAAACAGGGAAATTATTTTGTATTATAAATTAAATTAATTTGTGACATAAAATATGATTTAAAAAAAATAAAAACATACAAATAATACAATCTTACAGACAAATTTACAGAAATAAGTGGCACTTTATCTATCTTTCTGTCATAATGCCTATATAACATACAAATGTCAAAACTTTTTGAAAGTTTGTTTTATGACTTTTCTTGTCGAAGCATATTTAAAGCAGTCCTCACTGTTTAAAATGCTCATACTATAAATCAGTCGTGTCATGTTCTGCATTAAATCATCATAATCCCAGCAGGTTTGTGGGAGGGTTGGGTTTAGGAGTATAATTTGAATATATCCAATATCATAACTTACTATCAGAGGTCAAGCAATGCAGCTTCAAAAGATTGTGTGTGTGTGTGTGTGTGTAGTGTGTTTGTGCTCAGGATGTGGAACCAGAAGACATCTGTGGTTTCTTATCAGTTTTTAAGATTATCACTCAAGCACAAATTAAACATAATTAAGCTAATTAACCTTATTTAAAGTCAATTAGAGCAGTTTAAGCAAAAGATTGTAGAGTCATTAGGTCACCACTCAGTTTGACACTTTTTTTTCTTTTTCCTTCTTTCCATAAAACATACTTGTGTAAGTTAATATGAGATTGTGGTCTTTATCCCGATAAAATATTGTTTTGTTCTGAGTGCACATATTTGTAAATGCTAAGAGAAGTTATATGCAAAATGATTCCTGTGCCAGAGTAAATATATATTTCAATCATAGTTACACACGTGCAGGCATATATGTATACACATGCACACTCTCTAAGCCATTCAAACGTGTAAAGACGTTATGTGCTCACAGTATGTGAGTTTTGGACTGACTGATGTTATTCTGCTAAACCACTGATCTGTCTATCAACCTCTCACCCTGGCGGCCGGTCAACTGTTCCGCCTTCCACTCTTACTGTTCTGCTCTGATATTTTCATCAAAGTGACTATTATATTCTCTAGCATATCTCTGTCATCAGCCGAAATTACCAGTGTTTTTCTTTGAGTAATATGCAATCAAGTCTTATTTTAATCTTTTGTGTGGGTGTTATCATGGAGTGAGTCTTATTTTTGTTTCCATTCACATTTCTGCCAAAGTAAAGACAGTAATACGGCTTTCCTTTTGATTTTTATTATTGCGCTTCGAAATCCAGAAATAAAACAGTTCCCCGTATATCTCTCTTAATCAACTCAAAGCTGCAGAAAATCAAAAAGCACAGCACTATATCCAAAAGAGCTTTGTATAAGAAGAAACAGCGTCATGAACCACAAAATGATATTTTCATTTTCTCCAATGCGTGACATTGATGTGAATCAGTGACTTTAGCTTTCTGTTGACGGAGGTTTTGCATCTGTTTTAAATCAGTCTGAGGTTTTCTTGTTTTTCAACATCGCTACAAGAGAATAAGTCATACACATAGTCACGCAAGAGGTCAGTACTTTGTTTTTTATTTAAAAATAGGCTAAATGAAATAGTGGTAGGTGCCAGGCACTGATTGGCGGTTTTGATTAGATAGTTCAACCGATGTAACGGTGGTATGAAAACACTGAGCTTGCTTCTGCAAGAATAGCAGTATGTACCACTGATGGATGATGTTTACTTGTGTTCTCGGTTGCTTACAAGTGACGCTCTATAATTACGCTATGATTCAAATGTATGTGGCCGGTAAGGTTTTTAATGTTTTTTTTGAAAGAAGTCTTCTTACCCATGCTGAATTTATTTGTTCGAAATATATGTAAGAGTATGAAATATTATTACAATTAAAATGATTGTTTTCTGATTTAATAGATTTTAAAATGTAATATATTTCTGTTTCATTTGAAACATACTTTTACTTTCACTGTCACTTTTGATCAATTTAAAGCATCATTGCTGAATAAAAGTAGGAATTCCTAAAGGAGTTACTGAAATACTGACCACAAACTTTTGAGCGACAGCCTTTTTTTCCTCTCTGTTTCTGCTGTTTCTTCATTTCTAACCAATCATCTTGACTCTTGGTCAAAAAAAGTCCCTGTTTTGATAGCAAGGTAAAAGGAGGTTTGGTGTCAGGAAACTAGATTTGTAAATAAACCTGATTGCTCAAACCTCTTAGCACTAGAAACCCTAAACCACTAACGTCATCAGCGCACAAGCCTCCCTCAACACTCCTACACACACACACACACACACACAAATGTCTCTTTTTATTTAAAATCAAAGCCTTTCATTGCACACACAGTGACACTCAAAGTTAGATATGAATGGGTTTTCATACTCTTCTTGTGTGTAAAGTTTTTACTCTCTGTCTGCTTTCAGTATGTTTAGACAAAATAATTTTGCTGTGTCCTCTGGTCATGTCATAATATTTTTACAAATACTTAAAACAAAATATAACAAAAATACATTTTTTATACAATATATATATATATATATATATATATATATATATATATATATAATTTATATATATATATATATATAATTTTTATATATAATTTTTATATATATATATATATATATATATTAGTACAGTATACATTTAGTTTTTCACTGTAATATCATCTAAAAACATTTTGGACATTTTTAATGTGTTTATTAGGGCCGTCAGTTTAACGCGTTAACTAGTTATGAAAAAATGACGCGATTAAAATCTTTTAAGGCAGTTAACGCACTGGCCCCGCCCCCAGATATATATCACACAGGCAGCAAGAGCAATGTGACAGTAATGCTGATTTTGTCCCGATCTATCACGAGCTTAAATGATTTTATACAACAGTTAAGTAAATAAGAAGTTGATATTGTTATATTTTAAACATTATATTGTGCTTTTTGCTCATTATTGCACAGAACATATTACCTTTGAAGCCATAACAGAACAGCGGTGTTCAGTTTCTGAATGAATCCGCGATTTGAACGAATCGTGTGAATGACTCATTAAGACATTTACCGCCCCCTGCAGGCAATTTAGTTTCTTATTTAGAGTATAATTTAATAATAAAGAATTCTGTCATCATTTACTCACTCTTGTGTCGTTTTAATCCTTTCTTTTGTGGAACATAAAAGAAAGTATTTTGAAGACATTTGGTAACAAAGCTGTTTTGGTTACCAATGACTTTCATTATATAAACAAAAAATACTGAGATGTTTCTCAAATGATCTTCTTTTATGTTCCATTGTTCACGTTAGGCCGTTGCAGCCTAAATGTTTGTGTAATAAATTTTATGCTGAATCAAATAAAATATTTATTTCTAACACTACAGTTTGTAATGTCTACTTGCTACTTTCTCATTTAACACAGAAATAGCTTTAAACAATCTTTTGTGGGTATTTTCACAGTCAATTTTCTGATTAATATGCGTTTAATTAGATTAATTAATCGACATATCATGTAATTAATTCGATTAAATATTTTAATTGACTGACAACCCCAGTATTTATGTTAAAAAGATACATCAAATCAAAAACAAAATGTGTTGTATAATGCACAGATATGCAGATAAGTTTGAGATATGCTCCGAATGAGCAAAACATGGGTAAAGGAGAGAGGGACAGAAAGCATTTCACTCCAAAAAGACATTGGGATCATCAAGTGAGCCAAAAGAGTGTGGGAGAACAAGAGATTAAACTACTTGATGAGAGGTTAGTCTCTCGGTCAGTCAGCAACCCTTAAACAGAGGAGGGATGGTGAACCCTCATTGGTGTCACTCAGTCGTCAATCTAAGTGGCAGGCGAACCACAGGGGCCCGTGTCGCCGGGCGGAACTTGTCTTTCAACCACCCAGCAGCTGCTGGGATATCACGACAAGAACTGGAACACAGCCCAGCTGCCCTGACCCTTTCTTTCCCTCAGCCACTTCCACACACACACACACACATATACACATCCCGGACAATCTAGCACAATCAAAAAATAAATATATCCCACAGACACACCCATAACACCAACACACACACTCACGGAAAGACCAGTGCACTTCCTTCATTTTCACACACGCATACACAACCAGGAACACTAAACATAAATATTTATGTTTCTTTATAGTTTAGAGGAGTTCTTTTCATCCATTTTATATTCTACCACAGCTCACATTTTGCCTTAAGTTGTCTGTTCTATTTTTATGCACATAATTGTTAAAAAAAAAAGATAATCGTGTGAACAACACAAACTCGTGTTTGCGAGAAATGGGACCCAGTGATCCATATCACAATGACAACGGAGATGACAGATGGCTGTATTGTCTGGGGGAAAAAAAAAAAACTAACCCTTTTTTAATAAACTGTGGTAAGGATGTGGGTGTGTTTGCTAGAAAGTATCGGAAAGTATGTAGCTTTTTTCTCATGAAATGGAAAAAATGCATGGTTTTGTGAGATTCAAAGAAAAAATGTGAGGAAAAAGAGGCCATATGGATCTATAGAGGAGTCTTAGCTGGAGTCTGGGTGGCTGGAGTTTGTGTGTGTGTGGGAATGGGAACCTGAGGCCCCTTTTCCAGCTGCTGTCCTCACTTTTCTTTTCTTCCTTTATTTGCCTCTCTTTTGTGGTTCTTCCTTTTCTTTTCATCCTTCTTATGGGTGCTGATTTTGCAGACTTCTAGTCTTTGAAAGGCTGCTCTCAATGAACCTCAGAGCGAGAAAGAGACTGAGAGGGGAAAGAGATTGAGATGTTAAATTCAACTCGTCTAAGTTTACTGACTATACATGCTAAATTCACAATTAATTAAAACTAAAAAGAACTTAGTATAGTTTCTACCTTTACAAACAAAGAAAAGTATCATACATTTAAAAATGTGTATGAAAATTAATATTAGTAGAATAATTTAGTATAATTTTTTTTTTTACATAAAGCAGATTGCCTCATGTGAGCTTGACTTTCTGAGATCACATGACCAGCCAAAGACTAGTTTATCTCAGTAAACCCCTGGTTATTAGACACTTTCACTCATGGAATAAATCAATCATGGCTTACTATTTTTTGCACAGCACTATTCCAGCACAACATAAACACAAAATAACTGAATATAACTTTAAAAACCAAATGAAATCCAAATGAAATAGCTGAAAAGCTCATAAAAACACATTGTTCGATCAAATAACAAGTACGCAAGTAGTCTTGACTAATATGCTCACCAAATATTTGGTAAAAACGGTAGTATTATGAACTTTTCTTAAAATTTAAAATAATTGTTTTCTATTTTACTATATTTTAAAATGTAGTTTTTTCCTGTCATAGAAAAGTTTAATTTTCTGCAGAAATTACACTTAAAAATAAAGGTTTTTTTTATTGGCATCAGTGGTTCTGTGAAGAACCTTGAACATCCATGGAACCTTTCAAATGCAGAAAAGGTTCTTTATAGTTGAAAACATTTCTTTAGATTTTTAAAATGTTCTTCAAATTGGTTCTGTTCATTGAAAGGTTCTTTTGGGAACGACAAATTGTTAATCTATGGCATCACTGCAAAAACACCCTTTTGGAACCTTTTTTAAGTGTACTTTAATCTTCAGTGTCACATGACCCTTCAGAAATCTTTCTAATATGCTGATTTGCATAATATAATCAATGTTAAAAAGCATTTCCAAGTTGTGCTGCTTAATACTGTTGTGTAATATTTGTAAAACATTTTTTTTAAGGTAAAAGAACAGCATTTATTTGAAATAGAAATCCCTTGAAATATTATAAATGTGCAAAAATTATTAATATTTCTTTTATGTCAAAAATCATTAGGATTTAGGAGGTAAAGATCATGTTCCATTAAGATATTTTTGTAAATTTTCTACCGTAAATATAGAAAAACTTAATTTTTGATTAGTAATATGCATTGCTAAGAACTTCATTTGGACAACTTTTTTTTTCCCACCCTTTCAAATAGTCGTATCTCTGCCAAATATTGTCCTATCCTAATGCACCATACATCAATGGAAAGCTTATTTATTCAGCTTTGTATAAAAAAATTATGACTGGTTTTGTGGTCCAGGCTCACAAATGTCTTTACTGTCACTTTTTAGCAGTTTAACGTATCCTTCCTGAATAAAAGTATTTTTAAAATTTTTTTCTAAATTTCTTTTTTCTTACCGACCTCAAACTTCTGCACAGTAGTGTACATGACTAACAAAGCCATCTTCTGTGTAACTGTCAAAACGTCACAAGCCTACTGGAAATCTTGGCTTAAAAGAGCTGACAGTCTTAAGCCTTAATCTAATAAGAACATTGTATTTTGTCAATTTTCATGTATATCCACTCACATCATTTTTTGTCACGGTGTTGAAATGTCTGTGGGTTTGAGTTTCAGGTTCAACTGTAAAATGACTAGAGTGTCTGGTTATTCTCTTGACAGCTACATGATGATGGGTTAAGTACATATTTTCAGGGATCTAGGTAAAGTAAAAGTCACATGTGCTTGTCAGGGCGTTCAGAAATAACAGCTGACACAATTGCTGCTGGACCGGCTGACATTTGAGAACACCGGAATCCTGTGTGTGTGTATCTGACAGTTTCAGTGTTTTAAGAAAAACATTAACACATCACAAATTCCACCCCCAGCCCTAAAACATCTGTCAGTCATTACTGGCCCTTCCCCCTCACCCCTAGGCAGGGGCTCGAGAAACAACTTTTGACCTCTGACCCCAAGCACAGAGCTCCACTTAATGGTGCCCCCTTATTTCCACCACAGACACTCTCTCTCTTTGTCTTCCTCTCTTACTTGAACACAGAATGATCTGTAGCTATTAATGAAGAAGCAAAATCATGTTATGAAATATGGGACCTCTATTTATATTTTTCCTTGAACATTTCTGTCCTCTCCCCCTTTTTTTTTTTTTTCCATTTCGTTATGATTTACTTCCCATGTCTTTTCCACTCTCATCTCGTCCACCTTGACCTATTGTCAGTATATATCATCCTTCTTCAGTGTCTTTGAGTGCATTTCATTGTCTCTCTCCACTCTCCCTCAAATCAATAACAGACGCATTAGCGTTTGGTGAGGGGAAGAATACAGGTGATCTTGTATCGATCAGGAGTCAGAGATACACAAACGCTCTTCAATGCACACGTGAACACTCTCTCCAAACAGACGCTTACATTTTGGGATAATAAAGCTCAGTTTAGGGATCCAGTTAACCTCCTAATTCCCTAAACACTCTAAAAATCCCTGTAGAGAGTTCTACTTAATCATAAGAAATAAAAGACGATATAATGGAAGCTGGAATGCAACACTCATTCTCTGTTTGGATAACTTTCTGCATAGAGTGTCAGACATTTTCCTCCTTTCTGTGCAAACTTACTTGTTTCTGAAGAAAGTTACTGTTTTTATTTCCGTTGAGAAGCCTGGCAACCTTAGTGGGCAAACATTGAGACGGTCACCAAAACCCGCAAGCTTCAGTGCACACTGAGAAATTTCCTGACCAACATCTAATAGTACACAGCTATGCACACAAGAGATGGAGAATGTTTGTAATTGCATAAAATTCAGGAAATTTAAACACTAAAGTAGAAAACCAACAGAACGAATAACGTTTGGTGGCAGATGCAGAAACCTGTGACGTGGAACATGGTTGGCAGCGACACCTTGTGGCAGTTTAAATTGTTCGACCACTTCCAAGAGAGCTGAAAAATGTTTGAAACGGTAAACATGCAATATGGAACCACAGCGCGGCGCTAAAGAGTTCGCAAATTCGTCATATCCGGACGTTTTTTTAGACGTTTGCCATTGGCTGTTTTGAGTGATGACGTATCCAACATTGGACAAATGAAATGGTGCTAAAACTGTGCAGTTCTGATTGGATATCGTCGAGCTGTCAATCAAGGCGTGCGGCGGCCAGAGGAAACATTTGCCGTCAGTTGAAAATGTGGAAGGCTACAGGCAACAACTCGCGCTCTCAGAAGGCAGAGATTTAGTCAGACATAGTTAGCCTTTACTAGCTTTACTAGAATAATATAATAATTTTATTTAACATAAATTATATTACAAAAACAATAATATATAATTAATGTAATTATTACAATATATTTATTTGTTTTTTTTATATTTTATAATATTTTATATTTTGTATATTAATATAAATACTACTTTAATTAATATAAATAATACTATTGCTGTTATTATATTGGCTGCTATTATTAGAGTATAGATTTTCTTATTGTAATAATTGGTTGATTTCAGACTCATATAAAACAGGTCTAAATGATAAAAGTAGATATAAGCCTATATTATTATATACAAAAAGTGTTTATTTAAATTATGGTTTAAATTATGGAGACAATTATGCAGTCACAATTTTAGTTTTGCTAGTTTAAACCGGGCTTTTCGAAGAATTGTGTATAAATAAATAAATAAATAGACACACAAGCACACACACGCGTGCGCACACACACACACACACACACACACACACACACACACATTATATATATATATATATATATGCATACATGCATACATACACACACACACACACACACACACACACACACACACACACATATATATATTATGTGTGTGTGGTGTGTGTGTGTGTGTACGCACAGCATTTTCCAAGTTTGTAATTACTTGTTAGATACACAAAAAGTAAGTTTAGAATGGTGTTAACGGTCTTTAAAAATATGTAAATTATGTGAAGGCTACTCGAGCATACATGTGAAATATTTTTTAGGTAAAGTATGTTGTTCTTTCCACGGGCATCTCACTGAAAACGACCTGATTTTGTTCTCTCCGTTCATTTGCGATCCCACACAACCTTGCGAAGTCAAGGAAGTTTGTGCGCATGTCCAGTAGTTCGTTTGTGACGTCGTAATTCTGTAACCTATCCTAGAGCTCCTTGATCCAAACACAGAAAAGAGAATCTCTCTCTCTCTCTCTCTCTCTCTCTCTCTCTCTCTCTCTCTCTCTCTCTCTCAAGAGGTTTTACTTTATAAGAAAATCCTTTAAGTGTTTGGCGTTTATAAGTATTTGTTTTATGCGTTTTATCCATATAATTTCCACCTCCATGAGATAAAGTCCATTTATTTATTTTAGAGCAAAAATTCTTTAGTTAACAATAGGGTATATACATTTGGAAAATGAGTTGTGCTATATGTAATGTATATATAATTATATATGTAAATTATAATCTGGCATATTTGAATGATGTGCTTGTGGAGGTAAATAGGAGAAATTAATTTTACCACGTTTAAGCATCACCAATGAGAAATAACAGAGTGTGTGATTATGGCTCCTCCCCATTTTCTCTTTAAATGAGTGAGTTCACTGAAATGCCAAACAACGACCGCGAATACTTGGATGCTGTAACACTCCTGATGATTCTGTCATTTCACTGACAACACCAGACACAAGATGAAGTTTCAATCGGATAAAATCGTGCTGGACATTGTTAGGGGATGCTAAAAGCTGAAAGATCGTGACATGGAATGTGAACCATATAAAACTACTGCAAGAAGTACCCTATTTTTTCCATTTTCAGTTGGATGACAAGAGTACATAAATCTCGGATTAAGGATTTTACGATTTTTTTGTCCGTATTTACAAGAAGATGGATTAAAAATATCCTACTGATCTGAGGTCTTTAATTATAATGATAAAAGTATTATAATTATTGTTGTTGCTGCTGTTGATTTCGTTATCCTCTTTACGGTTAGTTTATAGAAGAAAAAAAATCACGTAGAAATATATAGAATATCAAACACATGTTTATAGACTGTAGATCCTCGCTTTTTGGATGCATTTTTACTTAGTAATTTAAAATATCATAGAATCGCATCCACAATAATAATAATAAAAACACTTTGGAGTGATAACAGACACAAACAAAGCCTTTAAGCTAAGATACATTATAATCGGCATTGCGAATCATTCACGTCCTTCTCTCAGCAATATCCTGAGTTAGATGCCCAAATAAGTTAGTCGCTTTTCCAGCGCAATTAAAAAACAACTATTCAGAGACCTGCTGAAATAACTGTTATAAAATAGTGTGCAATTTCTCTTTAAAACAGTAGAGGGCGGCGAAGGCTTAACTAATTGATTTTGCTTAGTTGATCTAGGCTAGCCTGATTTTTCTCCTGGATGTGTTAGGCCTATTCTTTGTAAATATCTCTCATCCCAAACATAAAACTGTGATAGTTTTAAAGTAGGCTATGTATGAAGCTAATGGTGCTACCCACATGTTTTTTTTATTTTTTGTTGTTTTTAACTTTGAAAGTTTACTTTAAGAAATGAGAGGAAAGAAAAAAAAAATACAACAGGAGGGTATACGTTCTGTTTTTTGGCAAAAGTGTGTGTATGTATATATATATATATATATATATATATATATATATATATATATATATATATATTACACATGTGCAGCATATATAGTCAGTGATTGTTTACATTACAGTATTTAGTCAAATTCTTCTAGTATTTTGGAAATACACTACCAGTCAAAAGTTTTTGAACAGTAAAAGCTGAGTTTTGTTCAAGTTTATATGATGAATAGAAAGTTCAGAAAAACAGCATTTAGAAATCTTTTGTAACATTATAAAAAATTTCTAATAAATTTCTTTAAAGCATTCTTGCTAAATAAAAGTATTAATTTCTATAATCCTCCCCAAGAAATTAAACTCACTCCAAGTTTTTAAAATAATTGGAATGTTTAACTATGTTTTAGATATTGATAATAATAATAATAATAATAATAATAATAATAATAATAATAGTAAATATTTCTTGAACAGCAAATCAGCATATTAGAATGATTTCTGAAGGATCATGTAACAATGAGGTAATGGTGCAGAAAATGTAGCTTTAATCACAGGAATAAATTACATTTTAAAATATATTCAAATAGAAAACAGTTATTTTAAATATTAAAAATATTTCTTACTAATATATTTTTTCTGTATTTTGAATCAAACAAATGCAGGCTTGGTGAGCAGAAGAGGCTTATTTAAAAAACAATCTTACTGTTCAAAAACTTTTGACTGGTAGTGTAAGTTCTTTTTAAGTCTCAAAATAAAAGTAAATTCTTCCATATTGCATATTTCTTCAACAATTTCTATCCATTCACCAAGTGAGAGGGTGTCCTGCTTATACCGATGCCTGGTAATACTCCTTTTAGATGCAACACTTAATATATTTACAAGATCTCCTTTAAACACAATGTGTACAAACTTTCCAAAATACTATGTTGTGAAATCTCTTGGTATTTCATATCCTAAAATCTTTTAAAAAACTCCAAGAAAACCATGTTCCACAAAAGTAATATTTTTGCACAGCTCCAGAATACACTACAGTTTTTCTCAGTCGCTTTGATGCATTTCTCAGATCAGAAATAAAATTTTCAAAACTACTTCAGCTTCCACATCATCTAGTCACTTGTGCACTTCATAATAGCAGTTTCTCATTCTTTTGAACAAGTTGTGATTGCTTTGGTACATTCATACAATTGCATTATGTACATTTGTCTGCGTTTTCCTACATTATCAGCTGCTAATGTCATGTTGCTCAAAAGGTATTACATAGTTCTCTGTGCAATAGTCTTACCCCTCAAAACATCTAGTCATTAGTTCATTGTATAAGTCATTAAATGCAAAATAATCTAGTTGTCAAACTGTCAAGTATATTTTCTACACATTTCTATTAGTCTTTTTGTAAATTTGCCATGCAATATGCAGGTGAATCTTGACTTTCACCAATAAAGAGAATGTAGATAAACCAATGACAAGCCAGTTCTCTGAAATTACTCATACAGTGCTGCATGCAAAAGTAAAGTTCTGCCTAAGGGATGATTCCTGTGTTTGCCTTTCTAATTTGTATTTTTGCTTTTGTGCTCATCCCAGATAGCAAAGGTATGTCTGCAAGATGTCTGTTAAAGATCGCTTGATCTGGAAAGCATTTGCCATAGACAAACATCTGACAGACGTCTGTAAGATGTCAGTTTTATGTACCCTTTAAATCATACACATCTTACAGTAAAGACATCTAATAAACGTCTATTTAACACCTGATAGGAAATGTCCTATAGATGTATTGCGTTAAAAAATACCTCATGCAGATGTAAATGCAGATGTCAAATAGACATCTCAGTGATGTAAATGTTTTTTTTACTATCACAATACTGTTGTAATGTGTGTGTGTGTGTGTGTGTGTGTGTGTGTGTGTGTTTATTTTATTTTATTTATTTTTTTGTCAGACCACTAGACCACTGAAAGTGTAACTGTAAATCCTATCCAGTCTTTCAATCAATATCTCACATACAGTAATGTGTAAATTTGTACTTTTGAAATGGATATATCGCATACATAAGAAGTGCAGCCTTATGCATTTCAATACAGTAACTGCCATGCAAACTATCGCCATAGTTTACGTCAGGTAATGCTAACAGAGTGCAGTTATATTGACAACATGACTAAGCATTTTGACTATCTTGTTTGTGAAAAATGACACAAGGACTTTTCATTCTGATGGCACTGATATGTTCATTGACATAAATACTTTTGATAGACAAACTAAAGATTTGAGTAAGTTACAGGCTTTTTCAAGTAATCCATTTGTGTTGTGCTGTTTGTATGAATTGTTTTGAGAAATGCACAAACTTCTTAGCAAATATTAAGGATGATTCGAGAAATGCACCAAAGCGACTGAGAAAAACAAGATGGTCATCATCAACCTAACCACACATCCTCTTATCGCTTTATCTGCTTCTCGATCATGATTGGTGCGGTGAGGAATTTGTTTTGTATTGTGCCAATTGTGTGTAGATCTAGGGTGTTCAAAAATGCTGTCAGCCGTTCTGTATTTTACAGCTGTTGGTTGAGAACATGATTTGTAATTATTATGATTTGTAATAATTCTCAAAAATAGTTTCACCCTTTTCTGGTTCATATACTAATTGTTTTGTCTTATCCACCTTATTTTTCAATGCGGAAGTAAGCTGTTTTCTGGTAATGTGTCAGACTCCCTGTTCATAATCTGCCATAAAGAAATAACGAGAAGAATACTGAAGTGCCGTAAATTGGAAAAAAACGAAAACACTACAAACTACTGTGTTCATAATTAAGATAATGCATTAAAATAATATGGTAAGACACACTAATTTGCACTATCAAGCAGCAAAACGAGCTGTTTTGTACAGATA
The DNA here is from genome assembly GCA_036247105.1 of Cirrhinus mrigala. NCBI lineage: Eukaryota > Metazoa > Chordata > Actinopteri > Cypriniformes > Cyprinidae > Cirrhinus > Cirrhinus mrigala. The sequence goes on along the minus strand of CM070025.1, from coordinate 23,491,617 downwards.
AACATAGCTGGACGCGGATGAGACCGGAAGCCAGACACATTAAATTTACAAACGGCCGCCTCCACTCGTACGGCAAAAATAAGGTGAATAGGATCCTGAATCTTGTGGACTGTATTTAACGTCTGTTGTTTCTTTAATTGCTGAGCTAATATCTTTGTACTTTTGGGACCAGACTCATAATAGGACCGGTTCATGTAGGCCTATCTCAACTTTTTCCTCTAACTCACTTTTCAAAATGTTGCTACTCACATGTTTTTTGATGTAACAAAAAAGAAAGTCAAAGTTTTGCTGCATTGTACTGTCTGCGTGTATAGACAGATAGATATATAGATATCAAAAGTAATCAGAACAATCCATAACACCCTGTAAGTTTGGTAATGAACCACTATTCTTGTACCCCTCGTGTTAGTTGACAGTTGGCTGATGACGGCAACAGCCATGACATCTACCGTTGAAGCAGGTTAGTAGGTCAAAACACAAGAGGGGGTAGCTGTATGTTTTAACAGATTTACGCAAAACACTCTTTTTTCGTTCTTAATAATAAAACACATATATATATATCAATAACAGGAACTAGAACGGACAAAACCACCCAGTTTACTTTAATATTTCATCCCAGAGCGGAAACACTAAAAAGGAAGCTAGGAAAGCATACTTGCTTGTGATTGGTTCTTAAAATGAATGACAACAGAAATGGTCCAATCAGAGCTTGTTGCGAAGGTAATTCCGCCGCATGTGAGTGAGATTTTATGAATTATGCAAATTTGAGCAGTTGTTCCCCTCCTCGGATGAGAGGCTCGATTCAGGATAGCGGAGGAGTTTTATTGTTCTTAACAAAATAGAAAAGTTTTCGTCGTTCGTTACAGGATATATCCGACGAGAATGACTCGTTTTGCTTCGCGTGATTAGATGGCGGCGCTGCATCTCGGAATTGGGGTGTTATAGGCCAGGAAGTTATGAAAAGCCGGTAGTGTGTAAGTGCAGCAAACAGTTTCGCCGGTCGGGGCTGCTCTCTTTGTCTGACACAGAGAGTAGTCAACGCGTGCTCTTTTGTTTGGGGTTTTGTCTTTGTTTAACTGCAAACGGGCGATCTTTGTTCTCGTTTAGGCCTCCCGAGGTTGAAATATTTGTTGTGAAACATGCACCACATGAAGAAATATTTCACCGAGGGACTCATTCAGTTTACGATTCTGCTGAGTTTGATAGGAGTTCGCGTGGATGTCGACACCTATTTGAGCGGCTACTTCTCGCCGTTGATAGAAACAGACGGAGGGCCGAGCTCGGCTTTCATACAGACCCCCTTTCACCACTACCGGGACACCGCTGCGGGCCATCAGGTGCATCCGAAATGTCCCGAGCTGGACTATTTTTTCACCAGCCGCAGGCTGCTGAATGAAGTGCGTGCGCTCGGGTCCCCGGCCCGCTTCCCCACGCGTGTCAGCGCATGGTTGGTGCACCTGGTGCCTGATGATGGTTCTGATGTAGGTGAGCCACACGACCTGTCAGGGGACCCTGGTGACGAGGAGATAAATGCCGAAAATCACCGGGAAGAGGATGATCGAAGGGCTGGAGAGGGCTGCGGACTGTCAGTTTCTCAGGATTGCACTGTTTCAAGGCCTTGCTGTGCAACTGGAGAACTTTCCAAAGAGGTAACAATACAGTGCCGTATAACACACTTTCTGTATTTCTACATTTATATTAGGTTGCTTTTTCCTCATGAGACACGCCAGTAGCCTCAAATGAACTGCTTTAAGTGTTTTTCTTGCTGAGTTAGCCAGTTAGCTTCATAGCAAATAGTATTTTGCACTCGTTAGCAACTAAAGCCGAAAGCGAAACAATAACTGACCCATCCATAAACAAAATAGTTTAAGGTTACATATTAAAGAAATGTGGTTAAATATGGTCAAATTAGATCTGCGTAGTTGAATTGATCGTTATTGATTTTTAGGCTGTGGTTTTATGTGTCCATTTATGTTGCTTTTTAGCAGCTTCACTGCAAGCTTCTTTTTTATGAGGAAATAAATCGTGTTTTCAAGGTAACTCAACTTATCTGTGTACCTGTTAGTTTGAAGATCTGTACCTATGGCAACCAGATGTACAGGTGTCAGTCAAGTGTTGTTGGGCAAACACCGAATTGAAATGATAGGTTAAACGTCAAGTACGTCAAAAACATTTATCAACATGCACGTGTTACCAAACTAAACTTGATGAAACTAACTTTTTTTTTTCCCCTTTCTCTCTTTCTCTTTTTTTCAATGGGATAAATGTTTTGTAATATCCTGTCTGAGGGAGGAGTGGTAAATTATCCTTTGTTCCAGCCAAAACCTGCTATTTCTGAAATGATGTGACTTGATCATGTCTTGACAGAGCTCAACCTAGTTTCAGAAATCCGTTAAGTCATGTATTATCCCTAGAGCCACCATTTAAAGCTTGTTATGCAAATATGTCTTCCTTTTCTCTTATTATCACAGGTGCAAGCAAAATAAAGTTCTTTGAAAGAAGATTATCTGTTGATCTACTGTTTATAGTCTTATAGCCTTAAACAGGTGCACCATAGTTTGTGGAGCATTTCTTTACTTGTAATTACTCTCGAATGCACTTTTCTAATTACAAGTTTTGTTTCACAGTTTTACTTTATAAGCCTCCTAAGGCAAGCCACTTTAATCCTTAATTTTGACATCCTAATTTCCTTCCAGGATACTTTACTGAACCAAGTCAATGAGGAGGAGGATGTGAAAGACGAGAGGGGACAGGAGGAAACCAGCCCTGCTTCGCTGAACCAGCTGACTCAGAGTTCTGCGTTGGAGCAGGAGGTAAACAAACTAACTTCACTACCTGCCTAACAAGGTGCGTTAATCAGGTTTAATGTCAAAGGTTAATGCAATGTTAACATAAAATGAATCATACTTACATAACGTTACATAACAGTAATTTAGGTAATGTATTAATCAACCAGCTCTTTAAACTGTGGTGCAAGATGTTAAAGCGATAGTTTGCTAAAAATACAAATTCAGTCATCATTTACTCACGCTCATGTCATTCATTTTCATTCATTTTCGTTCATTTTCAAAACACAAATGATGATTAGAAATGCAAGATTTCTGTCCCTTCATTGAAAATTCACCTAACAAAAAAATTTGATACTTCTAAATGTTAAGAAAGATATTGTTGACATTAATTAATCGCCCTCATGTTGTTCCAAACCTGTAAGACCTTCATTCATCTTCGGAATACAAATTAAGATATTTTTTATGAAATCTGAGAGCTTCCTGACCCTGCATAGACCGCAACGCACTAACACGTTCAAAGCCCAGGAAGGTAGTAAGGACGTTGTTAAAATAGCCCATGTGACATCAGTGGTTTAACCTTAATTTTACACTTAATTTTATGAGAATACTTAAGCAAAAGTACTTAAGCAGAAGCAAAAATAACAACTTTATTCAACAATTTTTTATTTTCTTTGTCAGTCTCGACGTGTGTTCACTACAGTACCACAATGCATGTGTGCGATGCTCCTGACACATCGGTGTTCTGATGTAGAACCCGAATACGATGTGCCTTGTTTACAAGCAGAGGAATGCACAAGCATGTGTCGTGGTACTGCTGTGAATGCACATACACAAATTATTCTTGTAGCTTCATAAACTTACGGTTATACCACTGATGCCACTGTTTTATCCATGTCCTTACTACCTTTCTGGGCCTTGAACAAGGTAGTTGCGTTGCTTGTTATGCAGAGTCAGAAAACTCAGATTTCATCAAAAATAATTTATGTTCAGAAGACAAACGAAGGTCTTACAGGTTTGGAATGACACAAAGGTGAGTAATTATTGACAGAATTTTCATTTTTTGATGAACTATCCTATTAATTTAGGCTTTTATTGACACAAAAATATTGAATAACTCACATTGATAGAGTTTATCAATTATCATGAACACGGAAGCAAATTTCATTTTTGAGTGAACCATCCCTTTAAATCTGGGATCTCCAGCCCTGCTCCTGGACAGCTGTTGTCCTGCAAACTTCAGTTCCAGCCCTGTTCCAATACACCTGCCTGTAATTGTCAGGTAACTCCTTGATTAGGTCTGTTTGATTGTGGTTGGAGCTGAAATCTGCAGGACGGTGCTTTAAATATTTTGACTGTTTATTTATATATTTTTTCGCTGCTTCTCCTTACAGGATTTGCTGGGTAGTAGCACCCTTCCTCCACCACTTTCTGGGCTTGAGCTTCCTCCGCAGTGGCAGGACTTCCTCTCTGAATTTGATGCAAGTAGTTTCTATTGAAGACTCATCTATTAAAGGAATCAATACAACAGTACCAGCATCAGTTACATTTTAATGCATTTGGCAGATGTTTTTTTTTTTTTTTTTCCCCAAAATGACTTGCATTCAAAGTACACGTTATGTCAGATTTTAGTTTTTGCTTTTCCTTTAAATTGAATCCTTGACCTTGACATTGCTAATGCCATGCTCTACTGTTTAAATGACAGAAATGCAGAATATTGATCATCATTGAAAATATATATGACTCCCATCACATCAGAATTTTGGTTACAATATGTATAGACCTTATAACAGAAGTACACTATCAGTCAAAAGTTGGGGAAGTTACTCTGAAAATGTAATTCAATTACTGATTACTCCTATTAAAAGTAATCGAATTACTGTTCTGATTACTTTATTTCAAAAGTAATTAGTTACATTACTAGTTACATTAGGTACTTAGTTACATTGTACTTTTTTCTGTACATCCACAAAATTTATGTGAAATAGTAAGTTTGTGCATCCCAGCATAAAGGCTCCTGATAAAATATTTGTTATTAAAGCATCAGCATTCACAAACCACTGTTATTTTTAGTAAAAGCAATAGGCTGCTGCATGCACGGTTGCAGAATGCAGCGGTGAGTGGATTCTCTGATTGTCCATTGCATTCCAGAAATCAACATTGTTTAACGCTGCAAACACGCGTTATAAATAGAAACTCTGCCTATGCTTACACGTGTTAATCGTTTTTGTTTTAAATTAGTTGTTCTTGTTTCTTTTGTGCAATACATGAATAGCAATTAATTTGTTTTAGATATTTTATGTTTAGATATTTCTATTTTGCGGAAGTTCCGTAAATCATTTTATTCTATTGCAACCTGCACACACATGAGTCTCTGCCTGCCTACACCTGTACTTGCCCATCAAGTCTTGTCCCGCGCCACTCTCTGTTGCGTCGAGTCTAGTGCCAGTGGATTAGAGACCTGCACTTCCACTGGACTCGACGCAACAGAGAGCGGTGCGGGACAAGACTTGATGGGCGAGTGCGGGTGCAGTGGGCAGAGACTCCCGTTAAAACAATAGAAGTTGATGTGTTGCTCTCCGCACCCGGTACATTCTCAAGAAGTTTTAATGTGCTGTGTTGCCCTTTCAGGTGTTTTAATTTGGATATTGAGTTTTTCATGGTTGCAAAGGTTTTCTTCGCCTTCTAATTGACAATACACCATAATGTTCTTGCCTTGGACACAAATTAACTCATAAAATAATGAGCTACAGAACGCATACTTTCCTCTCTCCATGCTGTTTTCATTGGTAGTATCCGGATCACGTGACTGAAGTAGTGATGCTAAAGATTCAGCTTTGAAATCACAGGAATAAATTACATTTTAAAATATCTTTAAATAAAAAAAACAGTTATTGTAAATAGTAAAAAAAAAATCTAAATTGTACTATTTTTGCTTTAAAAAAAAAAACATACAAAAACTTACTGTTCAAAATCTTTTGACTGATAGTGTAAATACTAGAATACATGTGGTTTTAAAAGTATAGCCACAGCATTATAGGTCCTTGCATGAGACTAGTGTCAAAGACTCAATTGCTGTAATGATAAAGTCTCAATGGGTCTCATTCACTAATAATTGTGTGAATTATTTCGTATTTGTACACACAGAAGAACTTCGTGCATACATGAAAAAGAGTACGTTTGACAGTATTTTTGTTTTCCATCTACAGGATTTTGACTCCATTGTCCCCCAACGCATGTCCGACTTAGAAGCTGAACTTCCTAATCCCATCAGCTATGATGTAAGCCTTCAAGATGCAATGGTAACCGGAGGAGATTCAGCTAATTCCAGGCCCACGTCGTCCCGAACGCCTCTCTTCCATCTGGAGTCCACAAACTCCTCTCACTCAGACCCGTCTCAGAGCTCAGCAGGGGCACTTCCTTCATCGCTCTTCTGTTTGTCTGGGAATGGCTCTCGTAATGAAACCTCCCCTTCGCAGATGGGAGGCTATCTAGATGAGGCTGTTTTTGACCAGATCAACATGTTGGATCTAGGTAATCTCGGTACGATCAACCCGCAGATGCTGGACGGCATGCAAGGGGACATGGACGCTCCGTGGCTTGAGGACTCAGACTCTGGCCTGTCTTTGGAGAGCAGTTCGAGAAGCCCCGCATCCCCGTCTTCATCGTCCGATTCATTTTGTGAGGATGAGGGTGGAGCTACAGGCTACAGCAGTGAAGTGGAGTCTCTCTCTTCAAAAGGCGGAGCTTGTGCGGCTGCTTACCGTGATTGGTCGCCTATGAACCTTATGGAAAACATCTGGCACGATCATACCTATTCAACCTCACAGGCTGAAAATTCCACATCATCTAGCTGGTTCACGGCTATCAAACAGGAAGTGATGAGCGAAGATGAGACCGAACCAGAAGAGATGAGTCGCGACGAGCGTCGGGTGCAGGCGTTGGGTCTTCCGTTTTCAGCCTTTCAGATTGTCAACATGCCTGTCGAAAACTTCCTGGAGCTGCTAGACAGCCAGAATCTGTCAGGATCAGAAGTCACGCTCTTGCGCGATGTGCGCAGAAGAGGTAAAAACAAGCTTGCCGCACAGAATTGCCGCAAGAGGAAGCTGGACGCTATCGTGTCCCTGCAGGGTGAAGTCGAGGGCCTGTCGGTGCAACGGGACGCTCTCCTGCGCCAGAGATCCCACACAGCCAAAGCACTTTCTGCTGCTGCAGAGCGCTTCGAAACGCTCTCACGGACTGTTTTGAGCCAAATTCGGGATGAATACGGACATCCACTGAACCCTGAGCATTACACACTGCACTGCAGTGCTAACGGACGGGTGATGGTTCAGCCTCGCACAAACACGACATCAAGGACAATGACGAGTGGCAAGACAGTAAAGAGAAAGAAGGACAAGAAACCCTAAGAGACATTTTGTGTGTGTGTGTGTGTGTGTGTGTGTGTGTGTGTGTGTGTGTGTGTGTGTGTGCGTGCATGCGTTTGTGTTGACATACAAATATTTTTATGTTTTCTGAAAGGTGAGTTTTTATCCTTCAGATGAGGGCATTTCTCGCTCTTCTTTGTTCCTAAAAGCCATTCGCAACTCAAGTGGAGGGCAGAAAGACTGTAATAAATACTACACTTGGAGTATGGGAGTAGCCTTGTTCACTTGCGGAGAGAATGTACTGAAAACACTGGACGTTGTGAATAGTAAGAGTGTGTATAAAGAGTATTTCTAAAGAGCACATTTGAAAATTAAAATTCATATTGCTTTTTTTGTTTTTAATTTAATTTAAATGGCAAGTTACTAAGTAAAGAATGTTTACGCACTGTAAAAAAAGAACAATTTGTTACCCCGCTTGCCTAAAATTAAGTTCAGTCAACTCAAAAGTTTAGTCAACTTAAAATTTTAATGTTATTAAGTGTCAACTTATATATTGAGTTGATTCAACTTACAATTTTTAAGCAGTTGGGTAGCAAAGCTGTTAAGTTTAACAAACAAATTTTTTGGTTTAGTAAGCTTGAATATTTAAGTTGTCACTAGGTACAATTTAACATTTCAAGTTGACAAAATTTATTTGAGTTGACTGAACTTAATTTTAAGGCAGCGGGGTAACACATTATTTTATGTTGACTCAACAAATTGTTTTTTTTTTTGTTTTTTTTTTACAGTGCATATGGTCACTGGAGGACCATGTTGAAAAATGTGCGTCACTATTTCTTGCCAGAATGAGTTTAAAGAGCTTCTGGTATTCACTCGCTCTCATTTTGATCCTAACATGTTTTTTTTGTTTTGTTTTGTTTTCTGCATAACACAAATGTCCATATAATGAAAATCAGTGGGGTCCAATGTTGCTTGTCGTTGACCTTTTTTGCATACTACCGAAGAAAGAAATGCATACAGGTTTGGAACAAAATGAGGATGATTAAAAGTTTTGGGTGAACGGTCCCTTTAACATGAAGATCCCCACAGCACTGACTTTAATTTGAACTATTTGCAGACATAAGAATCAAATACTTTTCGATAAGCAGTTACTTTAATTATCATATATACAGTTTTTTTTCTCACCACTGAGATAAAATCAGTTATAATAATACAACAAATCTGACAAACAGTGATCACTTACTTAAACTGTTCCTGTACATTACATTACTGTCATTTACATTTGCATTTTACATTTATGCACATGCTTCAGAAGAACAATTATAATGCATTCTGAGAGCTTTTTGTAAAGGGGTTGCGTGTTTTGATTGCAGATTTGTTTTTCCTTTGGGTTATTGTTTGCAAACTGATTGTCACAAATATACCTACAGAGGCGATCAACTTTGAAGTGGAGTCACAGTAAAAACAACTAATAAAATGGAACTTATTAAATGAAAATATAGTATTGGTGAGTTATGTTCTACCTTGTAGCACAGTTACACAATTTTGAAAAAAGTAAGTACTGCATCAGCTTAATGAGTAATTATTCTGTGAATTAGTATAAAAAGTTATACAGGGCCCAAACAAGTAAACTTCTTGTTTATTTCCTTTATTGGCAGAGTGGATTGATTTTTTTTTTTTTTTTTTTGACAGTAGGAGCTGCTTTTCTTTTGATTTTTTTTTTTCGGTTTTTCTATTATGTGTGTTTTTGAGCAATTATTTGTATGTGTGTGTGTGTATAAGGGGTTGGAATAAACAGGGATGTTCAGAATCTGTCTCTTTTATACATTTTAAAATGAATAAAGGAGGACAATAAAGTAACTTGTTTTTTTTTCTTTTTATTGTGTTTTTTTGTTTCATAGTTTATATTCCACAGATGTTTTTAGAAATGCATTCCATGCTATTTTGCACTTAAGCTAAATTCTGTTTTCTAAATAACACCTCATCTCCATTTTAAACTCCAAAAATGGTGCAAGTGCATTAATTATAATGATGGTGTACTAGACTATGTTGACATCATGCAACCAAAGTTATGCTTTCTGGCCTAAAAGCAAACAGCCAACCTGCAGCCAACACAACTGTAACCATACAGATCCTTGCAGAATCATGCACTGGGTTTGAATTATGTTGTTTTTTTGTATATAAAATAATGATTTTAAAATGTGTGGAGCTTGTGTTGTTGAAAGGATAAAGTAAAAATAAATAAAGAAATAAAACGTGGAAACAAAATCAATAATCAATCAATAATTAGATGGATATCATGTGACCTGATACCAGATAGCCTTCCACTTATCTTCCAAGTCAGCTAAAGATCCATAATGGATCCTGCTTACAGTGGTTGTGAATTTTTATTTCCTTAATGAGATAAATGATTGTAACTTAGATCAATCAAAAATAGCTGATGAGTAAACAGTAAATAGAATTTTATGCTTCAAATTTATACATAGACTTTACTGCTGTAAATGGGATGTGTTCATGATCATGGGTGCCATATCAGTTTTAAAGTTGAAAAAGCAGACACAATTGCTGAGAAGTCATTAAAGCTGAAAAGAGCATGTATTAGGTATTCAGACAAAACTAAGTTAAGGACTAGTTTAGAGGCACAAATTGGACTACTTCGGAAAAAAAATTATAATAAGGGATAGCCTATGTTGATTTTCTATAAAGTTAACTATTAAAAAAATCTATAATAGTTTAGAAAACATTCAACAAGACTTCAACAAGTCATCAATTAAATTATTTGTATTCCTTTGTAATGTTATTGTATTGTCATTGACCTAGTTGTGTAGAAATATGTTGTACGGCAAGCTCGAAGATTTAAGATTACATCAGTTACAAAAATGCATTATAATTTTTAATTAGAGATTTTACAGGCTTGTATAATTTATATAATTCAATAAGTTTTGACATCATTATTACACAACACTACAAAATGTGACCTTGGACCACAAAACCAGTCTTAAGTAGCACAGTATATTTGTATAACCAAATATACATTATATGGGTCAAAATTGTAGATTTTTTCTTTAAGCCAAAAATCATTAGGATATTAAGTAAAGATCATGTTCCATGAAGATATTTTGTAAATTTCCTACTGTAAATATATCAAAACTTAATTTTTGATTAGTAATATGCTTTGCTAAGAACTTTAAAGGTGATTTTATCAATATTTAGATTTTTTGCACCCGGCCAAAAATTGTCCTAACAAACCATACGTAAATGGAAAGCTTATGTATTCAGCTTTCAGATTAGCCTATGTATAAATCTAATTTTCAAAAAAATTACCTTTATGACTGGTTTTGTGGTCCAGGGTCACAAATTTTGGATACAGAACATGGCTAAAACAGATTTAGACTAATTACCTACTTTTAATTTGCTCATTTCGTAGACCTTAAAACTGATATCAAATGATATTATGTACTTTTAGATGTATTGAATTATGTTATTTTGTATGACCAGCAAGCGAGTTTTTTGGAAATCGCGGTTGCTCCGCCCTATAAAAAACCTCATTGGACACACGTGACCGCGCCTAGGCGTGGCTTTACGTCCTCGCGTTAGATTCGGGCTGGCCTTCGTCGAGGTTCAGTCGATTTCTATACCATTGATTTATCGTGCACCAAGAGAGTAAAAGTTTTAAAAGTTTGTGTCCTGCTAGTGTGCGATATATTTTCGCTGCAGCTGTTTGCAGGCCGGCAAGTGTGAAGCTCTGCAATTCGCATTTTAGCCCGTTTCCTTTGTGACGGTGAGTTTTCGCGCGCATGCATGTGCTGCAGCGCCGTCCATTGTAGTATGCTGTTAGAATGCTACAACCTCAATTATTGCAATACGTATTTTTCTTAAATCTTTTTCAATTTGCATAGATGTAGAATGCATGCTTGCATGACGCCTTATAACAGCGTTAACGTATAGATTTATTTTGTGTGTGTGCATTTTCCAGCTAGCACGTAAGCTAACTCTTGCTATTTAAACCCGCGCGTTATAGTGATTATCACGTAAACTACGATTTTATAAACTGGTCAGACCTTAAACCAGACAGTACGGTTATCCAGAAATATTAAAGAGCAATAATCCCTAAATGTAGTCTGAACTGCTTTCAGGCCTCTGGCCTGTTCATGCATGCGTAGTTAACATTAGCTTGTTAACATGTTAGCATTACATAAAAGGCAATACAAAAACTAAGTCGTTTTTGAGTTAGTCGTAAGTGCTTCAGTGAATTATATTAACGTTAATAAACGGGCTCATACTCATCTCACAGTAAATGTACTAACATTTGTCATTTTATCATATTGTGCAAGTCATAAATACGGCAACTTTTTCTTTCCTAAATTAAATAACTTTATTTCGAAAGAGAGCATATCTGTAAATCATATTAGTTTTAAATGACTGAAATTTAAATTAACCATCTGGCTATTGTTTTATCTGTAGTCTTTTGTGCATTTCAGATCGACATGGGTAAGAAACAAGGAGGCAAATCAAAGAAAGAAGTTCAGGAGGTGGAGGAGTTTGTGGTGGAGAAGGTGATCGACCAGCGAGTGGTCAATGGGAAAGTTGAGTTTTTCCTCAAGTGGAAGGGTTTCACAGAGTGAGTACTTTTTATTTTTTTTATTTATTTAGGACTTCTTGCAGGTATAATGAATGGGTGTTTTTATCTTTTTCTTAATTTATGCAATGAGAGTAACAAGCTAAAATTTTATTCAGTGCTGACAACACTTGGGAGCCTGAAGAGAATTTGGACTGCCCTGAACTAATTGCTGCATTCCTGGAGTCTCAGAAAGGAGTGGTGGAAAAACCAGAAGCCGTAAAAAGAAAATCCTCCACTGATGAACCAGAAACGGAAGAGAGCAAGGCAAAGAGAAAGAAGGAAATGGTAAAGTTGTGTGTTATCAGTTTCAGGAATTTGAATTTAACATTGGTTATTGATAAAACTCACTTAAAAGTAAAACTGTTTTGCTCCAGTCTGACAAGCCAAGAGGGTTTGCAAGAAACCTTGAACCAGAGAGGATCATTGGAGCAACTGATAGCAGTGGAGAGCTCATGTTCCTCATGAAGTGGTAAGAAACGCATGTAGTTTTGTGATGCATTTGATTGGAAATAAAAACATAACCATAGCAGTATACCTCCAAAGTGGAATTTTTTTTTTTTTTTTTTTCCCCTCATATTGTTCCAAACATGTTGCTTCTGAGGAACACAAAAGATACTTTTAAGTATGCTTTAGTAGTTTTTCAGATAATGAAAGTTAATGGGGGTTTAAAACTACATTGAGTCTCAATTTTAATTGTATGGATAAAAAATTCAATATTTATTTCAAAATATCTTTGTGTTCCACAGAAGAAAGTCATGAAGGCTTGAAACAACATGAGGAAATGAACCTATAAAGGGTGACTTTATTTACTCACCCTCATGTCATTCCAAACCTGTATAATGTTCTTCTATGAAAATATTTTGCACAAGAAAATATTTTAAGAATGTTGGTAAATAAGCAGCTTCATTTCCAATCATCTTTCTGTTGTACTGACCAAATGTACAATATAAGTCAATGGGAACTGAAATTTGGTTATCAAAATTCTTCAAAATATCATCCTTTTTGTTCGGTTATACAGGTTTGTAAGGACATGAGGGTGAGTAAATAATGAGAATTTGTTTTTGGGTGAACTTTCACTTTACGATACCTTTGAAAGGCCTGTAGGGGGCAGCATGCCCACATGCAAAGCCTTTTTGATTTAGAGATGCAAGATAATGGCTTGTGAAGTGCAACACTGCATTTTGTAGTGTTTTAACCGGAGATATGTTTTGTGTTTACAGGAAGGACTCTGATGAGGCAGACCTGGTACCTGCAAAAGAGGCCAACACCCGTTGCCCACAGATAGTCATTGCCTTCTATGAGGAAAGACTAACTTGGCATTCCTGTCCTGAGGATGAGCAACAATAGCTCCCTTTGTCTCGCTGAATTGTGCTTTAGTGTCTTCCACCTGTACAGTGTTAGCAGAAGTGTTGATAGCCTGACGGTGGAGGACATTTTTTTTTTTTAAATGTATTGAAGTTTGGCTGGAAGCTTTGTGCATGACTGTAGTGAACCATTGAAAGTATGTACAAATGAGATGAGTGTGTTTTTAAGGGTTACTATATAGGGCGCTTTAACTGTTTGTTTGAACTAGGTGTCACTGCAGTGCTGTTCACCATTAATGCACTGGCTTTTCTTCCGCTCATTTTGTCATTCAGAAAGATCCAAAACGTGTATTCTGTTTATGTTCATAGTTTCTTTTGGTGGGCAATGCTGTCATTACCATTGTAGTTTTTCCTTTTAATTCTTGTTTACATGAATATTGGAATTGTCTGTTTATGTAAATGTCTGTGTAAATATTTCTTATTTTTTAGTTCAATAAAGGTTTATATGCCTGCTTTTAATCTGCTTGCATGTGTCTTAAATATCCAATGCAGATGTTTTGTCTGATATTTATGGATAAGGAACCTTTACTAAAGTGTTTTCTGTTGGCATGCTGTACGCTTTCATATTTGTGGTGAGCTATAGTGAGCCGTTTTCCACCCCATACCAAAAAACTGGTTTAATGGCATGGCTTTTGTTATTTGACAGACTTTGGAACTGCTTTTAAAAGAATAGTTCACACCAAAATGAAAATTTCCTCACCTAACCATGCCATATGTAGATGAGTTTATCAGAACAAATTTTTTTTAGTGATTTAGCATTATATCACCTGCTCACCAATGGTTCCTCTGCAGCAAATGGGTGCTGTCAAAATGACTCCAGTCCATCAATCAACATCTTGTGAAGAGAAAAGCTGAATGTTTGCAATATATTCATCAAGACATTTTCAACTTCAAACCATTTCTCGTGTCTAAAATACACAAGAAAAATTATCCAGAATATGTGACCCTGGACCACAAAAGCAGTCTTAAGTAGCATGGGTATATTTATAGCAATAGCCAAAAATACTTTGTATGGGTCAAGATGATCATTTTTTTTCTTTTAAGCCTAAATCATTAGGATATTAAGTAAAGATCATGTTCCATTAAGATATTTTTTTAATTTCCTACCATAAATATATCAAAACTTAATTTTTGATTAGATTAGTAACACACTTAGCTAAGAACTTCATTTGGACAACTTTAAAGGTGATTTTGTCAATATTTTAATTTTTTTGCAGCCTCAGATTCCAGATTTTCAAATAGTTGTATCTCAGCCAAATATTGTTCTGTCCTAACAAACCCTACATCAGTGGAAAGCTTATTTATATCGCTTTCTATATTTATATGGACCTTTTCACTGGAAGAAACATTGTTATGGATTATGGATTGGTATTTTGGCCAGAAGCAATAAATTAAATGTTTTAAAATACTGTAATGATGGATTTGTTTCTTATACAGCTTTTTACTTCACAAGACATTAATTGATAGACTGGATTGGTGTGGATTATTTTTGGATTATTGTAATGTTTTTATCAGCTGTTTGGACTCTCATTCTGACAGCAGTGGTGGCAATGGACCCAATGACACAAAACTGTACAAATGAAGAAACAGCCTGAGGGTGAGTAGATTTTAAGCAGTTTTTCATTTTTACATTTTATAATACATTGACCTCTAACGTTGCTGTTCACAAAACACATTTGCCCTCTTCTGTTATTTGAACCTTGTGTTATGGTTACACACCTCTTTAAAACTACAAAATGAAAGTACCACAGTTCTCTTCTGCCTGTTTTGTAGGTCAAACCTGTTTTGCAGTAGTAATAGTGCATTTTAACTGAAGCTCCTTACCATCTGAAGATTAAAAATAAGGAAATGTGTGTTTCACAGTTCATTTGCTTCCACTCTGACTGCATTTGTGGGTAGTTTCTGTTCTGCACTGACTGTTTTGCCATCTTTATGGGAATAAGTCTTTTGCAGAAAGAGTTAATTAGTGTGTGTGAACAGTAATGCGAAAGTTTGCATCAGCATATCATTTTCTTTTTCAATAGGCTCCAAAAACACTGTGGGTTGCCTTTGTGCTGCTATCCTGTGTTGCATCACTATCTCACGGCCAATTCGTACATATTTTACTAGGTGGCTAGTTCGTACAAATTCATATGACCTCACTCGGTACAATTTTGTACGATTTCTGTGACGGTTAAGTTTAGAGGCGGGGTTACGTGCCATCAATTGGCCAAATTGGCGGCACTGAACATAAACAATGCCACTGAACTGAATGGAACTCGCAAATTTTCCTTATTATTGCTGCTGAAAATGGTCAATTATTGTCATGTTTTGGACTGTACTAATCGGTCGGACCGGGAAAAACAATTGGAGTACTGGCAAAAGTTATAACAAATCAAGGAGAAGAGTGCAAAAAACTGTCTGAGGAACAAAAGGTGTTTGTGGTTGGCCAGACTGAACCAGGCTTTCCAAGGAAAGAATCTTGGCTCATTTCCGGTTAGGTAGGTGAAATAGTACGCTAATCAAAATATTGCGTCCTTTCCTGCTTACTAAGTCCTTCTCTATATGATTTAGCAGCTTCCACATGTTTTTATCCTGTGGTTCAAACAGCATAAATTAGCAGAACAGCTTATTCAGTAGTATATTAACCTGCAATCAAGGCTGTTGTTTACATTTGAGTATCTCCAATATGGCCACGCATCCAGACAAGTGACAAAACGGTGAGGTAAGTGCAAATCCTCTGTTCCTATGAGTTTGCCACCTTGTAAAATACAGATGTTTTTCACAAATCGTATGAATTTGTACAAGTGAGGTTGTATTCTGTTCAAAGCACAAAGTGCTTTTAATATAGCCATTTGAGAATTTAGGAAGTAGAAAAAAGAATTGCCCACATTTTGTAATCAGGGCGACAAATGACTTATAAATGTTTAATTGCACAATTTAGTTGAGTCATAAATTTTCCAGAGCCAGATTCTTTAATTTTAGCTTTTTTTGTGGTTGTCTTTCGGGGGTTTCTCTTTTAATATTTCTGAGTGTCAGTCACACAACTCAGAAGCTGCTGTCCCAGATATTACCTGGAATTAGCTGGAATATATTGTGCATATCTAAAACACACACAGACATTCAGTTAACCATGGAAAAAAGCAGTGTCACCAATAATGTCATTACATTTCCTGACCTCTCCGTTCCCTTCGCCGTCAGGGTTAGAGTTCACGAGTTTATGTTCTGTACGCTTTATCAGACAGAGGATGCAGATTGCATGTCTTTCTATTTGTAAATTGATTCAGATTGTGTCTTAAAAGTCTTAATTACAGTTGCACATCATGGAAATTCCACAAAAAGGTCAATGTGTGTTATATGGGTTGTGGTAGTCATGTTATCAAATTGAAAAAAAAAAAAAGTCATGACAGTCATGCACCATCTGACTGTTTTATTCAGTGATATCCAGAAACAAACAAGTGAATGCAAAAGTATATAACTGCACTGTCAGATCATGACCACAGAAAACACATTTATTACCATTTGCTTAGCTGGTTGCAGGTCTCATGACAAAGATTTGCAGCATGGAGATGGACTTTGAGTTCTGAGGCTTTTTTTTTTTTTTTCTCAAGAACCTGTTTTTGTAATGTCATCCTGAAATAAGCAAGTCAAGTGACAAACTAAAAATGCTTTACGGTGATAATAAAACTGCATTGGCACTTGTTGGCTGGTGTATGTGTGTATGTGTACTGGCTACTTAAAGGGTAATGTATTATACAACAGCTAGTACTGAGAGACAGATAGTACTGAGTGTCTCATGTGTTCTGTGTAACAACGGTACAATCCAGTATCTGTACATATTGTGGTCACAAGTACTGATTGTTGTGGTAGAGGTAACATGGTGTCTGTCTTATGACACAGGGTAGGGTATTGATAGGCAAAAGTCCAGCTTCCCACCCTACTGGACCTTTGAGTAAATTATCAACATAAAAGAATTTGTTCATATATATTTTGGAGATCATCAGGCTATTTTTAACACCCCAACAGAGCCAAAACGGCTTCTTTAGTGAAATATAACCATGGGGAAACAGATTTTGGAAGGAAAAACATAAAAAGTACGACTTAAGTTATACAACTTATGTATGCAAATTTTGACTTGTACACGCTCCACCCAATGGGGCTACCCACGTATCCCTTCCCATGTAAGTATATATAAGTGTGATGTAAACTGGGTCTAATTTAACAGTGGATTTCCCTGAAAGGGTAAGAAAATACATGAATTGCAAAAGAACTGATCAGGATCAAAATGCTTAATAGACACGACTTAATAGATGTGCATGTTTAGCTGCTTTTCCGTATGCAATTCCAGCAGAATAAAGCTGAAGAATAGCTGAATGTTTCATGTGATAGACAATGTCAACAAATGAATGTGAGAATCTTGGAGAGCAGCAGAGCGGTCAACTCTTGCCTGAGGAGAGGAACACTGCAACTAAGCAAATACTGAAAACCAGCCAAGCACATCAACACATGGAGGACCGAGACAAGGACCAAGACAATGAAAGGTAAAAGCTATATGTTAAATATGAAAGTGTTATATATTTTAGATATTTTTAAACAGATTTTATAATAATTAGTGAATGTCATAGGGATCATTTGCACACTTAAAATATATATGCAATTATGAAACAAATATTTGTGTACACAATAGTAAATACCAAAACTCAAAACTGCAAACGTTCTGCTTATTTTTGTACACTTCCAAGAACTTTTATTTGTGGGCACATTTATCTACAGTGTTTAAAATGCATCATTGATGCCAGCTGAAAATACCGGATCTTGTGGCAACATGTTCTCTCCACATGTGCCACAGACAACAGGCTGTGGCAACTGTAAGTGTGACTTGCTTTCCGAGATTCTGGAACTTTTAAAAATGAAACTGAAATGATAAAAAGAGACATATTTATCCTTGTAAGATTTTTTACTGGCTGTTTTTGCTTTTTTACTAGCCTGTTTAATACTTCTATATGTAGGCATAAATGATGTCTATTATGAGTAATAATGCTTTAGATCTGTTGTGGGTTTAATGTCATGTCCTATTTAGTTTGCGGCCTTTCATAATGTTCTCTTAGCAAGTCTTGCAGTACTTTGTCACAGGCTAACAAAAAGAATATAAATCAGGACTAAAATGACACTGGTAAAAATAAACTACAGCCACTTGCATTCAGTGTGGGGGGTAATGCATTACAACTAACACGAGTCACGTAATAATATTACTTTTTTCAAGTAACTAACAAAGTAATGCATTACTTTTGAATTTCTAAGATAATATCTGAGTTACTTTTTCAAATAAGTAACGCCAGTTACTTTTTTTTCCCCATTTATTGATTGACAAGTCTCCTGTTGGGAAATTTGGAGTAAACATGATGTTACTGTATTCTAGACTAAATGTGAACATGCATTAATTCATCTCACTCACAAAAATAGATTCAGTGTTCCTCAAAATGAACAAAAACTGTGAAATGCGAACTCAGAATATGACGCAACCCTGCACTAACTAAATATGTTAAATAAAACAAATATCCTTTATGTATTTAATACCTTTTATTAACCGGTGTCTTTGCTGCTGACCTTCGATGATGCAATTCAACCATACTAATAAGCAAAAATTACTTTAGATAAAGTAACATTTGTGCTTCATTTTTTTTTATAGCTGAAAAGTGATCTCCTGCATAAATGTACTTTTCTTTCAGCCTGAGGTGAATTCATTTCACTTTTGGTGTAAAAGGGCTCTTACATTAGAATTGTTTTATATTAAAAACAAAGAAGCAAGCCCTTCCCAGATTTAAAAAGTAACGCAAAAGTAACTTAACACATTACTTTCCATAAAAAGTAACTAAGTAACATAATTAGTTACTTTTTTAGGGAGTAACGCAAAATTGCAATGCATTACTTTTAAAAGTAACTTTCCCCAACACTGCTTGCATTTAATGCATGTGATCCCTCAGAAGCCTATCCCACGGCCAGGGGGAACAGGACGCTTTTTTTTTTTTTTTTTTGTTTACGTGGTCATTTGGTTAAATCATAAACATTATGACTTCTGAATGACCCATTTTTGTAACCTAGTACCAGTAAGAGGCTCTGGGTGTATCAGGGAGGAAGCATATTATTGTGAATGTTACAGCATGTCTGTATAGCCTAGTTCATCTTTTATTTACAGAAAAAAACCTGTTTTAAGATATGGATAAACAAATGATGCCGTGATTCCATGAAACATTTCTGAACTCTAAAACAGCAGCTATATTTATTAAGAGGGTCTCTACACTGCAAAAATGCTTTTCTTAGATTTTTTTTGTCTTGTTTCCAGCCAAAATATTAAAAAAAAAAAAATCTTAAATCAGTAAAGATTTTCTAGACAAGTAAAAATTATTGTCTTGTTTTCAGGAAAAAACAAGTCAAAATTAAGTGAGTTTTTGCTTGAAACAAGCCAAATAATCTAATTTCAAACAGAAAACCAGATTATTTTGCTTGCCACATTAGCAGATTATTTCAGAATCAGAATCTTATTTTGCTTGTTCTAAGCAAAAACTCTATTTTGAAATTGATTTTGAAATCTTGATTAGTTTTTCTTCTGAAAACAAGACAATAATTTTTACTTGTCTAGAAGTTCTTTCTTGATTTAAGTATTTTTAGATATTTTGGCTGGAAACAAAAAAATAAAATAAAATAAAAATCTAAGTAAGAAAATCCTTTTTTTAATTTTTTTTTTTACATTTTATTTATTTATTTATTTATTTATTTATTTATTTATTTTTTTTTTTTTTTGCAGTGTAATTATAAAGCCTCAATTAAAGCCAGTGGTTTAGGTGAAACGAGTCACTGAAATTGGTGTCTACCTAACCACTAGTTGGCCACCAGAAATAAAAATTTAACTTCTTTTTAAAAATCATACAATACTATCGTACATAGTTATTATTATAACATTTTACTCGATATAATGTTAACGCACCTGCCAATTTTATACATGACAAGCACAAACAAATAATCTGGGAAGTGCTGGAACCCAGTTTTCAGAGTAGAAGGCAGCGCATGCGCACATCAATTTCTGCGAGTCAAAAAGACTTTCATTTCCCACACGCGCCTTGTTTGCTACTTTCAATCACATCAGTCTCAGGAGCTCCTGGACCACGGTAGCAAAAATAGACAACACGACAGAAAAGGTGAGAACAAAAATGAATGTAGTCTATCCCAATATAACATGAGAAGACATATAAACATTTGACGAATCAGTAGAGTAAACTTTTGTGTTAAACAGTACAGAGAACTTTGTTGATCCAGCTGCCGTTCGTTTGAGTGAAAGCTGTAGCCGTTCCTCATACATTTTTAATTCTATTCTTTGAGCTTTTTTGCGGGTCTTTAAACGTTTTCAGCTTTGGTTGCAACTTAGAGACTTGTTATTTTAGAAGTATGTATTAAAACACACGTGTCAAATTAATTACATTTTTGTGTGTTTTGGGCAAAAACGTGCATCGACCTATATTCCATGAAAATAGAAGAAGCTGTTTAGAATATGTTTTCTCTTTTGTCATTATTTTTTTTAATTTTAAGTCTACACTGCTTTAAAAAAAATGAAAGGTATATAATATTTCTGTATGGTGAACCAAAGTGTCCTCTTCTTAAAGCCTGCACATAATATAATATTATATATGTGTGTGTGTGTGTGTGTGTGTGTGTGTGTGTGTGTGTGTGTGTGTGTGTGTGTGTGTGTGTGTGTGTGTATGTATGTATATATATATTTAGGAACATCACCAAAACCAGGTCAAAGTAGCTGTGATCTTCTGAGTTCAGTCCAGGGTGCTCATGGTTTCTTGTTGTTTGCTGGTAAATTACTCTGGGATTCCCAGTCAACTAAATAATTAAGTTATCATCAAAGTGAATTAGTTCAAGTATGAATGTAAGTCACTGATGGCATGTTTGTCTATTGTACTGACTATTGTTGATGGGACTTTAATTTTTGGATTCACGAAAAAAGGAAAAATTGATCTGCTTTATGGTTCACATTAGAAATGATTCTCTCTTACTTGGCATGTCATTGCTAAGCATACACAGGAAAACAAAGCCCGATTTCATTGAAGGAGGCAAAAAGAATATCTGGGTTTGCTGTAGCATAAGATCGATTTATTGTTTTAATGTCTGACATTAGCCATTCATCACTGCAAGTTGCTTCCCTGCTCAATAGTTATGAAAAGTCATCATTGTTTTTTTAACCACTTATATAGTAAGTGTTTGGTAACAAATTGATTTATGGTAGATTATCAAAATGGTGTTTTCACTGACTTGTTGAGATCTGTAATCACAGTTTAAGCTGTTATTTTTTAGTCTATTTCCTATTCTCATTTTTTTGATCTTTAGTGCAGTAGAACTTAAACAATCCAAGTAACACAGTACTAAAATGGTCCCACAATGACAAACAGTTTGTTTGCCAGTTGTTGTTTTATTATTACTTCTCTAAGTTACTACTATTTGTTCCTTTTAAAATACATTGACCTTACCATGAAATAGCCTTATATGCTGGTATGACATTTTAAAAAAATCAAACTGACAAACATTCTCTTTCTTTTTTTTCAGGCAGGTCTCTGAAATGGAAAAAACAAACCTTGTGAAGAAGGTAAGTGTTTTTTTCCTTTCCGTCTTCACATTTTTTTCTGCTCATCTACAGCTTTGCTTTGTGTGACTCAGTAGTCTTTATCAAATTTTCAGATACAACCTTGACTCTGCAGGCAAACAGTAAAATATTAAGTCTTATCTGGTGTTTTATTTGGTGATCTGACAATAAATTAGATTTGTGTACAAATAAAGTCTATTGTTTTGCTAAAATTAAATGTGTTAGAGTTTGCATTGATTAAACAGTGTATATATATATATATATATATATATATATATATATATATATATTTTTTTTTTTTTTTCTCAAAATGCTTTTTTTTTAGATCAATGATCACTTGATTGTTGATGTAGAGAAAGAAAAGGAAAGCATCTCAGATAGAAACAGGCTTTTATTTACACTTTGTAACTGAACTGCTATTGCATCATGCCTTTTGTCTGGAATTTTTTAAGAGGAAACTGGTAACATATAATTCCACCAGCGGCCATTGATGTTGTTTCCAGTTCATTTGTTTGTCAAATTTCTCTTCACTGCCATGCATTAAAATAACTTGGTGATGTGTTAATTTAAAAGTAATTGAAGTGACTGTGTGTCAGATCAGGTGCGACTTTCATGGCTTGTGTGTGTTAGCTGTTATTAGGGAAGTGTTTTGCTTAACCTCAAATGGGTTTGTTGGCTGTGATGCAACAAAGTGTGTTAATTTGAGAGAAATTCCAACTGTACATTACAAATCGGCACCAAATACCCTCCATAACTCCAGTTAGCGTGAAATGTGGGTGAAAGGGCAGAGTCTGATTTAAAGTGGTCCTAAAAAGGGGTAAAACTGTAACTGACAATCAGAAAAAGTACAGGCATGCTTTCTGCTGAGTCACTTCCTTGTTGAATTTGAAACACTTCACTGGTCATAAACACTAAAACTTATTTTTTTTCTCTAACTGCAGGAGTTTATAAGCGTTTGGGTACGAGATCCTCAGGTACACAAGGAGGATTTCTGGCACGCGTATATCTCATATGAGATCTGTCTTCATGTGAGTTCAGTATCCACATTTACGTCGCACTTACTACTGGTGAATGTTGCTGTTAGGATGTTATTTTCTGATAAAAGTTTGGCTTTCTGCCTATATCACTTTTTTTCAGTACTACAAGTTCACTATATTTTTCTTGATTATAGACCAATAGTATGTGTTTCCGAAAGAAGACCTCTTGTGTGAGAAGGAGGTATAGTGAGTTTGTTTGGCTACGTCAAAAACTACAAAACAATGCTTTACTCATGTAAGTATATAAGCTCATTTGAGGATATCACACTCTGGGCAACACAGTATAATATTTTAAAGGGGTCATGAACTGAGAAATTAAAATTCCCTTGATCTTATGACATGTAAGAGGTCATTATACTATAAAAACATCCTGTAAGTTTCAAAACTTTCTTGTTAGTCTAATGTAATAGTATGGCTAAACACTGCCTCCGCAAAAGATGATCAACGCCTGCTTCTACATCACTGCCTATTTAGCTTTGCCCACAGATTTGGCGCACATAGTGTAAATAACGAGAGAGACAAACGCAGGTTTACGCAGAAATCAAACGATAAAGATGGCACCAAAGACAACAAGATGCTGTACAGTGCCAAGTTGTGGGTCTTTTTATTGCCTTCCTTCTGATCCCAACATTAGGAATGTGCGGAGGAACTCAAAACAGGACAGAAAATAGCCTATTACTTCTAAATTATGATATTTTGATGTAAAAAATCTTGATAATATTATAAGAGGACCTCAGAAAAGAGTACAAAATAATAAAATAAAAAGCAGTTCATAACTCTTTTAACATTTGAAGATTGAAAAAAATAAAATAATAGTAATGAGTAATAATATTTAGAGTTTTTATTTCAAGTAACTGCTTGTAAAAACATGATTATTATTAATATAAGTGTAATCTTCTTTTCTTTGCTTTTTCTGTAGAGATTTACCGAAACTCCCTCCCGGGAATCCATTTTTCAATCTTAATAGTGATTTCCAGATCAGTCAACGGATGCAGGGGCTGCAACAGTTTCTTGAGGCGTGAGTTTCTTCACTCACTCTCTGTCATTTATGATTAACTTGATTAAAATACAGTTGAGGTCAAAAGTTTACATCCCCCTTTTAGAATCTGCAAAATGTTAATTATTTTACCAAAATAAGAGGGATCATACAAAATGCAGGTTATTGTTTATTTAGTACTGAGCTGAATAAGATATTTCACATAAAAGATGTTTACATATAGTCCACATAAGAAAATAATAGCTGAATAGCTGTTCAAAAGTTTACATCCCCTTGATTTTTAATGCTGTGTTGTAACCTGAATGATCCACAGCTGTGTTTTTGTTTTGTTTTTTTGTTTTTGTTTTGTTTAGTGATAGTTGTTCATGAGTCCCTTGTTTGCTCTTAATGGTTAAACTGCCCACTGTTCTTCAAAAAAATCCTTCAGGTCCAACCCATTCTTTGGTTTTTGTAGCATTTTTGTGTAATTGAACCCTTTCCGACAATGACTGTATGATTTTAAGATCCATCTTTTCACACTGAGGATGACAGGGGGACTTATATGCAACTATTACAGATGGTTCAAAAGCTCACTGATGCTTCAGAAGGAAAAACGATGCATTTAGAGCCAGGGGGTGAAAACATGTTGAATTTGAAGATCAGGGTAAATTTAACATATTTTGTCTTCTGGGAAACATGCAAGTATCTTCTGTAGCTGTACTAAATGAAAAATGTTCAAAAGTTTTCACCCCCCAGTTCTTAATGCATCGTGTTTTTTTTCTGGAGTATCATTGAGAGTTTGAACCTCCTGTAATAGTTGCATATGAGTCCCTCAGTTTGAAAAGATGGATCTCAAAATCATACAGTCATTGTTGGAAAGAGTTAAAATGCACAGAAATGCTGAAAAACCAAATAATTTGTTTGACCTAAAGGATTTTACTGAAAAACAGCAGGCAGTTTAACTGTTCAGGACAAACGAGGGACTCATGAACAACTATCACTAAACAAAAACACAGCTGTGGATCATTCAGGAAAAAACAAGGTATTCAGAATCAATCGTATGTAAACCTTTGAATTCAACTATTCAGTTATTTTCTCTTGTGAACTAGATGTAAACATCTTTTATGTGAAATATCTTATTCAGGTCAGAACTAAATAAACAAAAACATGCATTTTGTATGATCCCTCTTATTTTGGTAAAATAATTAACATTTTGCAGATTCTGAAAGGGGATGTAAACTTGACCTCAACTGTAGGTCATGGATTTGATGTCCTATAATGATCAATTCTTACAGATCTCAGACTGGGATGAAGGAAATGCAGTATTTTTGCCATCTAGTGGCTGCTGGAATGAGACACAGTCATGTCAAACATTCACAATTGTTTAGATAGTATTTCAGTTTTTTACTATAACCAAAAGCGTTTATTTTCACACATTAAATATAGATTTAACAATGTTTAATAGAATAGAAAATAGAGACATTAAAATAGATATTAATGTATTTGACACAGTATTAAAATTACCCAAGATTTTTGATCTGTTAATTTAATTAAAACATTTTTTTAATCTGTGTTAAATCTTACCATAGTTTAAATTCTAAGATTATAAATTATAAGATAATGATGCTGAGTTAATGCTCTCGACACATATTATATGTCGCTTCTTTAAATAGCCTCATCACCAGTTTCTAAAAATTAATTACATTCCATGTTTTTTATTTAAATGTTTGCATTCATAGAGTTCTACAGACACCATTACTGCTGTCAGACAGTCGGCTGCACCTGTTCTTGCAGTCACAGCTGAGCATTACAAAAATGGACGCGTGTGCACAGGGACAGACACATTACACGGTTGCACAGGCAATACAGCGATGTGTCGGCTGTACCCGTTTCCCTGTGGAGGAACAGCAGCAAGAAGAAGACAGCAAAACATGCTGTGACTCAGACTGTGAAAGGTGTGTGCCTTTGTCTCACTATATAATAAACTTCCCCAATGTTACTTAGATTATGATAATTGCTTAAACTCGATGGATTTGGCATGTTACATGTTTTATGCATCTATAATCATGCCACTTTATAACTGTCAAAAGTTTTTGAACAGTAAGATTTTTAATGTTTTTTAAAGAAGTCTCTTCTGGTCACCAAGCCTGCATTTATTTGCTCTAAAGTACAGCAAAAATATTTTTAACTATTTAAAATAACTGCTTTCTATTTGAATATACTTTAAAATGCAATTTATTCCTATGATCAAAGCTGTTTTCAGCATCATTACTCCAATCTTCAGTTTCACATGATCTTTCAGAAATCATTATAATATGCTGATTTGCTGTTCAAGAAACATTTATTATTATTATTATTATTATTATTATTATTATTATAATAAATAATAAATGCAGGCTAGATGAGCAAAAGAGACTTTAAAAATCTTACTGTTCAAAAACTTTTGACTGGTAAGTGTATATACATAGATGTTGAGAAAGAATAGCCATTTTTGCTATTAATGAATAAAAGGGGCATTTAAATATGTTGTAGGTTCAAATAATGTAAAAACAGTATATTTAATACATACAAAAATTACAACTTAAACCATGAATATTCATGTTGAATTGCATTTGTATGTTTTTCTTTTTGCAGTACAACATCCTCTGGCTTGGGCAATAGTACAGGACGTGCCACACCTGTTGAAGAAGACTCTTCCTATAATGAAAGCTTTTCCCATGAATTTCAAGCCACAACCTCTGAGGCAGAACTCTGTAGCAGCCTGTCATCATCTCCTGGCAACCAGTAACATGCACCCTTGATGTGCATTCTGTTATATGAACTCGAGAGATGTATACATGCATGTCCACACTTACTCTGTCAAAGAGAGTTGCTGCTCAGTTGCTGCTTAGAGCCTCCAGAGTTATATTTGGATGGATATTGAGAGAAAAAAGATCTTGATTATTGTTTTATTACATGTTGTGTTTATGTCCATGTTGTTTTGAAGTCTTTTTTTTTAAATACAGAGATGTCTTTATTTAATTGTTTGTGGATATCATATTAAATAATCCTCCTTTATCAAAGGTCTGACCTGGAAAGAAAAAAAAGGTATTGGAGAAAAGTGGAAGGGAGCATCATTCTAAATGTTTTTCTTGACACCGTCATTCAGATGCACTGTGGGTTTAGTGTGTGACTGACTAACAAGCTTTTAAAAACTCTAAAGCATTTTCAGCTGTACGGATGTGCTTTTGTTTAACAGATTTTTTTTTTTTTTTTTAAATGTAAGGTGGTAGTTTATTACTTTAAATGTTTCTTAAAAATTCTTATTCTTAACATTGCTAAAAAATAGTATTGAGGACTGTAAATTTGTGAGGAAATGTTTTTTTTTTTTAAATACATTTTTATTGCAATTTAGTGTACGTTTAGCGTTAAATAAATAAATGTTCTTTTTTTTTAATCCTATAGTTGTGAATAGAATTTGTTGAAATGTAATTATGTAGATAGTGCTGTTGCCCAGAAATGATAACTTATTGTCTAAATAAAAACCTAAACCCTAAATAAATTTGCAAATAGAGAAAGAGAATAATTTCTGCTTATTGTTCACATATGAGCCACTAAAGTTAAATGCATTCGATGCATCAACAGAATAGCAATAAGTTGATTATTTTAGGTTAAAATCATTATTATATGAGCAAAAATTTTGTTTGAGAAATTAAGGGTAGATGTTGCACTTCAATCTGGCCACACATGCTAAATGGTAGTCTTTTTTTTTCTCTCTCCACTCACAACACAGCATTTTTTCGTATCTAATTGTTGTTTAAGAGAGAGATTAAGTTCTCGATAAATGAGGGATGAAGTTTTTGACAGAAATGTTTGGTTGGAACCGGTGGTCTGATTGGGGCTTTGTTCGATCTGTGTAGGCGTAGATTCATCAGCGTCTAGCAGCAGCCGATAAACACTTTCAGTATTGTCATCCAGATCACCAGACTCACAAAATCTCACCAATCTCTGCCGCTGACAATCACCATCACTGTGGTGCCACCTGAACCCGTAACCCATTATGTTTATACATTTACGCATGTATATATACACACACACACACACATACAGAGCTGGGTAGTAACTGAATACATGTGGATTATGTAATCAGATTCCAAGAATTAAATACTTGTAATTAGATTAAATTACACACAGAAGTACTCATGATCAGACTACAGTAACTTTTTATTGATTACGTACAGTATTATTCACTCAACAGCAATAAATGATGTATAATTTATTAATTCCCTAATTCTTGTTTTTTTTTTTTTTGTTTTTTTTTTTTACTTTTAAATGTTCATTTCTAAAAAAGCTACCACTTATATGCACTCAAAGTCTTCCTGTTTTGTGGACATTCACCCACAGGCCACTCATTAGTCAGATGACTATACAGCATTTGACTCATGGATTTACAAAAATCATTTCAGTTTTAAGAAGTGTTTCATCATTGTAGCTGTACTGATGTTGTGGAATATATTCACTGAGCTTGATTCAATATGAGACATTGAATTATGTCTATTCATATAAGCAAAACTATTCTGCTGTTATCTATTATCTATCTGATTGTGTGCGTGACTGTGTCCAGTGTGCTTGGAACAGAGTGAACAATTTGGCTTGGAAAAACACTCATTTGTGGAAAGGACATGTTCCTGTGTTCAGGAGCTAGATAGACAAGCTGATAATCAACCTTCAAGAACTCATATATGGTAAAACCTTGTCCAAAAATACAACGGTGCATATGGAATTCTGTAAACACCTTTAAAGAAGCCCACTTCCAGAACAACAATTGACAGATAATGTACTCACCACCGTGTCATCCAAGATGTTCATGTCTTTCTTTCTTCAGTTGTAAAGAAATTGTTTTCTGAGGAAAACATTTCAGCATTTAACTCCATATAATGGACTGATATGGTGCCCCGAGTTTGAACTTCCAAAATGCAGTTTAAACGCAGCTTCAAATGATCCCAAATGTGGTTGTAAATGATCCCAGCCGAGGAAAAAGTGTTTTATCTAGCGAAACGATTGGTTGTTTTTATAAAAATAATACAATTTATATACTTTTTAATGTCAAACACTTGTCTTGTCTTGCTCTTCCCAACCTTTTTTTTCCGGTTCATGACAGTTAGGGTATGTCGAAAAAAAACTCCCGTCTCCTGTTCTCCCTCAACTTTAAAATCGCCCTATATCGCTGTTTTACCTTTTTTGTTAAGGGTGTTTGATCTTCTTTGCATGTTCACTTTGCAAAGACTGGGTCGGAACTTCTGCAGTGATGTAGGATGATTTTGAAATGATTTTTTGAAGTTGAGGGAAAAAATCAGATCTGAGTTTTTCAACATACCCTAACTGTCTTGAGCCAGAATACACAGAGTTCAGGGAGAGCAAGACAAGACGAGCATTTGGGATTAAAAAGTATTTCAATTGTATTTTTTTTTTTTTTTATGAAATGAACCGATCCTTTCGCAGGATAAGACCCTTCTTCCTCGGCTGGGATCATTTACAACCGCATTTGAGATAGTTTGAAGCCGCATTTAAACCGCATTTTGGAAGTTCAAACTCGGGGCACCATATCAGTCCATTATATGGAGAAAATGCAGAAATGTTCTCCTCAAAATACACAATTTCTTTACGACTGAAGAAAGAAAGACATGAACATCTTGCATAGCAAGGGGGTGAGTACATTATCTGTAAATTGTTGTTCTGGAAGTGGACGTCTCCTTTAAGGGTATATATGAAGAGTTTATTTGCAAAAACATAACTCAGTTTTTAACGATTTTCAAAAATCATGTTTTTTGATTGTGCATTCCAATTAATCTCAATCAAACTGCAGTTGGATTATTTTGATACAAAAGCAAAAATGACTAAAAAAATACAGCTAACTAACACAATTAAACAATAAAAACAGGATAACATAATAAAAAACATGATTTTTATCTGCTTTAGATATCTGTTTTTGCAAATAAATTTTTCATATGTGAGTTCAAGATAGGACTCTGGAGTTATCATTTGCACACAAGAACTTGGCTTTATCCTTTTAAATGAAGTCTATCTTGCTTCAAAACCTCTTAAAAGCTATTTATTTTACATCAATGAACAACAATGAACACATTAATTTTTATTTGAATTATTACTCAGGACGTTATTTGTCCATGTATTACTAAGTCTTTGGAAGGATTTTGTCTTTCAAACACATTAAAATGCATAAATTCACATTATTTCTTTTTTACATGTAATGTAGGCATTCCCAAACTTTTTTGTCATCTAAACAACTAATAAAGTGTTTTTTGAATGTTTTATTTTGATTGATGTTACCTTAAAATTATTTATCTACATTTTTACATTTCTTTTTACAATGACAGTAATGACAAAACAACAACAGAAAGTTTAAATGAAGTCAGCAAACAGCATAACAATAATCCTATAACAGTAACTGCATAATTTATTCATGCTGCAATGCATTCTGGGAACTCACAAAACCTTAACATTTCAACAGTATGAAATTCTTTGTTCAGACAACTGTGTTTGACTAGCTGGGACCACATTTGGGGTAATGCTGTTGGTCTCACAAGGGTTTTTATGTAGTTTAGAGAAAATAGCATTTTTTAGTATTTGAGACTCAAAATGTTTTGTAAACTGGAAAATATGCATTTGCATTTTTTATAGTGTGTTCTAATTTAGCAGACTTTAAGTATACCAGTTTGATATACCAAAACTACAATTGCTGGGTATTTATTTAAGTACATAAATTTGGAAATGTATGTGTGGTATACTTAGCATGAAATATGCATATTGCAAATACATTTTATTTATATTTCTTTACACTAGGAATTTTTAAATTGGAATCATTAAGTCAATGCATAATTATAAATGTACATACATTTCTATAAATAAATTTTATATAAATATATATGAAAAAATATAAAAGTAAAAATGATAGATAATTAACATTCAACATAATGTGAAATCACACTATATAATAAAATTAAATGTAATAATTTTTGTATATATTAGATTATATATTACAACCTACATAATAGTATATATATATATATATATATATATATATATATATATATATATATATATATATATATATATTAATTATTATATGTTTAGATTAATATATATTATAGTATTTTATTATATATGTATATATGTCGAAATATATGATCATGATCATCAATCAATGAAAAAACCAAGCAATTGTTAAATGTTTCAATTACTCATACAGACACCTAATTATCACTCTCATCTCCCTGTTCATTCTATGAGCAGCAATGACAGGAGTGCGTATAATGTATCCAGAATGTGTCTGAGCACCAAATAAGTCCTTAAGGGCACGATAGGGGGCTGAAACTTGTCGCAGTAGAAAATAAAACAAAAAGCCACCTCTACCTTCAAGTCATGGGTCACTAATCAGAAGCACTTAAGCAGAGCAGGGGTTGCTGTGGTGATAGTGGGGTTGGGTGAGGGGAGAGATGGTCATTTATCACCGGCTGTTTCATAGTGAGGCTGAGCGGAAAAGACAGCGCAGACTCTGCAGACAAACGACCAACAATAAAGAGAATTAATCAGCACTGATTACTTGACTCCCCACAGCCGATAATGGAGGCTTAGAGAAACAAAGAGAGAGAGAGAGAGGGAGGACGAAATATGGCCGGTAGGAGGGACAGAACCAGATCAGAGGAGTTACAATAGAATTAGGAGGATCCTTTCACTCTGAATGAACTCGGACGTGTCATTTCTTGTGTCATTTTTCTATTATTCTATAAAATAAACCACTTAAATGAGTGCCATGTCCCAGAGGCCAGTAGCAGAGTCTTGTATTACCACTGAACAGCTGTCATTGCCTTGCGGTCCGTCAATACGGTGATCAGAACTCAGCACGGGCTGATGGATTAAACAACTGAACGGATTGGATTCTTCTTGCTGTGCAACGCCAGCTAATCGTTCCCCACACACAGCAATAAAACGCACCTCTAGCACGGTCACACGCTCATATTCTCTATTCAGCCCACCAATCACTGCCACATCTGATTTTGATATCTGAGATGACAAGGATTGGCCATTTATACTGGCTGTCTGGCAAGCTAACCATCAAGTAAAACAGAGACTGTGATAAATCAGCCACATCTGCCCTTTTATACCCAATATCAGAAACTACACGAGGCCAGATAAAGGATTTGGTTTATAAGGACAGTTTGTTTGTTTCAAATGCGAAGACTTAAATCTGTTTTGAAATACATTTATTTATTATCGAGTTACCTTTGTATTATGATCCGTGTATCATATTTTAAGGTTACATCGTCATGTTTCTCCGTACTTGTCATGTTAATCATTTATGCTTTGAAATAGCACATGGCAGTCACTCCATTGCCACAAACCTCCCATAAAGACTTCCCTGGTGCTCATTGGTTAAACTGCCATAACCGGTCTAAATGAACACTCCTTAATGGAGCCTGATGGGTGAACTTAATCCAAACCCAGTTGCTACTGATCAACTGGGGAGAAGGAACAGATGGATTACTTTGTGTGTGCGTGTGCATGTGTGTTATATTGTGCGGTAATTGCTATGTTTCTCTGGTTTATTGGCTCTTAACCTTGGGCTGACAGCTACTGAGCAGGTGGGGTTTCTGTTGCTATGGCAACGGCTCTGAGTTCAGGAGTGTGCTGGCATGTAGGATATACCCCATTGCAGCTCAGGCAAAATCACCCATAAAATAAAAAGGCAAAGACAACGAGAGTGAGTGAGAAATCGAACGCTTTACTTTTAAGGATTTAGTGGTTATTTTAGAGGGCTGAGTTAAGTTTGTGAGCCTCCCTCCTCAGGGCTCAATGTGTGTAGGATACACCAGTGTTTCTCAACCTTTTTAACCCCATCAGGCATGCCTTTATTAAACTTGAAATGTGTTTATTTGATTTCAACTGATATTAAATATATAATTTAGCATTATTATTCAAGGAATGATACATATGTAGCATAATACTGATTAAACAAAATAAAGCAAAAATCAAGATCTGCAAGTTACTTATATCTTTATATAGAGTGGATTCAATTGTTGTGAATTTAATAAGAGCAATATAATTAATATAAGTAATAACATTTTTTTTTTTTGTTCCAGTTACTTTTAACATTCATAAGAGAAAGTGGTAACCCTTTATAATAAGGTGTCATTTGTTAACATTACTTAATGTATTAACTAACATAAACGAACGATGGACAATACTTTTATTACACTAATTATGTTAATGCCAGTTAATAAAAATACAGTCGTTCATTGTTTGTTCATGTTAGTTCACTGCGCATTAACTACTGTTGCATTAACTAATTAGCTAAACACAACTTGTGATTTTAATAATGCGTTAGTAAATGCTGAAATTAACAAAGATTAATAAATGCTGTGAAAGTATTGTTTCTTAGTTCATGTTAACTAATGTAGTTAACTAATTTTAAATAATGAACCTTATTGTAAGGTGTTACCGATAAGTTAAACTTACGCTCACATAACACGAAAAAGCATAGAAATATGGGAATATGGGCACAATGAGGCACTTAAATAGAAACATCTAAAGTAATTTTAATTTTATAAAAGCACTTATTATTTTAATTATTATTATTTTACATTTTATTATTATTTTATTGTTTTACATTTTATTTCTATGATTTGAGCTGTTTTTCTTCTGATCCTTATGGTTGTTTTAAATTGGATATAACTAATTTTCACACTAAAATGTGTTGTGATATATTTTTATGTTTTAATGTTTACATTCACTTCTATTCAAAGTAGCACACTGTCACTCACTAAAAGAAAAGGAGAGACAAGACTTATCTTTCATTTTTAATAAAAATCTGGAATATTATTTTAAATTGTATTATTATTTTATTGTTTTACATTTTCTTTCCTTTATTTGAGCTGTTGTTCTTGTTATTTTATGGCTGTTTTAACATTTTAAAATTGATATTTAACTATAATTTTCACACTAAAAATGTGTTGTGATATACCTTTTTTTTAATGTTTACATTCACTTCCATTTAAAGTAGCACACTGTCACTCAGTAAAAGAAGAGAGACAAATCTAATTTACATTTTTTTAGAAATATCTGGAGCATTCATTTATTAGTCTGACACTATAGTTACCCTACATGTCAAATCAAACCGAATTTGATATGATTTCTCACTGGGACTTAAAATGTTTTAAACAGGTTATTTGTAAATGATTAAGTTTACATTTCACTGTAATATTGCATGTTGCATAGGCAATATTAGTATGCAATATTATACTAAACATATAAGAGTAGATTAAGAATAATTTACATGTTTTTACTTACTTCAGGTTGGAAACTCATTGGGTGCCTTTCATCACAGGCCTCAGGACAGTGTTTCTGGTCTCATCCCTGATGGCACTGGCTTATGTTTACTTTTACTTTTTGACTTGCATTAAAATACTGATGAGCATTATCTTGAAGTACAACTCAGACTCAACGCTCATTAAAGAGGTTATAGATTCTATTACAGCTCCTCTTTGGCACAAGCAATCCCTCACATGGCATAACACAGTACCCAATAAATACAAGTATATTTACAGCAGCTTTTATTGTGACAAACATTATTCTCATGGTTAGTTAATGGTGTAACAAAGTGACTTGTAATGGCTGTTAGTCATGCACAGAAACATATTAATAAAAGTGCGCATGATGCAGCTGCAAGGCAGCAGAATGTAATCTTATTTCCTATTTGATAATGAAAGAGGGAACGGGCGAGAGAGGGATACAGACAGAGGAAGAGCAAATGTGCGTAACCGACTGAGTGACTAATGGGGGAGAGAGGCCGAGGGACGCAGAGAGGAAAGGCGAGGGAGACCATCTGTTCTGCTCTCTCCTTGTTCTACCCCCTCTGCTTTCTAATAACTCTCTCACTTCACTTCAGAATCATGATGGGATGTGGACACACACATAAACATGATGCAGAACAGCCAGTCCAATTAGAATACATTAAAAGAGATTTCATGATTAACATCAAGCTAAATAGAATAAGCATGACAGACTTGGCAAGTGCAGGAAATGACGTTCATTTGTGGGCTGGCCTGCACAGATGGGTTCTGATGGCAGGCATCACTCAGAGATACCAAAAAAAAAAAAAAAGAAAGAACAAATGAGAAGAGAAGAGAAGAGAAGAGAAGAGAAGAGAAGAGAAGAGAAGAGAAGAGAAGGAAGCAAACAGAAGAATTAAAATGGAAGGGATGGACGATCTATTACTGAGTAGCCGAAATTGAGACTGCCTCTCAGAGACCTTATTAAATTCTCCAATTAGTGTGAAGACATAAATAACTGCTTCCAATTTCAGTATGTCACTCAAGGGCAGGATCCAGCTCCAGGGAAACAAAACAATTTAAATTACGTTCCTCTCGCTTTGTGTCCGGCCTCTCTTTTAATGCCATAATTATGCTGCCATTCTTTCGCGACGATACATCACCTCCTGCGACCCCGGTGATAAACGCCCTTCTCGAGAGAAACGTGAGCTAAAAAACAGCCGCTGTCCACTTTCCTTTTTTTTCGCAGGAGCCCTCTCTCTCTTCACCGTGACAGTATTTCACCGCGAGCTGCTGAGCCCCCACATCTATAATTCACGCGTCCCTCGACTCGGTTGCTGTCGGTAAAAATAGGAAATCCATCACGGAGACAAATGGTCGTTAAATGAAGCCCCGCGCAGCAGATAGGCAAAGCGGCA
Source organism: Cirrhinus mrigala (assembly GCA_036247105.1). Classification (NCBI taxonomy): domain Eukaryota; kingdom Metazoa; phylum Chordata; class Actinopteri; order Cypriniformes; family Cyprinidae; genus Cirrhinus; species Cirrhinus mrigala. The sequence goes on along the minus strand of CM070025.1, from coordinate 23,456,103 downwards.
GATGAGGTTTAATTGTCTCTGCGTGCTCATATGAAATCAGTTCATGACCGTGGCGATATGACCGCGGGCCTTTAGAGGTTGTGGGGCATATTCTTTAGGGCTACGTAGTGTCAGCGAATAATTAAAAGGCTTTTAATATCGGGGCATATGAATTGGCAGCAGGCTATGGTTACTCGGTCTTTTGTGGCCTAACGCCGACAAATACGATACATAAAGATGCATTAAAAGGGTCAGATATGCTAAAGTGGGTAATGTTTTGGTAGATTCACTTCAGCTCGTAAGTGGGTGAGACTTCCGGTTCATTATCCGCTAAGAATAACAGCGTGCAGTAAACGGTAAAACTGTTTGCACTACAAACCAGTGTGTTCGTGGTTAAGATGATATGTTAAAATAACATGGTAAGACAGGTAAATTTTCAATATTAAGCAGCATGAGCCAATCGGTAATTAGGCCGCACGAAATGTAAACAATGCCACTGAACCAAAGGAAACTCACTTTTGCTGATTATTGCTGCTGAAAATGGTCAATTATTGTGATGTTTTAGGCTGTACTAATCGGTTGGACCAGGAAAAACAATTGGAGTACTATAGACTGCCAAAAGTTATAACAAATCAAGGAGAAGAGTGCAAAAAACTGAGGAGCAAAAGGTGTTTGTGGTTGGCCAGACTGAACCAGGATTTCCAGGACAAGAATCTTGACAACATTCGATATGTTCTTATCATTTCCAGTCCGGTAGGTAGAATATTAGGCTGTTATCTTAAAGGAGAAGTCCACTTCCAAAACGAAGATTCACATATAATGTACTCACCCCCTTGTCCAAGATGTTAATGTCTTTCTTTCTTCAGTCGTAAAGAAATTATGTTTTTTGAGGAGGACATTTCTGCATTTTTCTCCATATAATGGACTGTTATGGTGCCCCGATTTTGAACTTCCAAAAGGTAGTTTAAATGCGGCTTGAAACGATCCCAAATGCGGTTGTAAACGATCCCAGCCGAGGAAGAAGGGTCTTGTCTAGCGAAACGATCAGTTGTTTTCATTTAAAAAAATCATCATTTCAAATCATCCTACATCGCTGCAGAAGTTCCGACCCAGTCTTTGCAAAGTGAACATGCAAAGCAGATCAAACACCCTCAACAAAAAAGGTAAAACAGCGATATAGGACAATTTCGAGGTTGAGGGAGAACATGAGGTGGGAGTTTTTCGACATACCATAACTGTCATGAACCGGAACAAAAAAGTCCAGGCAGAGTAAGACAAGACGAGCGTTTGGCATTAAAAAGTATATACATTTTTATTAAAATAACCGCTTGTTACGCTATATAAGACCCTTCTTTCTCGGCTGGGATGGTTTACAACCGCATTTGGGATCGTTTGAAGCTGCATTTAAACTGCATTTTGGAAGTTTAAAATCGGGGCACTATACCAGTCTATTATATGGAGAAAAATGCTAAAATGTTTTCTTCAAAAAACATAATTTCTTTACAACTGCAGAAAGAAAGACATGAAGATCTTGGATGACAAGGGGGTGAGTACATTATATGTGAATCTTTGTTTTGGAAGTGGACTTCTCCTTTAATAACACTGCTCGTACATATCTTTACAACCTATTAACTTTAGTTTGTCAAAGTATTGTGCCCTTTCCAGCTTACTGAGTCTTTCTCTGTATAATTTAGCAGCTTCCATGTGTTTTTTCTGTGGTTTAGACAGCATAAATGTGCAGAACAATGTATTCAGTACTACTTAGGACTTAAAAGCAGGAAAAGCTGGAAGTATTTTGACAAACTAAAGTTAATAGTTGGTAAAGATACATACGAGCGATATTAATTAATACTTCCTGACCAGAAATGATGAGAACGAACACGAATGTTGTCAAGATTCTTGCCCTGGAAATCCAAATCAGTTTGGCCAACCACAAATGCCTTTTGTTCCTGACAGTTTTTTGCACTCTTCTCCTTGATTTGTTATAACTTTTGGCAGTCTATAGTTCTCCAGATGTTTTTCCTGGTCCAAACGATTAGTACAGCCCAAAACATGACAATAACTGACCATTTTCAGCAGGAATAATAATGGGAATAAGTTTTGTTTGGTTCAGTGACATTGTTTACGTTCAGTGCTGCCAGTATAGCTGATTGATGACGCGTCATGAAAACACTCAGTAGCGGCTAATGAACCGAAAGTCTCGGCCATAAACTTACATCTGCGCTGATGAAAAAGGTGGATAGCGTGTTTATGTGGCCTGTGGACCTGTTAGGACTGCATTTCCCTTTACCTTCATGTGGAACAGACAGTGTTTTTAAGTTTATGGTAAGTATGTTTTCTAGATTAAAGAGTCATGTAACTTTAGTCAAATTTAATAAAATTAGGTCTAAAATACACATGAGCATTAAAGTGGTTAAGCTAGTAATGGTACCATTTAAATTAGACTTTTTTTCATGTCAGAAATATGTAATATTCTTAATATTAAAACAACCTGAAGACATCGGGTTACACCAACAGAAGTAGTTTTAAGAATCAAAATAATATTTTAAACTAGCAACAGCACATTTTCAGCCTATGGGAAGCACGTCCAAAGAGATAAATTTGGACGTGTACAATTTGTCTAATTGTAGTAGGCTACCAAAAATACATCCATTGAGACGTGAATTACAAGTTATAAAAATGTTTTAAATATATGATCAGAATATGATAACCCTGAAAGATGAATAGCAATTAGCGGTATGTTCATTTTAAAGAGCTTAAAAAGACAAATTGCTCTTTCAGAGAGGCGGTAATGAAGAACATGAAATACTACCAGACCACTAGAGGGCACTGGCCATCTGGGGGAAGAGGGGAGGGGTCAGTTTCCTGCAGTGAGACCTAAGGTAAGATTCTCTGCATCACATCATGTATGTAAATGCCACACATGCTGCCAAATACAAAGCGCCAGGAGTGTTTTGTGCAGTGATGGGGGGGTAGAATCACTACCATTTGCAGCCAGACCTGCCCTTAGGAAATAACCCAAACATGAGCAGTTTGTTTGCATCAAAGCATGCTAATATAAGCCAAATAATCTATACAATAAAAATACTATTATAGCTTTAACAGAAATTGAAAATGAAAGCGATGTTCCAACTATATACAAGCATATGTTCCAATTAGTTTCTGAATAAATGGGCTGCAAGTTAGCAAGCATCGGCCTTATTTTGCACAAAACGGAAAAACTGATGCGATTGTGATGAAGAAATAATTGGCATACTTAAATCTGCAAATGCGTAGTCTGGCTTGTGCTTAATTAAGACAAGAGCTTGTGCAGGTTTTCTCTCTCTGTGTGTGTTTGCATGCGTGTGTGTGAAGGCGAGTGCACATGAATGCATTATTCATGGGTCAGTTTAAATAGGAATTTTAGGCTGTACAGCAGCCTTTTAAATCTCCCATCAGTCTGTCATCCTCTGATTCACGGCAGCACTTCATCACCTACCTGGGAAGGGAAAAGAGAGGGAAGGAGAGAACAAAAGAAAGACAGAGAGAGATCTTTTTGTCTGTCAAGCTGACAGGCTGCAGTTGCTGTGGCAACTCCGTAACATCTTTCTCTGCCAGTCGGGAGGAAATGAGCTGCCATGTAGCCTGTCGACCATCTATCACTCTACACTTAAATGTGCACACATACACACACGTTCATCTCGCTCTCACACACAAACGCTACATCATGTTGCGGGCTATCCGTGGTTTCTTTTTTTTTTTAGCGATATGTTTGTATTTTGCACTTATTGATTAAACCTTTTCAAGCTGAAGTTTGAAAGAGAGGAGCGAGATATAGGGCGAGAGAAAGACAGAGGGGGAGGAGCGGTAACAGAATGAGCTTAATAACTTGCTTCCCCCTGCTGTTGTTGAAATAATTACAACGTGCTCTTCTGTAGCTCATTATCATAATACATTTACAATGAGTATGCAATGTCATTCAGAGGGCAGCTTCTCTCAGACACATAGGGGGAGTCTGCAGGCGTAAAACTGCCCTGTCAGCAGCTGGAAGACTCCCCCAATAGGTGGCAGAGCTATAATGGCGCAGCATTAACTTCTGCCGTGCTGACAGTGCTCTCTCTTTCAGCCGCATAAAACACAGAGGAGGAAAAGAGATAGACAAGGAGAGAGTGAGAAAGCTGAGAGAGTGACAGCTAGAGGAGGGGGACATGAGAGAAAACGTAAGGTAAAGTGAAAATGAGATTGAAGAGAAAAGGAAGGAAGAGAACAGGACGCAGGAATGAGACCCATGGCCTGAAGGGCTTCTGGAAGTCTGATGCCCCCCGTGCAATGTGTAGAGCTGTCTGTCTTTTGCACAATCAAGAACACACACACGCACACACACTAAGATGTTTAAAAGAGTGCATAGCATTGTCTCCTATTGTTTATATATAAACGTACATTTACAATTTATATTGATATATGTGACCCTGGATCATAAAACCAGCCATAGTGCAGGTATATTTGTAGCAGTAGCCAATAATACATTACATGGGTCAAAATGATCTATTTTTCTTTTATGCCAAAAATCATTAGGATATTAAGTAAAGATCATGTTCCATAAAGGTATTTTGTAAATTTCCTACCGTAAATATATCAAAACCTTTTTTTTTTTTTTTTGGCACCCTCAGATTCCATTTTTTCAAATAGTTGTATCTCGGCCAGATATTGTCCTATCCTAACAAACCATACATCAGTGGAAAGCTTATTTATTTAGATGATGTATAAATCTCTGTTTCAAAAAATTTACCCTTATGACTGGTTTTGTGGTCCAGGGTCATATATATTAAAATTAATATTTTTGCAAAAGTAAGTGAATTTAGGAATTACAAAATCATAATATACAGCATTCAAAGGGATATTCATGTTGATATTTGCAAAACATTACATTTAACAGTGTTGTTAAATAATTAGTCGAGTATCATCTATTGACAGATACCGTTTAATTAAAAAATCTGTAATACAGGCCAATAATCAATATGATGACAATATATTGTTTATCCTTAATAGGTAGTAGCTATATAATTTAACATAATATTTATTAATGTTAGTATAATTAATAAAGTAATATATTAGGATAACATTTAAAATAATACTGTATATATTCAATATAAATTTTATTTATTTATTTATTCATTTATTTATTTATTGCCATAACAACCTAGTTGTTCGGAATTTGCATGTTGAGCTCATTAACAATAATAATGTTCATTAAAATACATACATAAATACAACTATACTTATGTCCTATAAATTATAAGGAGTGAAATGCAGATGCATGGATACCTGAGGAATTAAGAGAATAAACAATCCTACAATAAGTGCTCTTCAAAAAACATGTAGTTTTAATTGAAATGTTATATTAATATATTACTATATTATTCATACTAATAAATATACTAATATTAATAAATATCTATCTATTTATATAGATAGATGGATAGAAGTCTTTCAACATTATTACAAGTTCTTAAAGAAAATTGTTGTTAAAAACACTGAAATATTATTATTTGTACTAAATAGACCAATAGACCAAAGCAAAAAAAAAATGCAAACTACTGATCTAAAATGTAGCATATCATATTATAAAATTAAAGCCTACACATGTAGAGCTTTCTGACCCTGCATAGACAGCAATGCAACTACCACATTCAAGGCCCAGAAAGGTAAAGACATTGCTAAAATAGTCCATGTGATGTCAGTGGATCAACCTTAATTTCATGAAACTATGAGAATACTTTTTGTGCACAAAGCAAAAAAACAACAACTTATTCAACAATTTCTTCTCTTCTTTGTCAGTCTTTGATGCATATTTATACCACAATGCATTTTTGGGTGAACTATCCCTTTAAAAAGACAAAGGTATACAATATATGGATATATATTAAAAATATATATTATATATGTTGATATAGAATATTTTTATTAATATATGTGGTTCCTAAAAGAAAGTTTTGTCCGGTTATCTGGTGGGAATAAATTTGGCCTCAAATTATATCCAAGTAAACCCACACATGCACATTTACACACAGATAAACATTTGCAAAAAGCATGTCAACATGAGCAGAGTTCCATTTTATTTCTACAGTACATCCAACATCCACATCTTTCATCCATAACAGGCAGTTTGCGTGTGTGTGTGTGTGTGTTTATGGGTGTGTGCCGAGCGGAAGCCGATAAAGCGACAGCTGTCAGAATGATGGAGTGTCTGTCAGACAGGATGTGAGCAGCGAATGAGTTCAGTGCTGCTGCCTGCATCATTGACTCACATCTTTCAAGTCATTCAGAGACACATGCAGTCAGACCCTCACACTCTCAGAACTGTCTCTCATTTGCATAGGACACGCGCCATTTCAGTGTTTAGCTACTGAGCCGCTTTAGCCATTTTTAGTATTTTTCGTATAAATTGAATTATTTTAAGACACTAACTGTCATAGGTCTCAACAGCCATACACTCTTAAAAATAAAGGTTCTTTATTGGCATCAATGGTTCTATGAAGAACCTTAAACATCTATGGAATCTATCAAATGCAGAAAAGGTTCTAAAAAGGTTCTTTAGATTTTTAAAATGTTCTTCAAAATGGTTCTTTTAGGAACTGTTCACTTGAGGTTTTTGGGGAACCAAAAATGCTTCTTCAATGGCATAACTACAAAAACATACTTTGGAACATGATAATCCTTATTTTTAAGAGTATAGAGGAGAGAAGGCCTACCCATACAAATTGTCCCAGGCCCCTGATGCCCTGATTTACAAGCAGTGTAGCTTCAGTAGCAAATGAGAATTACAGAATTATCCCATCCATTGATATTCATGTAGTTTCACAGAAAGCCACACAATCTATCGTGGTTAATGGTATTTGTTGCACTAAATAGCTAAACTCAGACGTAAGTAGATTATCTTTGAACTTAAATTTGATTTGGCCATGGAATAAGTATTAATGTTTTGCTGTTAATCTTACCCACCTAAAATCAAAACATGGTTAAACCTGTTTATAGTGAATTAGTCAGTAGCTCCTGATAGTAGCCCGTAGTCCACATCTAAATGCTGACAAATCTTCATAGTCTAATATAAGATCTCTAGTGCCACCTAATGGAAAATTGACAAAGGACTGTGCACGTCAAAATCTAATCATCATGAGTGCTCCTTTTTATTAGGCCATATACCCCTGTCCGTGTCCTGCTTTTATTGTATCTGGAGTTTCGTAGATTCAGTAGTATCAAAAAAAAAAAAAAAAAAAAAACAGCGGTAGCCTACTAGTAACAAAGCAGATTTACATGTAAAAAAGAGAGAATTGAATTCAGCTGCTCAATAATCGTTTTTTAAAACCAATATTGTTGAGAACGGAGTTGGCAAAATAAAACTTAATGAGGGAAAAATGAAAACGAAAAATGATGACATTACATTACACACTTTATAAATCACTTGAGAAATGTAATAGAGAGAAGGCTAAGCGAGAAAAAGATTGGAATGGAAATTATATAGAGCATAGTATTTAGCTTATTTATATTCGGTCAAACTCCTAAGCAGACCTGCAAACAAAACAAATAATACAGCGAATTTATCATTATAATGAACAGATTTATCTTACAATTTATCTCTAATTACTGTTGCAAATGTGACAACAATAGCGAAGAAATTAATAACACTCATTCAAGCGCATGCCCTTTTTACCACGAAATGATTCTCTTCTTTTTAACCACTAGGTGTCACACAACAACATTTAACGCAGACTAGAGAAACGCTGGTGGCGCGCTGCGCGCTGCCAGGTGAAGAGTTCAGTGCGCGCCTCCGAGTGTGATGATGCGCGACCTCACATCAAACTATAATTCAATTTGCCACGAGGTAGTAAATGCGTCGCTTCCGACATGTAGTATTGCGATCGTCTAAATAACGTTCTTAAACTGAGGCATGTCAATAAACAAATACTCCGCACTATTACAAACACTTAACCTTATGGACGGAATATGTCTGCCCCCATTAATTTCAGCGTTTCGCAGCGCGCCTAGATGTTGCAGCCGCGAAACGTCTAACGAGAATGGGTCGTTTATATCTATTGAGTATTATAATTTTGATGCCATGATTGAAAAAACTGACAGTTTATGTTCCACTAACTCTACTGCCATGGATAATGTGTTAACTCTCACATGGAGTGTGAAAAGCTATTCAGGATGTTTTAAATTGCTAGATATGATCCCGATTTTTTTTTTTTTTTTTGCCAGAAGAAAGCTCTAAAAAAATGTACTTTATGCACAGCCTATATTTAGACTATGTGGTCAATTAGATCAGTTATTTACTTATAATATTCCATAATAAAAACGTCTCACTGTTCATATTTTAATGGCTAATTAAACAAAATGTGCACAAAATGAAAATTATTAAACACATTTTCTTTAATGTGCTGATGTATGGGCTATTGAATAAGTAATTTGGATATCATCAAGATTGTACATTATTATTATTAGCCAGAAAGCTTTATTTGCTACTTTTAGGTCAGTTGTGGGGAGAGGGACATTTGAATGGATAAAAATCTGTGCAGTGCTGAAGGATTAATCAATTTTTCCCATTTTCCCAAAATAAAAAGAATATATATTTTAAATGCATATATCTGCTAAAGAATTATTTTATTCAGTTTTGAGAATATAGTAGCGTATAAATGGCTTCAGTACATTACAATTGAAATTGTAATTTTATGAAATCCTGAACACAAATCAAGGTCAAAGTTCAACCCTTGAAATAACCATGTGCCACAGCTCTTATCATTTTTAGGAATTCAATTTCCTAAGCACACGACATTAAACAAACACATCTGTGTTTTATGTGTTTGGAATTGCCAATCTGCACATTGTTTGATACTCAAACCATATGAAAACAGACCTACAAGTACTCATAAGTCCTGTTAATTGCCATAATTACGAAGTGACGACACTGTGATTAAATTACTGCAGCACCAGCTGCTCTGAAGCAGTCACGTGAGACATTCTGGGCATGTGTGTATGTGTGTGTGTGTGTGTGTGTGTGCAATGCAATGACTGTAACCTTGACCTGTTATCATGAAGTTCATGCTGTCATTTCCCCAAGACATAATTTATGTGTATACAGAAAACCAACAAGAAACTGGGATGCACACAGCCACATGCACGTCAACACACATGACGGACTCTTCCTCTTGTGCAGATGACAGAAGTTGACTGAAAATAACACACATGACTTACGTCAGACTGATAGGAAGGGTCGTACACCTTTGCTCTGCATGCATCATGAAGAGTAATAGTTTATCGGCCACCTTTTGCAAAATTATACACGGACACACATGTACTGACAAAGACAAAGGTGTGAGGACTGATAAAAGTAATGCAGTGGTCAGCGCGCAGACAGCTTCTTCCGTTGAATGCGCAGACTTCCTGTCGTTGCTCCACAAATTCTCGCCTTTCACACTCTAAATGAACATATGGAGAGCACTAATCAGGAGAATAAACCATGTTGGCTTGAGCCAACTTGTGGTTGAAATACAGTCTGTCCCAATCAGAACGTCTCCATTAGTTTCTGACCATCTGGTCATTCGTGTTTACACATGGAAATGGATCAATTAATCAGATTCATTTTTTTTGTGTGTGTTTAAAGGAATAGTTCACCAAAATGCTGAAAATTTACTCGCCCTCAGGCCATCCAAGATGTAGATGAGTTTGTTTCTACATCGGAACAGATTTGGAGAAATTTAGCATTACGTCACTTGCTCACAAATGCATCCTCTGCAGTGAAGTCCTGTTAGAATGAGAGTCCAAGCAGCTGATAAAAACATCACAATAAGATGACTCCAGTCCATCAATTAACGTCTTGTGAAGTGAAAAAGCTTTGTGTTTGTAAGAAACACATCCATCATTAAGACCTTTTAACTTTCAACCGTCACTTCAGGCCAAAATATGAGCCCATATTTGTTTAGAACTGTTCTGGACTGTTTTCACTTGTAAACGGTGCTTGATGTGTACATATTTCTCTCTTGATTTAGACAAGATGACTATTTCAATGGAGAAAGTAACATTATATATAGAAGTCCTAATATTTTAGCAATAGTTTAAAGGAATTAGTTCACTTCCAGAAAAAAAAAAATCCTGATAATTTACTCATCCCCATGTCATCCAAGATGTTCATGTCTTTCTTTCTTCAGTCGAAAAAAATTAAGGTTTTTGAGGAAAACATTCCAGGATTTTTCTCGATATAGTGGACTTGGGAGCCAGTGGTGTTGAAGGTCCAAACTGCGTTTTCAGTGCAGCTTCAAAGAGCTCTGCACGGTCCCAGCTGAGAAATAAGGGTCTTATCTAGCAAAACGATCACTCATTTTATTAAAAAAAAAAAAAAAGTATATACTTTTTAATCACAAATGCTTGTCTTGCACTAGCTCTGCGATGCGCATGTCCGACTTCCAGTCCCAGCACCAGGACACGTGACCCCGCGGGGCTTGTATGATTCTCAAGGGGGGCTAACAGGGAGGGAGGGGGCTGATGGGGGTGTGGTGTATTCTATATAAACAAAATACGTCGTCAGATTTTAACTGAAAGGATTATCGCCGCTTTCTTTACACACCAGTGCATTTAACAAACTCACAAACATCAGTGTGTATTTAACATTTTTTTTTTTTTTGCTAGTAATTAATTTAAATGACTGAAACATTATTGTTATGTGGTTGAAAACACTGAATCGTTGTGATATAGGCTAAAAGCACTGAGCGTGTCTATCTGGCTCAGCGCCAGACAAGGTGCAAAAGCACGTTTAAATTTAGCAGTGCAAGTTGAAATACACCGGCGAGTTCTAGGGGGTTAGAGTGGGTCAAATTGAATCTGAGGTGGCACAAATCAGATCGGAGGGGTACCCCTTGTTTGAAATCGCATTCGGTTTAGCTTTTCGCATTCACAATCGTATTCCGGTGGTAAAGGGGTCGGTCCTTCAGAACATTGCAGGGGGGGCTTCAGGACGTCAAGGGGGGGCTTAGCCGGGCCTGCAAACTTCATGCATTATGTAATCATGTTGGAAAGGTTCTTTGTCTGTGTACTTCTGTTCCAAAAGTTAGGGCAGGGCAAAAAACTCCATCTCGTTTTCTCCTCCAACTTCAAAATCATCTGACAAACGGTGTTTGACTTTCTTTGCATGTTCACTTTGTAAATACTGGGTCAGCTACGTCACCTACGTCATGTGTAACCTTTCCAACGTGACTACATAATGCGAGAGGTCGAGCTAGTGCAAGACAAGCATTTTTGGTTAAAAAGTATATCGATTTGTATTTTTTTAGAAAATGACTGATCGTTTCGCTACTTAAGACTCTTATGTAGCTGCATTGAAATTGCAGTTTGGACCTTCAACCTGTTGGCTCCCACTGAAGTTCTCTGTATCGAGAAAAATCCTGTAATGTTTTCCTCAAAAACCTTAATTTCTTTTCAACTGAAAAAAGAAAGACGTGAACATCTTGGATGACATGGGGCTGAGTAAATTAGGAAATTTTTAGTGAACTAATCCTTTGAATGTTAAAAAAAGTTATTGTCTTAACACACTTCTTGTGGATTACTTACATGTTGATTATGGTGATGTTTTATCAGCTGTTTCCACTCTCATTCTGATGGCACCCATTCATTGCAGAGGATCCGTTGTTAAGTAAGTGATGTAATGCTACATTCCTCCAAATCTGTTCCTATGTAGAAACAAACTCACCTATATCTTAAATGGCCTATGAGTGAGTAAATTGTGAGCAAATTTTTATTTTTTGAGTCAACTATTCGTTTAATTTTTCTTGCTTCACTCCTTTTTTCTCAGTTCTTTGTCTTATCCATGGAGTACACTTCATATTATACAGCGTGACTCTTAATTTGACTCGCTTCTTAATTATATGCACCGTGAAGATATTTGAGCTGGGCCAACATTTGTGCTGTGTATCTGAGGATCGATGAGTGGTCTTAAGTTTATCTGATTTTCCACTGGCCGGACCGGGGACAGGTCGATGGGACTCTGCCTGTGTCAAGTTGACCTTTTCAGGGCATCGGCGACCGGCCGTCCCCTGGGCTCCCCTACCGTTCCTGTGTCACACTCTGAGTGACACCGGTCCGTTCGGCTCAAACACAAAGTCCGGCCGGACGTCTATATTGCGCTGTCGCGGCAGTGACAGAGATTGGCTGCAGTATTTGTGAGCTGTCCTTTGCTACTGACACTTTGCCAATGAATGCAGGCTAATTTATGCAGCCAAATCTCCTCTGTGCAAAAATGAAAGCTAATTGAGTCATTACCTGCTAATTCAAGGCAGGATTGCTTGTGTAAATTGGCTTACTTTGTTAAGCCATGTCCCAATAATCTCTTTATCTTGTCTTCCTCTCTCTTTGTACCTAAAACTAAAGGTTTTTAGACTCAGTGGTATACATTGTTTTCCCATTTTGTATTATTATTAACTTAACTTAATTTTCTCACGGTATATCATGATTTGAACTCATCAGGGCATTGCATTTTTACAAGTGATGTCAATGTTCTTCAAATCATATTTTAAAAAGTAAAAGACCTTTTCATTTTCTTTACTACATTATATGTTATTGAATTATTGTGTCAGTTGCAATTATGCTATTAGATGTTCATTTTACTTTTTAGTCATATTGCTGGAGGCCTTTCCTATCCATACGGAACAGAACTGATGGCTTATTCTGATAAATCAGTATGCCTCTGATACAGAAAGAGCAACAATGATCAAAAAAATAAAAGGAAACTCCATCTAAAGTGATATCTATAAAAATGAACTTTCATCAAGCCAGTTCACAGTTTTAGGACTATGAACATTATCTTCTTATTTCACAGCCTCAGATAATAATTATTTAATTATTCACAGGCTAATGTCTGTGGCACTGCATCATTCATTGTGAATCTCAGTGGTTTGTTTATGAATCGATGTGGACTTTTCCAGAAGGACAGTCACACTGTCATCATCGAGATTAATTAAGATGTTTCCTGCATAGCTAATGGATCCAAAGCCATCACCATGACAACTGTTGAGCACCTCAAACTCGATGTGTGTGTGTGTGTGTAGATAGAGTTGTAGCAATAAACAACTCTAACTGCATTTTTCAGACGGTTGTGGTTTCCAGTGGAATTGAATGTAATGATCTTTCCTCCTCCGTGAGTCTGGCTGAAATAAAACTGTCCATTTCTCTTCCTCCGTGGTTTCTTATGGGAATAAACACAGTAATTTGTCTTTCTTTTGTGGTTTTAGTGGAGTAAATGTGACACTAACATCTGACACCCACCCTGACCCTACTGCCGCAATAAGTACCGAAAGACCTCTACACTAAAACACTTTCATTTGCTATTAACCAATGATTGGACTTTACTGGTCTCAAAAGACAATAGTTTCTGGCTTTCAAACAACGTCCAAATATTATATACAAATATAGTGCATATTTGAATGTAATCATGTTGGTACCCCTAAAAACTGTGAGAAAAATGCTTATAGGTTTGTTTTTCATGGTTTGATTACTTTAGTAATACATTAGTAAATTATATTTGGCTGTATATGAAGAGTTCAGATGCAAAACCAGATAAATCCATCTGACGTCTTTCTTTAAAAAATGCATTTTTATCAGGCTCAAACATAGAGATTTGTATATATGATTCCAAAATGATTAATCATAAGAATAAGACTAATTAAACTGAACAAAGGGACAGTAAAAACATTTATAGTGTTACAAAAGATTCTTTTGAACTTTTTTATTCACCAAAGAATGCTGAAAAAACTATTACATTTTCCATATTACAAATATTAAGCAGCCTAATTGTTTTCAGCACTGAAAGTAATAAAACATGTTCTCTGCAGAGCAGAATAATTTCTGAAATATCATGTGACAGTGAAAGGAAACGTTCACGTCCAAAACAAACATTTACAGATAATTTACTCACCCCCTTGTCATCCAAGATGTTCATGTCTTTCTTTCTTCAGTCGATAAGAAATTATGTTTCTTGAGGAAAACATTTCAGGAATTATCTCCATATAGTGAACTTCTATGGTGGCCATGAGTTTGAACTTCCAAAATGCAGTTTAAATGCAGCTTCAAAGGGCTCTAAACAATGCGTATGCAAACCTGGAATCCGGGTCAATACAGTTTGTATGTAAAAAAAAACCTCCCATCTCATTTTCTCCTCCAACTTCAAAATTGTTCTGCACTAATAAAGTGCTTCACGATAAAGGTGCTTCACGATGCCATAGAAGAACCTTTTTTTTCTAAATGGTTCCATAAAGAATCTTTAACATCTGAAGAACCTTTCTGTTTCACAAAAGGTTCTTTGTGGTGAAAGGTTCCTCAGAATATAAAAAGGTAAGAAAGAGTTCTTTGAAGATCCTAAATGGTTCTTTGTGGAACCAAAAATGGTTCTTCTATGGCATCGCTGTGAAGAGTGTACATCGGTGCACATGCAAAGAAGATCAAACGGCCTTTACAAAAAAAGGTAAAACAGTGATGTAGGATGATTTTGAAGTTGGAGAAGAAAAAGAGGTGGGAGTTTTTCGACATACCCTAACTGTATTGACCCGAATTACTCAGAGTTCGCATGCGCATTGCAGAGATGAGACAAGACAAGCGTTTGAGGTTAAAAAGTATTGCTAATTTGTTTTGAAAATGACAGATCGTTTCACTAGATAAGACCCTTCTTCCTCGGCTGGGATCGTTTAGGGCCTTTGAAGCTGCATTTAAACTGCACTTTGGAAGTTCAATCTTGGGGGCACCATTGAAGTCCACTATGTGGAGATAATTCCTAAAATGTTTTCCTCAAGAAACATAATTTCTTATCGACTGAAGAAAGAAAGATGTGAACATCTTGGATGACAAGGGGGTGAGTAAATTATCTGTAAATTTTTGCTCTGAAAGTGAACTTCTCCTTGAAGCAGGGTCTGAAATTAATGAGGGCTTGTGGCAAAAATGGAACCAAAATGAACAAAAATGCCCCATATATTCAAGACAAAGGGGCAAAAATGCCCCTGCACAATTAAACAACGTCGCCATTAAAATTAAATTTGAAAATGAATGAAAATGTCAATTCGCGGAATTGCATTTAGTTTCGCTCACACTCCATGAGATTGCTTTTTTGAGTCTTATAACCAATCAAACCTATTTTTGATGAACTTAGGAATGCATTGGCCAATCAGATGCACTTAGATTAGTCAGTGCACACTCAGTGCACGCAAATAAAAGATTAATTTCGTAGCTTCAGTGATTATAACGGGAGTTTCTGCATAACTTGCGCTACACTAGACTAACGTTGTGGACCTACATGTTTGTCTGGTCCAGAATGTGATATGCCTAAAAAGAAACAAACATTTTTATATTGTTTTTTATATTGATATTAATACTCATTATTACAATATAAAGAGCAATAATCTATAATAATTGATTTAATATAGATTTTTGTCATAATATTACAGCCCTAAGAGCTCCTGTTTTTTTTTTTTGTTTTTTTTTACATGTATGGTTTAGATACAGCCTATTGTTACTGATAAGAGTTTAAGATATTAATTCAAGTAATTGGGTAAATTTAGTATTTGACATTAAAGACAAAATATGGTTTTTATAATAAGAAGGTGGTTTTAAATATTCCCCCTTAATGGAAAAGTTAATTTCTGACCCTGCTCTGAAGACTGAATAAAACAAATAAATTATATGTTAAAATGAATTAAAATAGAATACAATTGTCTATTAATTACTTTAAAGTGTAATGATATTTCACAATATTACATTTTACTGTATTTTTGATTAAACATATGCAGCCTGGTTTAGCATTAGACATTAATGCGTTAAATCTTAACGACACAAAACTTTTAAACAGTATAGTATTTGTGGAAATTACATCATTTGACCTTTTCATTAATATTTTTTCATTACAATTTTAACAATCATATATATGAAAAACAATGGAAAACTGTTGTTTTAAAGATAAAGACATTTCAAGTGCTGGTTGTCATCTTAAATCACATTGTTATTCAAAAGCCTCATCGTCCTGTGTGAACCCTGATCACCTGCTCCTGCTAGTGATAAATGGGTGTGGCTGTGACCTGGTTTGCCTGGTTTCTTCATAATGACTTATTTTAAGCCATGCTTAAAAAACGGGCCAATACCCCCACTGAGATATTGGGTCATGTTTTTGGATGTCTCCTATGGGGAAAAAAGGAGAAATTTGAGGAGACAGAAAGAAAAAGAAAACTCTCTCTTTTTCCTTTCAAAAATGTCTGTTCACACATCTGGCCCTGCCAGGCTTAATATATTTGATTTATTATACAGTGATAAAATTGTCAAATGTTTTTAAAGAATGTTTTAAGAGGATATTTTTCCAGCTGATAAAGATTCAGCATACTAAAAGTCTACTAAAGTACTGGGCTCGTAGCTTTACGATTATAGTTGGTTGTATTTATTTGCAGCAAGACTCATAAGTTCTCCTATGTCCTTCCACTCTAGTGTAATGTTACATTAGTAAAGTACTTTCAAATTTTCCAAAGCTTAGTATGATGTAATTATATTATATTATGTCGAAGAATTTAACATTCACATACTGATGGATTAATGAAATCTTTCAATCACTGTATGCCTAATATGACTATTTTGACATGTGCAATATGATGATTGTAATTTGAGATGCCCTTTTGGCCTTGGTACCATCTGATGTCAAATAAATCCCTGGTTAAGTAGTTGGACTGTCCTTTTTCTGAGATTAATGGGCTTATTGAACTTACATTGTATGAAATATAAGAGAACAAATTGGAAGGGAGAGGAAGACAGTGGAAGGCTCATAGTGATCAACTCAATAGTCCAATGAAGGTGGCAAAAGATCATTGATCATCAGTCACACTATTTTAATCGACAGCATTTCTCTCTGTTTATTTTTCGGACATGTTTTGGACAAAAAAAGATGAGGGAAAGAATCATAGCAGCCACGCAGGAACTCGTCTACATTATCAGCATTCTGTTTTGAGAGTCAAGCTGTGCAACTGTCAAATTACCTTAGTGTGTGATTTCATCTCTGCTGCTGACAAGTCTGCCAGAGATGGGATTTTAATCTCTTAATAACTGTGCTAACGTTTTTCTGCATCCCTGAACACATCTGTCCATGCTCACTAGTTAAACACACTTTGAAAGAAGAGATAGAGGAGGATAGACAAAAAAAGACACCAAGTACCAAGAAAAGCGACATAAAATAAGCAGCGGGTATAAAACAGAATCTAACTTATTCTTATAAAATTGGCTATAAACAATCACAAACTACCTCATTATTGTTAGATGTTTGATTTGTTTTACATCAAGACATACTTGTGTCTTGAGTCATGGTGAGGTTTCAGGGTTCAAGGGCTCCAGCCTTTGAAATGTTTAGTCACGACAACCAAAAGACATTTCATGTGTGTTTTCTCGGCGTAATATTTCCTG
Organism: Cirrhinus mrigala; assembly: GCA_036247105.1. Classification (NCBI taxonomy): domain Eukaryota; kingdom Metazoa; phylum Chordata; class Actinopteri; order Cypriniformes; family Cyprinidae; genus Cirrhinus; species Cirrhinus mrigala. The sequence continues at coordinate 23,438,676 of CM070025.1, read as the reverse complement.
TTGAACAAGATGGTTATTAGCTAATCAGCTAATTAGAACCCCTGGGTTTAATTAGGGCAATAGAACACATACACTCACACGCACGCATTTAGACCATCTACATCTCGCCGCTCTGTCAGAGAGCTTGTTAATTACTTCAGTGTTCATTAGTGACAGAGCCCCAGGCCTTAATTAGAGAACTGGATACAAGAGGCATAAACAAGAAGTATGGTCTTGATTACACACATACACGCACACGCTTTCACTCCCGCTATTCATGCCGTATGTGCGTAAACTTCCTCCGTTGTGCTGGTTGAATTTCTTCTGTGCTTTGGCTCCTCACACCTTCTTGAGTGTATTGACAAACAGATCAGGTGAATGACTGACCAGAGGACCAATTGATCCATTGATTTGCTTTAGACAGTTGTCCTTGAATAGAAATGCATTTCTAGGCGTACTAGCCTTTTGGGGTAAAATGTATACTTTTGTTAAATTTACACTACCAGTCAGAAGTTTTTGGACAGTAAGATTTTTAATGACTTTTAAAATCTCTGCTCACCAAGCCTTCATTTATTTGATCCAAATTACAGCAAAAACAGTAAAATCTAGAAATATTTTATATATAATCTTCCCCCCCCCCCCCCCCCCAAAAAAATATGAATCATTTACAATAAAAGTTTGTTGAAGCCCGTTAAATGATTTCTGAAGGTTCATGTGACACTGAAGACTGGAGTAATGATGCTGAAAATTTATCATTTTAAGTAATGTTCTGCTTCTGGGTAATTTAGATTTATGCATTTGGCAGATGCTTTTTCCCAAAGCAATTACATTCAATGTTATTTTAATATCATTAAGATACTATTATATTTTTATTCATATTTTGAATGTCAGTTTTTAGTTTTAGTAATTTTTTTCAGTTTTAGTGTTTCTTAGTTTCTTTAAAACTAGTCTTAGTTTTATATTTTCCAATTTTATTTTTATCCAATTTATCAGTTTTAGTGTTTCTTCTCTTAGTTTTAGTTTCTTATTTTAATTTTAGTTATTTTAGTACATCCAGTTAAACTGCATTAAAATAAGACAATTTTAACAACTAGTTTACATTTTATTTTCTTTCAAGTAACAATGATTCTTATTTTGATTTCAGATTTACTGTTAAAATAGTCTTTATTTTATGAGTACATAAAATATAGAAATATAGTTCTCTCCAGGTTTAATCCCTTTTTCCTGGTTGTGTTACTCACAGCTGTGAATGAGTGAATGTGCTCCTGTGGGCATGTATGCTTATATGTGATGAGGCCTTTATATGAAAGATGGTCCACAGAGAAGCTGGACAGGTGTGTTCTGTATGTGGGAGGTTGGCTGAGTTAGAGTTTAGAGTTCTGGTCCATGTGCGTGTGTGTGTGTGTGTCTGGAGCGTCGAATTCAAAGCCCGGCGATAAATCATTCAGAACCTCCCTCTGTAATCACACACACTCAGAGTTGTGATGTATGAGCCATGTCAGAATCAGAGGCCCCATGACACACACACTTCACCGAGGAACACACACACACACACACACACACACACACACACATGGTGTAAGAACAGGGAAGAAGTATGTGAGAATTCGCAGTGGTGTTTGGGTCTCCATAGGCTTCATGCTCATCCTGTCTCTCTCTCTCTCATCTGTGCCATTTTACTGTCTGTGTGTCTTTTTTTCTCTCCTCTATAACTTTTCTCTCTCAAACAAACACAAAAGCACCAAGACCACTGTTTTTCTTATATTCAAGATGTATATAATTGCTGTTGCAAGTCAAAAACTGGCATTCTAACATTTAGAAATTGAAAAAGGATTTTAATTGAAGAATCATGGTTGGCAGAATCATTTAGTTTCCATATAGCAAGTTAAACAAGTTCTGCTTTAGAAAGTGCCTTTTGAAGTTTAGTTTGCTTCTTTGAAACATATAAAAAAAATATATATATATATAAAAAAAATATTTTGTCCGAAAAATATAATAACTGATAAAAGCCACAGCTGGTTTGCTTGTTTTATCTAGTCTCATGGCTAGTTTTAGAGGGGATTTGAACAATTTTTACCTGCTCAGACTAGAAAACTACCATAGGTGGCCGTCTAGCTAAACCAGCTAGACTTGACCAGGCTGGGATACCAGTTTAAGACCAACAAAGGTTGATTTATGCCTTTTACTGTGCTAAAAAATGCTTGATTTTTTTGTTTATTTGTTTACAGGGGCAATGCACATTCATAAACATGGCTGTAAATGTGCCAGAATTAGCCAAAAATGCAGTTTTGTAGACCACTGACAGAATGTTAAAAACAAAATCACTCTAAAAACAAATCAGTCTCCCAGCCTTTTAACAATTGCTCGTAAATCTGTAATTATGTTGAATAGGTCTCACTGATCTGAGCTTATACACCTTAAGTTTTCTTTTTTTTTTTAAAGCGTTATTTGTGAATAGTTTTGGCATTGTCCACTCACAATAAAAATAAAAAAATAGATGCATAAGCTCAGATTAATAAGGCCTATGATCAGTCAGTTCCAAAACTAAATACAGAACCTGTGCTAATTAAAAAAAAAAAAAAAGCTGAAAAAAAATTTAACCCAATAATATAGTATAACAATACATTTAGAAACACTTATTTTGTAGGCTGGTAATTTTTGACCGTGCAGGAACACCATATGTGTGGAAAAAATTATGTAAAAAATTGTAAACTTTTTTGTTGTTATACCCAGTGTGAGCAAAGTTTTAGTCCAATGCGATAACATTAACTAGCAAGAAACTCCTCTCTGGATCAAAATGACCGAAACACAAGATGAAGGTTAAGCAGTTTTTGTTTTGTTTTTTTCAGTGTTGGTTTTATATTGAAATATATAAGGTTAGTGTGTCATAAGGAGCATAAGGCAGACATGTTGACTCATCAGAGGCAGAGAGAGGGTATCTATGGGGACAAGTGAAAGCTCTTGCTCAGCAGTTTCCATAGTGATGCCTGGGAGAGGAGAGTCTGACATGATGAATAATTTAAGATTCATGCTGAACATTGGACATTGACGCACACACACACACACACACACACATTTAAAGACAGGAGAGTATACTTGCTGACAACCAGAAGAACTATGATTGCACTCTGGGACTCTTTCACACTGGGTGCCTCCTGTTCACTGCCATTCCATGTGACTTATATCCTTTGATATTGTTTTAATATAAGACTATGGAAGAACTATGAGAGAGCCTGAAATGTAAAAATGCTGCCTCATCAAGGCAAGTCCGAATCAAATGTTGGCATAAAATCCTTTCTACTGAGACAACATGATCTGGTCGATTTTTGAAAGTATAGCATAGATGGGTCCTTGTCTGCCAATACTACTTACAATCCAGCGCAAGCGACTCAGTGGTCAATTCAAAGAAAAAATTATGCAATCTGATAAAATGGTTAATTTGTAAATGTAGCTTGCTTCAATATTATTATTATTAAAAAGTCATTATATCAATTGTCTAAGCATTGAAATAAGCAAAAAACTGCAAATATAGTTTTAAACAACTGTAAATGCAAGGAGAATATTCTGTGTTTTAAAAACTGGGCAATGGACCCTTTTCACAAGACTGTGATGACGCGTTTCAGCGGTCATCAGCATTGTAAATCCTCAAAAGTTTTTTAGCATTTGATTTCTAAAAAACATGAATGCATGTACATTAATAGGTAGAGGTAGTAGAAGTAGGAGAGGTAGTACACTGAATGAATAGCTTTTTAGAGGAAACGGCTTATCATTTAATGAATCTATTACACTAAACAATACTTTTTGATTGAACTATTTTTATAGTTTACCATGAAAAAAATTCTGTTTTATATAAGAGAAGTCACTGACTTTTTGGCGACAGGTGGGATTCAGCTTACGGCACTGCTCATTCATTCCTAAGGTATCCGTAGACGGCAATTAAGTGTCGCACAACTCTGACTGAAATTCAGTGATATCCAGGCTGTAATGTGATTGGTTATTAAGGGACACGTGATCCAAGTTACCCGTTACACTTTCTCCAATAGTATGTAATACAGACCCTCTCATCTCCCTATAGTAAGACAATTTCTGGTCTATCCACCATTTTGGGTGAGACTTCCGGTTCATTTTCTGCTATAGGGAAATAATGAGAAGAATATCAACGCGCAGTAAACTGTTTGCACTATAAACCAGTGTGTTCATAATTAAGATAATACATTAAAATAATATGGTAAGAGACACCAATTTGCAGTATCAAGCAGCAAATCGAGCTATTTTGCACAGCTAAAAATAGCTGGATGTGGCCAGAAACCACATCCATAAAATGTACAAATGGCCACACCCAGTCAAACAGGAAGAAAAAGTTGGATGGGGGGACGGTAAATTTGACATCGTTCTCTCTTCTTCAATCTCTCTCAATTTTTTTTTTTTTTTTTTTTGAAAGTCATTAAAACACTTTCATGGAGTTTTTCTTTTGATATTTGAGCAAAGGGGAAAATATATTTGAGGTACTCCTCTCCTATTCACTGTTTTTCTTTACTTTCTTTCTTTTTTTTTTTTTTTTTTTACTCTCCCATTCATTGCTCTCGAAGTATACCCAACTATGACGACTTCTTCTGCCGAGAAACCCGGAAATGTGAAAAAGGTCCAGTAAAGTAATAGCATTTTAGTTCGTTCTTTTAGAACATCTATTCATTCGATCGACCACTGGAACGTTTATGTAATTACAAAACACGTCTGTAGGGGTCAGTACTAGCAGCACCTGCGTTACTTGATGAGAAATGTCATATTGGTGATATTAGAACCATTCTTCCTCTCAATCTAGTTGTGAAAAAGGTCGGTTTGGCAAAGTGTGACATATAGAGCCCTGCTCCTTGATTTGGGTGACCTTACTTTCCATTTTTTACATCTAAGCTCTCCGCAGAGCTGTATTAGAGAGGTGAAATGGTTTAAATTAAAGCACCATCTGTTCTAATTCCAGCACAAATAGAAAAATAGACCAAAATTGGTTGTCAAGGTAACATGCAATCTGCTGGGACAGGTGTAATGGGGCATTTTGACAAAGCGTTCTGGGTTTGTGTGAGTGAGGCAGATTGTTTTATATCATCGCCATTATTTCTTGCTTTCACAGAATATGAATTTATGGAATTATAGTGATTTGTTTATTATTTAAGAGATTATTAATGCTTTAATAGGGCAGCAGTGAAACATTGTATTCCAGTTCTTTGTCCGTACGTTCTTACGTTAGTCTGTATGCACAGAAGTGGCAGGTTGCCATAGCAATGCCCTGGCACTGTTCTGTCACAGCTGGGATGAGAGCGAGGACTGGGGCCTGACCCCTGTGTGAACCTAGTGGGGTGTGATGCCTTCAAAACACAAGCTGGTCACTTCACAGTATGAGCCAACATATGCGTTCCACAGACAAGCCATTATAGACTACATGTGGGGGAGAGTTGGAATATAAACACAGACCTTAACACTGGCCTTTTTGCAACCTCTGTATGTCCTTGGACTGAAGTCATAGTTTTGGTTTTGTGTGTTAGGAAGGATAAGACCATGATATTTAATTGGTGTATATTTAAAGCGGTACATATTACATGATTACATGATGTTTTATCTTACATTTCGCATTATCTTCTTTTGCATTTTCTTATGCTTCTATTCACACTCTCTTACACACACAGACACACTCATATATAAAAGACAACATCCCGTTCTGTAAGATCAAGGTGTCTACCTCTATCAATATTGCTTTCAGAAACAACAAATAATATTATGGGTGAGAGGATGTGTTTGTTGATGAGATTGAATATTAGACACATCCGACTTACATGTCTGTTAGCAGCACTTGACCTGTGCACTGTTTATATGAAGCATAATATACTGATGCTTCACTTACAAAGTACACAAGCATGCACATTCAGAGGATCTTTGCCGTTATGATGTATTGTCAACACAAGGGGCAGTAGTGCTCTCTCACTGTACTCTGTGGCATTTTAGAACAGAGAGAATATGAATGGTTTAACAAATTTAGGATCTTCTGATGTGTTTTGAAGGGTATGATAATAAACAAAACATTTGATGTTAATAAAGATTACATTTTGCAACTTAAAAGGATAGTTCACCCAAAAATGAAAATCGTGTCATAAATTACTTACCCTCATGTCGTTCCAAACCCGTAAGACCTTCGTTCATCTTTGGAACACAAATTAACATATTTTTTTTTGGTGAAATCCCAGAAGTTTTCAAGACCCCTTTAAAGCCTACAGTTTCCTGCTAATGTTAGGTATATAATAGCAGATACACCAAGTATACTACAGCCCCTGAAAACATTTTGGTATAGCTCTTTTTAGTTGTTGGTATATCTGGGGCAGGCTGGAATAAGACAGTATACTGAATAATATTTCTTTGTATATCAAACATGTATGATGATGTGATTGTGGTTTTGCGTTATCTCTATCACACGATATGGTTAAAGGAAAGAAAATACAGAGAGCAAAATATTTGTTCAGGTCATGACCTGTGCACGCTGGATATCATCCTTACAAAACAGTACCCACATGGACACATGCACACACACACAAAACATCTAAAAACTGGCAAAGCACAACAAACATTTACATATACTTTGATCTAAAAAGGAAGTGGATGGGCAACCATAGCTCCGGGCTGGTTGGCAATCTTTGTCATGCAGTCTCTGCATTCCAGTTCATGAATAACTGTAGCCAAGAACTGTAGTATGTTGTATGTGCCTGTTGAAGATAAGAAAGAGAGAGTATGAGAGACAGAGGGAGAGAGATGAGTCTTCCAATTTATTAGTCATATTTACACAGTGTCTAGTCTTAGCACTAAATACTGATATTAGCAAATGAAAATACTGCACAATCCAGCATATTCATGTCTTCCATTCTTTTAATGGCCTATACTCCCTAAAACACACCCAAGTACTTTATGTGAGCCGAAACAAGAGTCTCCAAAGTAAACTACTGTAAAGAGGTATTTTCCATGTGCATGAAAACCACATCAACGAATAATCATTCAAAAGACAAAGAGGGGTTGAAATGAGACATGCCCTTGAGGCATCAGACATCACAGCTGCAAACTTCAACAAGAGCCACTGTGGGTCACCAAAATGTATGAAACATATTACCTCCATCTCTGCATTATATGTGGCTGCAGGGCTTTGAAAAAATTCCCATTTGAAACTGTTTCAGAGGTGTGGTGTTGGTTGTACAGTGCATAGTTTAGGAGCTTTCAATCATTAAGATGGGTCCTGGGAGAAAAAAATGTAATTTAACTCTGTCTCGTGTTGGCCTGTCACACAATATCAGTCTTGAGAACATGAGCTATTTTGTCTTCCACTAGTACTTTATTAACAATGGAAACCATGGACCCAGGAAGGAAAACACCCAGCTAGTTTAAAGAGATACTTTGCTCCTTTTCCCTTTATAATCATCTGAGGAGCTGTTTTCCCAATCTTTAGTGCCATTTACGATGGGAAAATGTCTGTACTGAATAGAAATGTTTGAATGTGTTTTGCATATTGAAGGATTAGTTCACTTGCAGAACAAAATTTCAAATTAAAATTTTTGGGTTAGTCCAAATTTGACCCAAAGTTGGGTTGAAACAACCCAGCATTTTTAAAAGAGTAATGCGTGAAATCGAGCTAGGGCAAGATGAGCATTTGTTGTTAAAAAGTATATAAATTTTTCTTCTTGTTTTTTTGACCAATCGTTTCGCTAGATATGACCCTTATTCCTTGGGTGGGATTGTGTAGAGCCCTTTGAAGCTGCACTGAACCTTCATCCCATTGATTCCCATTGAATTCCACTATATGGAGAAAAATCCTCTTTTTGAATTCTTTTTGATTGAAGAAAGAAAGACATAAACATCTTGCATGACATGAGGTAGGTAAATTATCAGAGAAATTTTTATATTTACCATGGTCAAAATTTTCTCCCTGTCTTAAAAAAACACATCCAATGACACTGGAAGTGTCAGTAATATATTGACCCCTGAACAACAAATGTCCCTTATTTTCATTTCAGAAATCTGGTCAACTTAGCTTAACTTAGTCTCTTTTTCTCTGTTTTTGTATGTGGATAAGGGTCAGAGAAACGGACGGGGTGTGCGTGTCCATTTCAGTACCTTTGGGACCATCTGTCCATCCCTCCATTGACACGTCCACGGAACTGTGAAGTGATCTAAATGCGTGGAGGTGTGCGCGCACATGTCTGAGCCTTAGGTCAATAAAGCCCTCATCAGGGATTCTTCAGCTCGAGCGTTTACATAAACAGCCGCTTAGTGGGATTAGCATGGTGTTAGCCTGTTAGCTTAGCGACGTAAACAGCGGTTTAATCCATTCCCAGTCTCTCAGGGGGCTGACCAAGATGACCGAGATCCCATTAGGTTAGGATATTTTTTTATCATCCTTAGGTCACTGGTTCACATCACGATTGAGAGGGCATATTAAAAGGGCCTATTTGGGAAAGGCAATCATTTTGTAGCAGAAATGTTCCCCTCTTACCAATAATAAGCCTGTACTTTAAAATAAAATATCCATACATTAACAGATTAGTTCACTTCCAGAATTAAAAGTTCCTGATAATTTAATTACGTCATCCAAGATGTTTATGTCTTTTTCTTTAGTTGAAAAGAAATTAAGGTTTTTGAGGAAAACATTCCAGGATTTTTCTCCATGTAGTGGACTTCAATGGGAGCCGACAGGTTGAAGGTCCAAATTGCAGTTTCAATGCAGCTTCAAAGGGCTCTACGCAATCCCAGGAATATCTAACAAAACGATCTGTCATTAAAAAAAAAAAAATATATATATATATATATATGATGTTCCATAACAAAGTTCGGGAGGAGCACGATTAGATAATAAACTAATTCGGCACAGGCACATATATATATGCGTATTCACAGTGGAAAGTTCACTGACCCTGGTACTGACCCAGGGTTTACAAAGCAAACATGCAAAGAAAGTCAAGCGGTAAAGGGTAAAACAATAATTTTTGAGTTGGAGGAGAAAAATTGATTTTTCACCCTACCCTACCTTTTTGAACTGTGCACTTACGAACAAGTCAAGACTATTTAGAGTAACTCACAGCACTCTTGTTCGACATAGCTGACCATTTTTTGTTCCTGGAACGTTTTGTGAATGGTAGTTTATGGTTATGAAAATTAAAACCTACAAAACACAGTGAACGTTCTTTATAAATTCTTATGTGTGACTTCTTTGTGATTTGTTATTTCGTACAATGTTTGAGAATATTTTCTCTTTTTATAATTATTCATTATGTGTATTTATTATTGTTTATATTTAATTATTTAAAGTTTTAGCCTGAAAAGATTTTTGTTAAGAATGTTAGAAATTAGCTGAACATTTGGAATAAGTTACCAGAAGGAACCATATATTGTCTATCTTCTAAATAATTATTTTATTTATATAATGCAATAGAAGTAAAAAGAAAATGAAACTTGTAAATAAACCATTATTCTTTGTACCAAAATATTATGTTTATGATATTTTCTAAGTGTGTGGTCATCTGGCTTGCAGATTGATTGACAGACAACAAATTTCAGACATGGGGGAATGTTAATAGTTTATAGTCTTATGTTCAGTGATGTTCAGTTTCTTAGTCATGTTTCAAAACTGTAGCCATTTATTGTAATTACGCAATGTATGCTGTGATTGGACATGTGATTGGCTTGGTTTTAGGCACACAATTAAGAAATAATCTAAAAACTAAACATGTAGATCTTTAACATACAAATGTTTATTTTCAGTTCAAGACAATCAAGACAACTTTGAGTTGATCATGATGCATTCCCGCCGTGTTCTTCCACATGGTATTCTCCTTTTATATTCAATCAGAAATATAACAGACTGTCCTAAAAATAATCTTCAGTGATTAAAAGACTTGTCAAACAAATTGTCTGTTCTGATAAATGCATTTGAATGTATAATTTTTTAAACTGACTTGAGAAGTGTTTTTTTTTTTTTGACCTCCTTCTCACATAATTTGACTCTGTGCAGCCAGCTGCCATTTGGCTATTGGCGCTGGTGTCTTCAGCATCTCCCTGTCCTGTCTCAGTATTGCCGTGACTGCGTTAAGTTCCTGTCAGGATATTGGCTGACAGAGTGTTTAGCATGCACGCTGGGGTCTGGTGTCTGAGCGACCAAAATGCCAGTCTATAGATCATGAGGGGACTAAAGATCACATCAGCGGCCACACAGACACACGGGTGACACGTCACGCTCCGGTGGAATGATCCCTGCCAACGTCCGGCAGTGATGGTCAGGGTAAAGACAGCTCTGTCATTAAATGCTTGCGTGCACTGGGAATCACTTAGCCACTGTTGCACAAATTATAATGTGGGGAGATAATAGTGTACAGGTGTGAGCCTAAAAGTCCAAAGAGGTCAGGATGTGCATATATACCTAGGCTGTCTATGCAAAGTATCTAAAAACAAGGGGCCTGCTGAGGCTTTCTGGTCCAACACTAAACAAAATAGCAGAAGAGCTCATCTGGTTTGCTCATCCTCATGAGCTACTGGTCTGTAATAATAGATTGCACAACACTAGACTCAATCCTTAGTTTAGCCTATAACTAAGATGAAGGAATTGCCAGAATGTTTATATTAATCTCAGTCCTTTCAGCAGTTGATAACTTCATATGGAAAAAAATTAATGTACATTTGAATAGTTTGTTTGCAAAAACAGATAACTAAATTTTTATTTATTTTCAGAAATCATGTTTTTTATTGTGCATTTCAAGTAATATCAAACTGCAGTTGGGTTGTTTTGATTAAGTAATGATAAGTTAATATCTCAAAGTTTTGTTTCATAGCAAAACCAGATAACTCCAACAGTCGTTTTTTGGGCAAATGTAGATAGTCACATCTTATGTTTCAGAGTTAAACAAAAACACTTGACTTGACACTTGACTTTTCTTTTTTTTTTCACAACTGTATGGTTGTGATTAAACACAATACAGGGAGCAGCGTTTCCCTCACATTGTAACATGCTCCATTTGCAAACTTCCATTAAAAAGTTTCAGCTTTCAGCTTTTCCTTTCACGGGTTCATTAAATTCGTCAACTTGTCCTCGATCACTTTTAGTCAGTTTTGACGAAAATCCTCCCATCTAGCACGTTTTTAAAATGAAAGCAGCCTTATCACCTGACCTGAACACAGCACGCTGATTCGCTAAAATGGACTTATCGGCATTTGTCCACAAACAGCAGGGGCGCTTGTCGGCTTCTGCAGTAAAACGTGAACTCGTGATGCCTTGAAAGTGGACAATACCGGCTTTTTGGACCAAATGTGTTTAGGGTTTAGATTGCGCTATGACTTGACAGTTAATTTTCTTAAAAAGTGGTGTTTATAATTTTTTTTTTGCAAATGAACTCTTCATTTATAACACTATACTTTGTGTTTGTTTTTTTTTTGTTTGTTTGTTTGTTTTTTTTTGCATTAAATTACATAAGTTAGCGCTGATGTTGGTGTTTCTGATACAAAAGCTAAAGGAGTGACGGCAAATTGGACTTTGGCCAACATAATCAATCTCTCAATATTTTCTCCTCTTTTGAAAAGCCATAGATCGCTATCTGCAATTTTATTCCTTTTGCTGTTGGGGCAAATAACAGTGCAAACAAGTTGTAGTTTTTGTTAAACACTATAGAAATTTACCCAACTATGAGGACTTCCATTTATAAACGCTGGAAATGTGAAAAGTTCCTTTGTCAGTAGACATATTCTGAGGATCATGATGGTCCATGGCAGTGTTGCCAAGTCTCAGGTTTTCCCGCGGAATTGGGCTACTTTAACACTGTTGCTGTGAGTTGTTTTTCATATCCGTGAGTTGAAGCTACTCCAATATTGTAATATTTAGCTCCTGGAATGCTAATTTTACCAGGGGAACCTTGCCAAAAACATGTGTTTTACCCCCTCAAAACGCGATTGGGCTACTTTTGAGTAACAATTGGGCGGTTTTGTTGTGAAAACCTGGCAACCCTAGTCCACAGCCAAAAACATCACAAGCTGTATTTACTATCAAAAATGCGGAGATATTACAAGATTTAAATGGCAAATTCTGTCATAATTTCTTCAAAATAATCTTTTTTTAGATTCTTTAGGATGAGTCAAATCTGACATATTTAGATTTTTTGGGGGGGTGAAATATCGGAACCCAAATTAAGATACTTTTGATGAAACCTAAGAGCTTTTGACCCTGCATAGACAGCAACACAACTGACATGTTCAAATCCCAGAAAGGTTGTAAGGACATCATTAAAATAGTCCATGTGACATCAGTGGTTCAATCTTAATTGTATGAAGCTACGAGAATACTTTTTGTGCACAAACAAAACAAAAATAAAGACTTTATTCAACAATTTCTTCTCTTTCGTGTCAGATGAAGGAAGGTCTTATGGATTTGGAACAACATGAGAGTAATTAATGACACAATTTTAATTTTTAGGTGAACTATGCCTTTTAACCAGTTTAATGTCTCCAGCATCTTGTTCTCCAAGTCTAGCACCTGGTGATGATTCAGCTCGATAACCTGTCCACCATACCCAAGTCATCCAGTCAACCATGAACACCTATTGCCTTGTGGGAGATGTAGTTTGCATGTCAATCCAGTTTCATGCAGGTGTGTGTCAGGTGCGTCCTGGCTTTGCCTGGAGGGGACAGACAATAATTGCTCTTGCATAGCTTCACTGTAAGTGTCTGACAGCTTGTCTATCTTTGCCTTTCTCTTGGCATTTAGTGTGAGAGTGAGTAGGTGTGTGAAAGACATGGTGTTTCAGTTCATAAACATAGTTGAGTGTCACACCCGCCTCAGGCTGCATTTCCATTTTTTGAGAACAAGAATATCATTATTACTCAGACACTGACAGTGTGACTGTTGTTGGCATTAATGGGGAGCAGAGAAGCAGTTTTTTAAACCCATGATGTACAAATGATAACACAAATGGACTTCTATCCCTACGGTCATCCTTGTCATTGAAGACTGTACTTTAATATGAGCATATAATTATATATTTGCATGTGTGTATATGTGCGTATAACAGTGGTTAGAATATTGTGTATATATATATATATATATATATATTATATATATATATATATATATATATATACAATATTCTAACCACTGTTATATATATGTTAAATCTTAGAGGAGGACTTTTGAAAAAGTCTCTTGAATAGATTGATTACATTTACTCTTGTGATAGCTAAAATCTCCGTATGTCTTTACATATCCGACAGCTCCAAAAAAAAAAAACATCAAATCATCAATTTGTCAGACAGACGACAAATTGCACCAAATCCTCAGACAATGTTTAAATGGTAGGCCTGTCAAAAGGCATGTGAGCTTCATTTTTCATTTTGATCTTGTGTACGTATTCTTTGTGTATGTGTGTGAATGCTTTGCAAGGGAGGAAGTCTCTTTCCTCAGGGCTAATTGGTGCAGGTAAGCTGAACTTGAAACAGAATCGGTTTTATCTGATAAACCACAGTTTTGCTTGTAGGGAAAAACTGACTGTGGAAATCTTTCCCACTTCTCATTGCCACTTCTCATTCTCTCTCCTTCTGTTTTTGCACTCAAGGGCATTTTCACATGATCAGCATCAGTACATTTGTTTTTGTACACTGTAAGACTACAAGTAGATAAAGACTATGAAAAACTAGTGAAACTACTATTAGATAAATACAAGGACCTAAAACATTTTGAACAGGAGTTATATTATATTATATTATATTGTTATATTATAAGAATGTATAAGAATGTAAAAGTTAGGCAGGTGCTCTAACTGGACTTTTAATCCAAATTTCTTTTCATTTTCCATAATATTTTGCAGATTTAGCATAGGAATTTCCAGAAGCTCCTTAAAACATATTTCAAAGCTTTGCAGCATTTTGACTTCAAATGTTAGGTAACACTTTATTTTAAGGTGCCCTTGTTACACGTTACATGTACTTACTATTATAATAACAATGAATTATGCATAGTTACATGCAAGTAACCCTAAACCAAACCCTAACCATATAGTAAGTACATGTAGTTAATTAATATTACTCAGTACTTAAATGTATGATTATAATTATTGTAGAATTGTAGAATTACACTGTAACAATGACACCCTAAAATAAAGTGTAACTCAAAGCTGCATATAGTTTTAAAAAATTGTATATAGTACTGTAAAAAAAATGATAACACCTTAGTATAAAGACCAATTCTTACTATTGACTAGTTGCTCATTAGCATGCTTATTACTAGCATAATGCTGTTTATTAGTACTTATAAAGCACATATTTTGTAAGACCGTATTCTACATCCTTAATCCTCCAAATACCTAAATTAACAACTACCTTATTAACTAGTAATAAGCAGCTAATTAGGAGTTTATTGAGGCAAAAGTCGTATAATAGTTAATAGTGAAAACTGGACTAAGGTTCATTAGTTAACATTAGTTAACTACATTAGTTAGCATGAACTATGAACAATACTTCTACAGCGTTTAATAATCTTAGTTAATGTTAATTTCAGTATTTACTAACGCATTATTAAAATCACAAGTTGTGTTTGTTAACATTAGTTAATGCACCGTGAGCTAACATGGACAATGAACGACTGTATTTTTATTATAGTGTAATAAATATATTGTTCATTGTTTGTTAATGTTAGTACATTAAGTAATGTTAACAAAGGACACCTTATAGTAAAGTGTTTTTTTTTTCAGTGTCTAATTCATATTAGCCTGTCAGTCACTCTCAGTAAGAGGTTCAGGCATATGACTCGAAATTAGGCCCTACAGCCATTGCAATGTCATGCATCTATATGGAGCAGCAGAAATGTTTGTTATTAAATGTATGATCAGATTGACCCTTCAGATAAGAAATATCCTAAAATTAATATTAGTTTGTGTGTGTATGTGTGTATTCTTTTTTCCCCTCCTATGAATGGTTGTGTCCTTCTATATAATCTGATATGCTTGGTTTATTTAAGTTATTGTGGTTCCAGTCATTTCAATCAAGTAGTGGCATTCACATCAGTTAAGTTGTAGTGAGGCGTTCTGGGAGGTGTTGACAGACCGCACAAAAAGAGCATGCTAAAACGTTCAGTCCATCTCCACGGTTACCCGATCTCCTGCACAGACGGGAGGTGCCTCATTGGCTGCCAGGCTGGGGTCACTGTGAGGTTAAGACAGTGTGATGGATGGACCTCTCTCTTTCTGTCCTTTTTACTCTATCTGCCTCTCTCTACCCCCCATTTCTTCCTCTTTTTCTAGCTGATGCTCGCTTGAACACCCCTCTGTAATGTTCTTCTTATATCAGCCGGCTCTCATAAATTTTAGTCAAAGTTACATGCTTTATGTCAGTGACAATGAGAGTGAAATTCTGTGTTCTGTTTGTGTTATTACAGTACAGTTCGTTTTACTGAAAGGACAGTTTACTACATAATCAGATCACACTGAAGTTAAGGTCCTTTTATAACCTTAAGACAACTATAAGACAACATGTCTTGTCTTAAAAGAACAATTGCTGCTAATATGTAAAGCATTCCTCTTCAGCTTTCTACATGTGCGGTCCAGTCCCATCATTAGCTGTAGGATAGACATTTGGAAATGTTTCCATATACTAGTGTTTTTGTCAACACAGGAAATGTCGGAAATTTCAAAAATCATTCAAGCATAATGTCCTTAAAACAACTATAAAATTGAAAGAGAAGTTTTATATTTTAATTTAATTGCTTCCCTTTTGAAAAAGATCTCATTGTCTAATTCCAAGTCTAAGCATTTTCATACATTGCAGAGTATTCATTATCTGTGTGCTAACACAACAAAACTAAACAAAAAACAAGATTCTGTCGCAGTGTGTTTGATTTTTTAAGTGATTTTATAAAATATTTGCTATCAGTGTGTTGCTATGTGTGTGTTGTTATTTATGTGTATCTGTGTGTGTGTGTGTGTGTGTGTGCTAATGCTTAATACTCTTTCTAATTAAAGCATTAGGTTGTTTTGCTGACTTGATTATTCCTAAAACTTAAAGCTATAAGTTGTTGTGATTAATCAAAGCAAGGCCACAAGAAAATGAAGGATTTCAAGGGTTATTGTTTCTTCGTTTTTGCCTACTTTAACCAGTTAACAGTCAGACTTCTGGTCAAAACATTTTCATACAGAGTATTTGTTATCTATATTATGTACAAACAAAACAAAAAACAAGATTTTGTCACAGATTTTGATCTCTGAAGTAATTTTTTAATTAAGTAATTTTCTTCCATATCTATTTGCCTAGTTTGTAAAGGTTTCATTCAAATTTCCATTAAAACAGGAGAGCATAATTGAGTAAAACAACACCTTTTAATAAGATGACTGAATATAGACAAAAACTATAGCACATTTTTGAGGTTTAGAACAATGGTGTACAAAAAAATTAACTGTAAGATCAGACAACAGGGGGAGAAAAACTAATAAATGTTAGAGTTTGTTTTAACACCAAAACACAACAGTGTCCGCATTTAATGGCACATGCATAATTCAAAGTGACCAACAGGTGTTTACCTTACTTCAGCAACCTGCTCAAACACAGACAAAGAAAATGACTGAAGACTTGTGAAATATTTTTTTTTTGCGGTAAAGGTTTTAGTCACGCACATAAAATTTAATGCAGACAAAGACCGAGAAAATTAAATGTTAAAATGACTACATTCCTGACTCACATGACAATTAAATGATTCTTATCCCAATCATCTGTCAAAAAAACACAACAAAACAAAATAAAAAACAACAACAAAAAAACACTCGTTTATGTATTTTTCTTCCGTTTCGTAATGGCATTCAAACATCCATTAGTTTATGTGGAAGTGGAGTGCCTTTTACACCTGGAGAATTGCGTTTTGATATATATCCTCTGATTTTAATTTGCATTTACCTTCATATATATAAAGCGCTGTAAATTAAATAAATTTTTGTTTAAAAATTATAAAACACAGTGTGAAAATCTTATAGACAATAATCCCAGGGCTCAGTGACCATTCAATGACCCCGGGGTTTTCTTTCGAGGGTCAGGTCAATGCAAAGTCGCATCTCTCATTTTCTCATTTTTACAACAAAAGAAACATTATTATTATTATTACTATTATTATTAAAGTTGCTGTTATTATTATGATTGTGGAATAATTAATATAGGTGAGTTCTGTTTTTTTATTTGAAGTGTATTCTATTTTCACGAACTCTCTTTTCGTTAATTTGCTCTCTTAGGTTCTTGCTTAAGAACGGAATGTTTAATTAAGTTTGATTGTCAAGAGCTTTAATATTTCTCCCAATAAATAGGCTAACTCAATGAATAAACAAATGTATCACTTCAGTAATTATAATAATAATAGATCCTGTGTCTCTTTTATACAAATTTAAATAACATTTCAGTTCTCAATACCTTGTTATCAGTCTCCTTAAAAACACGGCCCGACGATTAATTATCGCAAAATACAAACATATTGTATAACGAACATGTCTGTTTCTTGACATTTCTTCAACGTTTCTTGATTTTATTTATTTATTTATTTTGTAACCCGTTTTTATTATTGGCGTGCGTAAACTGCAAAGAATATAATCGCATTTATGTTTTCACAGTCACGAGTCCTGCTGCTTAAATGGCGATTAGAGACAAAACAGGGTGGCCTTCCAATCTCGGAATAGAAATTTTAGATTGATTTGCGTTTATCTCGTCTAATTCTTTCTTCTGTTTATTTATAATTTAAAATTTTTTTTTCGAATGCCAATTTTTATTTAGTTTTACTTTTTTAAAAAAAAAAACTGTTGAAAACATGTTTTGAAAAACTGTTTAGATAAACGTATCGAGTTTTTTTTTTTTTTTTTTTTTTTTTGCAATAATGCATAATAAATATATTTATATTATTAAATTCATAAAAATTGCACAGAGGGCCCTCTTCTGCGTTGATATTATTTAGTCACTTCAGCATGAGGACAAGTCGACAGTGCACATTATTTTAGTGCATCCACAGGTGTGCCCATGTCCGACAATGTAGAGAAAAATCTTATTCATAAATTTGAAGAAAAGTAGTCTTTCCTTTGATGTTATTAATATGTAGGCCTACATCTAAGTTAACACTTTGCATTGTTTTATAAAGTACATTAAAACGATTATCGTTCTGAACATCAACAAACAAACACGCGTCGCGCCTATAGGAAGAAGAACTTACGCACCCAGGAGACCAGGAGATATTTAGGCTCCATGCAGACTCACACGCTACCCTCATGTTCAGGTGGATTTAAGATAAAGGTGAAGCTCAACAAGACCGTTGTGAGGGTGGAAAAAAGGCGCGCTCTCTGTACTTTCAAATTTTTAAATTAACTTTAAGAAATAATATATGGTGTTTTTTAAACAGCGTGCCAGTGGGTCCTAGAGGATATTTCTGTGCTCTATGGACAACTGTTTGGTCATGCCTTTATAGCTGTATTTGTGAGTGCGTGAATGAGAGAGAGAGGGAGAGAGGGAGAGCGAGAGTGGGAGGGAGGAAATGACTGAAGATATCTGAAGTCTACTTGAACATGATGCCTGGCCTTCATATCTGTTAAGACTTTTTGTTCGTTACTTTGCTCTGTTACTGCCTCACTCGACACTTTGTAGGCTACAGGTTGATGAGGTCAGACTGACACATCCTTGTCGATTGTTTAGATGATTTAATCGATGTTCTCTCTCTCTCTTTTTTTTTTTCCTGTCCTCCATTTCCCTTCGATAAACTAACAGGTCAGTAGGGTTGTCATCACGAATGACGGTGACAGCATTGCGCATCTTCTTTCGAGGATAAACATGCTTACCATGTGCCAATATAGCCCCGTCCCTTAGGAGGAAACCATGCGCGGATGCATATATCAGTTAAAGAGCCGGAGAGCGGGTTATCCATAGATTGAGACTATGCAAACAAGCAAATCGATAAATCAAACATAACAGTACGGCCAAAAAACAAACAAAAAAAAAAAAACTAAACGTTATATAAATAACTTGTAGATTATTTAAAGTTAGACACAATCAAGAGTAAAACACAAGTGTTCAAATAAATTGTAATTAAGAGAAATTTTAATTCACACATTTAATTCACCCGTATCTTGATCGTTTTCTAAAGCATGTTTCTAAAGGAGACTGGAGTCTTCATCTTTGACTGATAAAACTCAGTACGAACGGATGACAACTTTAAAGAGTTGCGCATCATGTTGCAAAACTCACAACACATACACAACATCAGGGTTAACACTAAGCACTGTCCAGAAAAGTTGTCAGCATGTTTAAACCATCCTTTGGCGAAAACTACAATTGATTCGTCTATCTTAATAATACAACCTTTAAATATATTGCACTATTTTCTTTGGTTCTTGAGGTAGGCATTTTGACAAGTGGTGCAAGTCTGACCATAGACGTGTAAAAGTGCAGCATTTGCTATTACTGTGCGCGAAAATGCACAACCAACATATTTCTAGGTGCTTGACAAGGTGCCCAAGACAATTAACAGTCATTTCACAATAACACAAAGTAGCACAGGTAAATACTGAGTGGTCAAAATCTCTAAGTTGTGCACTGGTCTCTGTATGACACTTTCACTGATGTCACATGAAGATTTTGACAATAGCCTTGACACGAGAGTCACTAACAGTACTGCAATATCATTAACAGGTTGTCAGAACAAACGTGAGAGCCTTTTAATTTGAGGAGTAGGCATCAACAGTTGGGGAAGTTGGAGAGGGAGTAGGTGGTGCGGAGAGCGACTTTTCGGATGCGTCCTCCTGTTTTTCGTGACCATCCTTCGTTTCGGACTGAGATTTGGGCAAAAGACCTTCCTTTTCTCGCTTCTTTTGCTTCATGCGCCGATTTTGGAACCAAATCTTCACCTGAGTCTCGTTCAGTTGGAGCGCAGCAGCGATCTCCACCCGCCTTGCGCGGGTCAAGTACTTATTGAAATGAAACTCCTTTTCAAGCTCTGTCAGCTGTTTTGTAGTAAAATTGGTGCGTACAGTGTTTGGCTGCCCACCAAATCCATACTCTCCAGCTTTCCCTGAAGAGAGACGATAAATAGATGAATAAATGAGTGTGTGCATGCATAATCTTGACTTAATTATATCACACAAGTTTTTCAGACTTTTACACCGGGGCGTTCGAAAAGCACTATTAAGTTAGTACTAGTTTTCTTTTCAGTCGTAGCATAAACACTGTATTTTGTAGTCACTCACCTGTTTTTGGCGGGTTCCGTTTAACCTTCATCCAGTCAAATGTCTGCCCTGTTGACACGCCATCTGACAGAGGTGAACAACACGAATCGTGATGAGCAACATGCAGAGGGGATAGCGGATTTGAGCAGCCCGCCACAAACGTAAGGTTTGCCTGATCCGAACTATTACCATATGTGGCTGAAGCGTACTGAAACTGGCCATGGAGGTGAACGTTACCGCTACTGTAACCATGGCGATGGTGACGGTGCTGCACAACCGTAGAGGAAATATTTCCAGAGTACACTAACGGGCCGCACTGGGGAAAGCTCACAGACGAGTCCACATCCTGATTTAGGGCATAGTGACTGTATCCGGCGCAAAAACTTTGAGTCCCGTAACTTGGATGGGCGCTGTAGGTAATTGACAGAGTCCCGGGGGACTGGTACGAGCCGGCTTGGAGTGGCTGAGGGTTAATTGCGTCTTGTGATGATCTACTGGACATGTACCGCTCGTCCCCACTGCAGCTGTTTACCCTAACAGCACACGATGACTGGAATGTTGAAAGTCCGTGGTCGCCATGAAACGCTCTGACTGAGCAGGAGCCCCCGCCACCTCCATCTCCACCACCACTTATGGCCGAGAAATCTAGGAATGTGCTCATTGTGGCATCTTCCTGGGCGTCTTTGCGCGTGGCTGCCACACTGACAGATCTTTGGGCCCGGGGACTGATTAACGTCGCACCACTCACCCGGGGTTGAGCCGAGCCACCCTTCTGCCTTCTTCAATCAGTCGTGAATTGGGGGGTGCCCGCGCGCCAGTGATATGAATGACCACTGACAGTCACGTGGGCTGGGTCAGCCAGTGATCAGTTGTTCTGTCTCATCTTGATCTTAAGTGGCCTTGCACTGACAGGTTGTCGTTAAAGACCAGGCTTATGTAAATACCGACCTCTTGTCGATCAACGTGACGTAGGCCCACCTTATCCCCCATTGAAAGGATGGATTCGCTGGCAGAGGAGCAAGGAGGGACGTTGTCTCACAGACAGGGTTCAGGCAGCAACATAGTGGTGTGGGGAAATATGTTGAAGAAATGCGTCAGGTAAGATGAGCTCCAAACCACAGGGAAATAATGTCAAGTGAATGTCTTTCTTCTTCTTCTTCTTCTTCTTCTACTACTACTACTACTACTTATTCTTATTGTATGTCATGTGTCAGCTGCGCTGCTTTGTGAGGCTGCTAGGCTGCAGTCATCAGCTTTTCTTAACTTGGACTTGTGGATACAGATGATAGCCTAAACGGGTAATAAAACTGATTGTATTTTTAAATATAGGTTATCTTTTCATTAGAATGGTCTTATTTGATTAAAAACGTGCTTAGCCCACTGTAGATGTATTGCTATAAGCCATTTATGTGTAAAACCTATGTCAATTTTATCATTCGGCAAAAATGAAAAGTCACATATTCGCTAAGAAACAATTGCTTGTTTTGCTAAATGATGTTTTGTAATTAGTGGTCACAAAGTGATCAGTTATCACAAAAGAGAGGGTGTATGCTTAGCCTATAGTTGAGCAGGGTGGACGTGCGCCCCTTCTGGATGAAAAGGAGATTTTTTTTTCAGAGATGTCCAATGTTATTTTTTTTGTCCTCAAAATGGCGCTTTCCACAAGCTTCTGACGGCCTAGTATTTCTCATCCTCTCTTCTTAATACATCCTTTTTAAACATAGTCCCTGACAACAAGGCAAGAAAAATATCAGCTGTTGTAAAACACTTACTGTTTGTTTATTGCGGCTGTTCTTCATCTTGTAGCGAGACAGAATATTAACAGTACAAGTTAGAACCTTAAAACATATAGCTAATGCATTTAAGCAAAAACGTGACTACAAATCCGTCATTTGAAGTTTAAAAAGTAGCTAAAACCGCCTAAAGAGTCATTCAGTCACATTCACATAAGACAATATTTAGGGAAGATGTTTAGGTAGTGTAAATGAGAAATATGTGAGCATAAACATATGCTTTTGTCATTACGATTATAATACTTTTTTTTTAATATTAATATAGCATCCATAAACCATTTCTATCACGTTATTTCAGTCATGCTAGAAGGACAGGAAAAAGCTTAAAAGAGACTAAGACAAATAGCGTATGCCACGCGCAATGAAATATGTAGTTTATGAGTGTTTTGTGTAATCCTAATGCCGGGTGTTAAAACGCCAATAAAAATGAATTATTATTAACCGTCCACGTGGGTTGTGCTTCAGGATCCAAAATCTTCTTAATGATAAACAGTGAGTGAAAACACTTATTTGGGCAGACTTTTCACAGGCAGTGATTGTCTTGGTGCTGTCAGCTTGCCTGAAAGACTGTGATTTATGAGTTCGTTATGGAAAGAAACATCCTCGGCATTTCCCCACGCGGAGCGGAGAAAAGGGTTTGAGACAAAGAGCCTAGCTCTGGCGAAGAAGCCATATTTGAACACGGTTTTGTGACTTAAATTGTGACTTAAAAAATTTAAATTAAATACTTTAAAAATGTACCTAGTGGGAACAATTATACAGTTTATATTAATTTGCAATTTCGCGCAAAATGGACAAATATTCCCTAAGTAATTATTTCTTCAGAAGTTCAAATAAATGTTTTAAATATTTCCTAACAAGTACTGTTTTTTTCATGACATCTAATAATATTGTTTCAGCATGGAGAACACAAGTGAGAAACATGAAATGTAACATTATCAAATCAATGAACATTTCACACACATTTGTATGACTTTTCTCCACAAACCTTTTGTACCCTTTTGTATCCACAAACTCTTAATTTTTAAGTGTTATGACTGGTATAATGCATTTACATTGCATATATAGATATAGTTGCTGCAGTTTCTAATTTGAGAACATTTAATAATACATAATAAAAATAAAATAATAAAACAATATTGTCTTGACATTTGTATTTAGAAAGTGTGTTTATTTTTACAAAAATAAGCAGTATACAACATACTCGATATAAAAATAAAAGTAATCTAAACTAATACTTATGAATGCATTAGGCCTATGCATTATGTATTACTAAATACAGCGCACCGGGCTTAGCTTACCTTTCTGCATGTTATCATAATCGCGTCAATCACACCCATCTTGCAAATAAAATAGTCAACATTTAAACTCCTGATTTATCCTTCCATTTGTTCACTGATCCATTTTGTTAATCAGTAGTTTGCATTTTGTAAATCTGCTGTAGTCAGAGAGTCCGTAAAGAAATAAAAGTCTGTTGAAACATCATCTGGGCTTTCCAGAGATGTGTACAGCGCTGGCGAATCTGCATTAGACAGACATGAGTCGGTCGAAAAAAAATTCAAGTCCTGCACAGACATGTCCATAATATGCGGGGAACCGTAATTGTCCGGACTGGCACTTCGGTTACTATTGCATATTATTGTCCCCTTGCTTAGAGCAGTATGTGACTGACTGGAAGCATCTTTTAGATTTCTTTCCATAAAGCTGTTAGAAAACATCTCAAAACTTTTCATGTCGTTATCATTACAGGACTGCCCAGAGACTCTTGTCAGGTCGTTTTGAAAGGAGTTCGACTCTCCATCTACAACGCCCAATCTACCATGACTCAGGCCACAAATGGAAGCGTCCTCGTCGCTCTTTGCACCACTATCCTCCCCGACAGTTATCCTGCTTAGCTCTCCGTGGATGTCTTTAGTCTGGGTCTGGCGTTTATGTTTCATCCGTCGGTTCTGGAACCACACTTTGACCTGGCGTTCCGTAAGGTCGAGCAGCGCGGCTATTTCCACACGGCGTGGTCGGCAAAGGTATTTGTTGTAGTGGAACTCCTTCTCCAGCTCTAAAAGCTGTGTGTTTGTGTATGCTGTTCTCAGGCGGCGCGAACCTCCTTCTCCACCAGACAAACCGCCCTCGGGAAGCTCGGGTGAGCCTAAAAAAAAGAGTCCACAACTGAACACACGAACACTTATATTGCTTAGTCAAATATATATATACATATATATATATATATATATATATATATACGATATGCGAGCATGACAACACCTAGTATTTGCCTGTTGCAACGTTCATTGTAATCTTAACTGTAACATGTGATAATACAATCTGATTAACTAAAAAGTACTGTTAAAAAATATAGTGTAGACCGCGAACAGCATCACCAGTGTGTGCATCGTACCGACTACCATCTTCTAATGAATGTCTGATCGGCCCCTTGCGCCGCAAGAGTAATCTATCATTCTCCATTACACGTCAGACATTAGAAAGCACTTACTGATTTAAATTAAGCTAGAGAGTCAAAAAATTGTACAGTAGTGGTAAATGGGTATATTATGATGTAAATAACGTGGAGAGGATAGTGCAGATGTACGGCGATGCTCATATTTTGTCTTAGACATTTAATGACCTTAATTCTTCCCATCTCTCTTCGCTTAGGTTTTTCCTAAAACTCACCTTTTGGGGAGAAGCAAATGACTCCCGCTGTAGGAGTCAAGGAGCCGGTTGGTGTAAGAGACCAGTTTTTCTTGTTGGTCTTTTTTTCGCGCATCCACGGGTATTCCGTGGTCAGAGAATTGGCGTGCAGTGGGCTTCCCCCATCTAAGCTGTGCTGGGGCCCTGCGTGGCGTGGCTGAGTCCCGAGACTCAAGCTTGGGATGGTGTGCTCGAAAGGAGGTAGGATAAGAGGGTGAGGGTTCCTGGGCGTTGAGCTTTTGATTGATGACTTCTGAAATGAGTCGTCAACAGGGGGGAAAGAAGTAAGGCACTCCGCGAGCGATGGCCGACTATTGATGAAACCAGTCTCACGCTCAAACTCGTAATTCATTGTAAACCTGTTGTCTCATGCCCCGAGAGCGCGAGTAGGGAAAGTTTGGCTTCCTTGAAGTCTATGAGTTTTCGCTTTTAAAATAAGCAGGCTGTGTGGAGAAAAAATAATATTGCAATTATTAATTAAGCCCGTGTGGGCCGCTTTCTGTTGACAATATTGCATTCAAAAGGAGACCCAGCTGAAATTGGACGGAAAAGTCATGTCACATGATTACCTTTACCCAATGGCAATTTGGGGTTTATTCAAAAGGATCCAGCTTGACAGATCGATCCGTAGTACTTCCTCGAGCAACTCCTCTCTTAAGAGGAAGGTCAATGTTGTTATGTACATCGGTGTCATTGTGTTCGCTAAAGGCAATGGCCCTGAAGCTTCATAGTCAAACTCAAAACCGGTAGTCGGTGCATATACGAATTAGATCCTCCCTTTTGCCTGCTGCACAGGCATGTGCATTCTCTCTGTGTATAGGTTTCCTAAAAAATGTGAGGGAATCAGTCTTGCTCCAGTACATTTGCCGAATAAGGCACGCCTGCTACTGACAGATAAGTTTGTTGCTGTTGTTGTTGTTGTTGTTGTTGTTAATCTCTCATTTGACCTGAAAAGACAGCCTAGCTCTTTGTACCATTAATACTGCACTTAAATACATCGAAATCACATATCCCCTCCCCCACACGCAAATCTATTGACGTAACGTTCCGCCTATCGATTCTTAAGATACACTGGTTAGACAAAAACGTACAGCTCCATAAAACAAACCTATTTACAGAACATTTTGTAATGTCATCAACGATAGATAATCGCACTGAAATATATCCTAAAATGCATTATTATTCTATCAATCCCTATTAAAAATGATTTACAAAATAACGCGCAAGATAAAATGCAAATTTACAGACTGCATATTTAACTATGAAGGATACACTCTCGCTTGCTGTCTTTTCGATGGGGACCTACGTCGTTCTGAGTAAATATTTGAAGTAAAACCCTTTCTGATACCAGATGTTTTTAACTGGAAGCTTTGTTTCCGAGCATACCCGCA
This sequence comes from Cirrhinus mrigala, assembly GCA_036247105.1. Classification (NCBI taxonomy): domain Eukaryota; kingdom Metazoa; phylum Chordata; class Actinopteri; order Cypriniformes; family Cyprinidae; genus Cirrhinus; species Cirrhinus mrigala. The sequence goes on along the minus strand of CM070025.1, from coordinate 23,412,588 downwards.
ATGTTTGAACAGTGAGGATTAGAGTAAGTACTAAAAACCTTAATATCACATAAAAGTTTACCTCTGCTCTAGCGTGTTAATATCAAATAACAATTTCACCTCTACTCTAGCTTGTTTCCTAATCTAGCTTCTGCTAATCCTGCATTGTGAAGTCTACTATGAATGTTATTGGCTCTGTGACAAATTGCTTCATGGTGTTTCAGTTGGTAAATCGCTTAGGATAAATCAGTGGATGTAAAATGTAAACATAAGTGAAGTTATTTTTGAAACAAAGCAATTAGCGTTCAATATAGATGTTTTAGATTTAGAATAAACTGAAATTAGGTTTGTTACATTTTGTTTCATTCTACACAGGGAGGGGACTATCTGTGTGTACTAACATTTTTAAAGGTTTTTTTTTTTTTTGCCGGTTTGCGGATATGAGCGGATTATGTTTAAACGTAGGGGGAACTAGTACTTTGGTCGTTTGTAGTTTCAGTGCTTATATACTAAACAAAGAGTTCTAGAAGCATGTGCGCGATCAATCTTACTTGCCAAAAGGTCTGACAGCGTCATGCCCCCACAACACATTTAAACCTTCTAACTCTACGCGAATCAAATCCTGGTAGAAGGAGAGGCTGGAAAAGGCTACTTTAGAGAGATTTGCCCGTTTCTCTCGCTTATAATCGCAGACTTAAAGTAACCAGGCATTTTCAGATTTACATACCCACAGACATAGGCTAAACATTTAAAGAGCAATAATTTGCTATTGATAAGAAAGTATTTTCTTTCATATTGCATTATTGATCAATTAAAGGACGCGCTAATTTCGTTGTGATAAAGGCGTAGTGTTACAGCACGCTAGGGTACCTTAGCACGTAGGGTTCTGGAATAGCCAAGAAAATAGGTTACTTTGTGGGAGGTGGCATTCATTCCAACTCGGCAAAAACATGGCCTCGTTGTTTTCCATGAAACCCATAACCACATCTTGGGTTAACATGTCTTAAATTGATTAACTTTGTCTCACGCAGGCCCTTGCTAACCTTATGCTATATGAGAGTACAAGTATTGCATTTATTTATAACATTAAGACGGACAGTAATGTAATTTGATGGGCTAAATATAGGCTAGTGCAAAAAAAAGATCTTTTTGTTTGAAATCGTTGCTTTTTAATTTTATTTTATTTTACTAGCAGTTAGCTTTTTAACCAGTGTACTACACAACGAGGTTGTTAATCATAGTCATTTAATTTAACGTCATTTCATGTAAAGTGAAATTATGAAACAACATTATTGATATTAAAGAATGCTTCTCTAAATTTAGACTTAAAATTGTGAAGAATTATGTTTTAATTTCGAGTACTGTCACAAATGCCCATGTCTCATAAAATTTGGACTCAAATGAGGAGTTGCTTAAGAGAACTTTGCGTTGATGTGTGTTTCCTCTCTCTCTTTATTGCTTATGTTGCATATGTATTTTATACATTGCAATGTTGCTGGTCTAAACGAGGGCTGGGCTTGAGCATTTCAGAGTTTTAAAGACTTTTTTCTCCCACAGGCACTGCTGGAGGCCTGTAGGAGACTGTCACGACAATGGATGGGATTTCTTGCACTTTTCACAAACTGCAAGACTGCAGGAAATGACGGTGTACCATTCATACTCAATACAGCCATCAGTATTAAGTTGTTTCTCTCCTATTACCAAGTGCCTTACAGTTGTTTTAATAATATATCATTTTCTTTTTCCTTAATTTGAACGAACAGCGACATGTACTAATAAAATTATCTGCCTATTGCTAATATTCAGATGTTTTTTGTTGTGTAGCTCCTCTGCTATGAAGGCAAATACATAAGTCAATTAGTGTCTTTTATTTCTTCAGAAGTGGAGCAGCATGGAATGTATGACATCAAAAAAGGTTCGAACAAATAAAAAGTATGAGTATCTGATCGCTGTGTCTTTCGACTGTTTAAGCAACACATGATTAACATTCGCACACATCCATTAATATTCGAACACATTGATCTTTGATGAACAGCTTTGCCTGTTAGCACTTGTTTCAGCACTGACGTGACTGGGAGAATCGCAGGATCCTGTTCCCATTATCTGAAGGATTTGGGCTAAATAACACAGTCTACTGTCCATGGAAACAAATAAATACATTTGAAAGACCTAAAAGACACGATCTCACGCTGTATAAGACTGTTGAATAAGAAATCGTGTTCATATGCATCCTTCCTCAAGTGCAAAATGCAAAACAGAAAAAAAATCGTGGACTGAGGAGAATTTTGAAGACTTAAAATTCACATAAAAAACTAACATAAAACTGTGTTCTAATATGTGTTCTCATACCCTGTTTCAGATTTCATCAAAACAATTTAAATAGGCCTACATATTCCCATCATGTCATGACATTTGAGCTTTAAGGAACTTTAATTTCCTTTTTATGTATTAAGTAAAACCAACAATAAAGTCGTTTCACCTGAGGCTACGTCAGGAAAACTATATGAACCAAATATACGCAGCTGTAGGTGGCGGAAAACGCAGTCAGACGGAGCGCAAATGTGTGCCGTGGACTGGGAGAGAAATACAATGTATCGGCACTATAGATGCGTGAGTTTGGGCGCTTCCTGAATTCTTCCCTGAGAATAGTGCGGTGTAAGGTCTGTGAATGTGCATGGGTTTGGTTCGCACGTTCCTTGCTGATGGCTGTTTCCCATGGTGATAGCGCCGTTGTAGTCTATATTGCCTTGAGGTGGATGCGGTAGATGTGTCAGGCCAAATACCGAGGCCCCCATCCCCACCAAAGAATCCGAATAGCCTCCACCACCACTGACGTAAACCGGACTGCCCTGCACTTGTGTCCCATAATTGTTGTTGCCTTGAAGATGATGTGTGTCGTACTCCGGAGTGGCTGTGCCAGTCCCCGGATACCGCTTCTGAGGAGGCGGGCAGTTATTCAGAGGAGGTGGATATGACGTAGGAATGCTGTACGCATTGGGCTGCGGTTTGTTATACGTTGCTGGAGAGGGTGAGTCGTAGGGCACACTGTTAACCAGAGAATGCATTGAACTTAAATATGCACTCCCACCCCCTCCTCCACCACCAGATGACAGGGCAACAGGACTGTGAGGAGACTGTGCTCCAGGAGAGGGCATCATTCCTAGCCCCTTCTGGTCCTTTTTGTACTTCATCCTGCGATTCTGGAACCATATTTTAATCTGCCTTTCTGTCAGGTTGAGCAGATTTGCCATTTCCACTCTTCGCGGGCGGCAGAGGTAACGGTTGAAGTGGAATTCTTTCTCCAGCTCTACAAGTTGAGCAGAGGTGTATGCAGTACGAGCGCGCTTGGAGGCGGCCGAACCGGGGGGACTCTTGTCTCCAGCGCAGCTCTCTACTGTACGAGGACAAAAAAAAAAAGAAAACGTTATTACGCATGTCCCTGGATGGACCCCACTGTAGGCTACAATATTTATCGTGCTTTGCTTTTACTGTTGTTTAAAAGACTGAATCACTCAAACCCCTGCTGGTACATATATGTATATAATTTTAAGGATTATACTATCCGGCTATCACTGGTAAAGCAAGCACATTAGAACTGTATCAAAAACATAATAGCATACTTCTTCTTGGTAGGTTAATCAAAAAGAGGTAGGGAAAAGTGGCATAGTCTGTTCCGGAAGTGGAGCAGAGGAAGGATGAAATCACTAGCCAACTGTACTGTTTTTCCACAACTGTATTATGACTATTATTTTCCTAGCACTTTGTGTTTGCAGTTTTACAGTAGTTAATTAAAATTGTTGCCTATGAATGAAAATATGTAACTGTGAAGCAGATAGACAGGGGTATATGCTGGGAGTGTCATCAGTGCACAGCATTTGATAAGCTCGGAATTTAGCCATCCAATCTGTCCAATTACCTCAAATAGAACCCCCCCCCCATAAAAAAAAAAAAAAAAAAAAAATCCATGTGAACACTAACTCTATAGGCTGGCTAAAATTACCTAATTATGCATCGTATTCATGTATATCTTATTTTAGAAACGTTTATATTTAGGCTATTTAATCTAAGGTGCTATAATGTGGTTGATGTAATCACCTGAAATGGTGCTACAGGATTTCTGCTTTGTGTTCTGACGGGATTCCTTCATCCACGGAAAAATGTGTTTTCTTGTGGCTGGCGTTGGAGATGAGTGCCCTGGGTTCTTGGCGGTGGTATCATTGCTCGGAATTTGGTTAAGGGAACTGGGGGAAGATGGTCCGGAAGGGGCAGTAGGGGGCTGGTTGTTGTCGGGGATATCTGGTACTGGGGCTTGTGTCCCGTTACTCCGTTGGCAACCCTCGGAGATTTCACTGGGTTTGTGCAGAGCTGCAGAGCCACCAGGGGACTGCAGGGAGCAGGCCGGTCGATGGTACTCACTTTCCACATGAAGGGCCTGGAGATATTGCTGCTGATTGGCATCATAACCTAAACCGTTTGCGCTTTGATAGGGGAAGCCACTGTAAATTGCCGAGCCGTCGCAATAGGTCGCTTTTTGCATCTCGCCGTTTCCCAATGTTTATTTCACTTTCTGACAAGGTCCTGACACCTTTGTAGAAGAACATTGGCTCGACGTAGTCACGTGACACCTCTTCGCCAATGGGCTCTACGGGTGAACCTACGGTGAGAGAAGATACCGTGAGCGGGTGAAATAAGGCCTATCCATCTTACTTTTCAAAGCTCAGTTGACACTGTGGCGAGACTAGGAGAGCCGGTCACCACTTACCTTATGGCCAGCTGCAACAATAGCCAACATAACTGAGAACATGATGGCCGCTCAAAGTATTTAAATAAATCACATTATCCAATCAAAATAAGCTATAGGCTATGTTAAAAAAGCAATACACAAATAAACATAAAACCAATATTTTCTGTAAAAAAAAAAAAAAAAAAAAAGCATTGTGTTAATGTAAATAGGTAGTGTGAACTAATTTAAAGTATTAGGGCTACAAACAAGCAACAACCATTATCGTGAATTCATGCGAATTTTCATTGTCAGAACAGCTTATGCAACTTTTTATTTTAATATTAAATTTTTCTGTTCTAAATAGAGGTCATCATTCAAGTTACTTGTGTCTGATTTTTAGTTCTTAAGGTGTAAAGGTGTTCATGACATTTTAGTCTACATAAATACATGCCCCTGCGTGTATTGTTTGGGTTCGAAAGTTGTAGTAGCAGGAAACCTGAAAAACCGGGCAGACGCGCGTCTCCAAACCACGCCATGATCTATTCCTCGCCGACCCAAAATATTGGATAATGGTAACTGGCACCGGTGGATGCATGAGGGGTCACCAAGCCGGGAAAATGATATTGCCACGGCCCGAGACTGGAGCAGAGTGCGGAAATAACCACTAATCTATTATATTTGCCCAGAACATTTTTTCCACCAAGTTATATTTGATATTATTTATATATCAACGATAAATATATCCCACAAGTCGACATGCTGTTATATAAATAACGAAAGGAAGATAAGATTACTAAAAAGAAAAGAATCATGATCTACTGCGCACAATAAAACACATGGAAAGCAGTCTATTTCAGGAATAGCATTAATAATAGCAAACAAATAACAAGGATAATAATAATAATAATATACCGATTAACTATTAATCGGCCCAATAAAAATAAATCTATTTAAAAAAAAAACAAAAAAAAAAAAAAAAAAAACAACATTTAAAACCAATAAAAATGGAACTGTGGTAAAATCAGGCCCAAATAGCATACTGAGACCACATAATTGCATAAAACAAAACCAAGAGGCCTCTTCAATTTCTAGACGACCCATCCATGCTTGACTTCCACTAATTCACTCACTGGCACTATCGTACAGATGGAAAGCTAAAAGAAAAGACGCTAAAGCCACAAAGCAGGAGACCCAGCTGCACGGGAAGAATCTGGCTTGACTGTGAGTGAGTGTGTGTATGTGCGAGTATGAACTCTTCCTGAACCGAGATTTCAGTCGCGCGGTCATAAATCACAAACTCGCCATTTAACAGCCATGCGAGAACTCTGCCTCTGTCCCGCTTACCTTCCTCTCTGACGAGCAGCGCGCAGCACGGCGCGAGCTTCTCTCATTCAGCGGCAGAAATCGATCAAACAGCGGTCCAGGGTAAAGCTAAATCGGGAAGACAACAAAGCCAGAGCTGCACTTGCTGGAGTCATGGGACGTATCTGCAGTAAAGCGGCGACTCGGTCGTGCTCGAGGACTTAAATTCCTTCCTTCTGTCTTTTTCTTTTTTGACGCAATATAGCAGCCAAATAACAAAAGTTGTCTCGTGCGCCCTGATCGTAAAGATTAAGCACCTTCACACATACACACATATTACATACTATTAAATAAACGCCTGTGTTCTCGGACCTATACTAAATGCCACCATGGGCTGCGCTCTAGTGAGTCTTTCGTGTACCACTAACGTGCACAAACTAGTACGTTAACACATACTCATGCACACCCCAGTGAACTCCCTCGAAACAGAGCGTCACCGTAGACAAGAAAAATTATGCAAATGAAGCGCCTTCTCAAGCACAGAAAGCAGTTCCACTCCTTGTGAACTCAGTCAGGGCGATATACATACAACTTTATAAAATCTATAACTTAGAACTATAGACTATTTGTTAGAAGTTATGTGTCAAATATAACCTTGATTGTTATTAAACAATTCAAAACTGAAATGCAGATACTGCTGGCCTAAAGGACTGAATTACTTATATTTTACTGATATATTATTACAGATCGTTTAGGAGATTATTAATCGCAGCAGCAGCAATAAAAAACAACAACAACGGGTGGGTCTATTCTAATAATAATAATAATAATAATAATAATAATAATAATAATATACTATACTATAATATATTGTAATAATATACTGTAACATTTCAATAAACTCCATTAACTTAATAAATAATTGGTCATAAACCCTGAATCAAGAACTATCGGCAATAAAGTAAAGGATGCTTTCTCGCTACACAGAAAAAGGTAGTAAAACTCCCGGACCTCCAAAGTCGCTGGAAACAAAAAGGGAGCCGCGAGCTCAGGACGGGAGGTTATGGATCAAACTCTTCTGCATACGAATGAATTACCAGCATCAGCCTGTGTATTTTCTCGGTCAAACTAGAAGATTTATGTCCTTACGCAGCACGGCAGTAAACACAGAGGCAGATTTCTGTTCTAGCGCTGCCCACTGGATTACAGATTACCAAAGCTAAAAAGAAAAGAGCGGGCGGCGTGGGTTGGTGAGTGGGATTTTAAAAATCCTTGCGTCTGCGTTTTTTTGACAATTTCAGCATTTTGGACATTTACGCAATTGTTTCCTTTTTCTTTCATTAAAACGATGACTAAGAGATTTCATTAATGGCGCGGAAACTACTAGATGAAAATTAGATTAAATATTCGGCGATTTTCGTAGAACATTCCAAATAGCATATTATATATATATATATATATATATATATATATATATATATATATATATATATATATATATATATATATATAAACATACAATATATATTAATCTGCAATTAATCTGCATTAAACAGCCTAAACCCGTTACAAGACATTTCTCACGTTAGCTCCTGAGCGTTGATCCAACAGACTCCTTCACAATGACAAATTGCACCCCAGAAACGTGGAAAGGAAGAAATTATGGGTCTTCAGTTTTCATGTAGCCTAAGTGTGTGTGTATGCGTGCATGTATCATGTGTAAGCCTTTGAATAAATGAAATGAGAGTAAATCATATATATGTAGCAAGACATGGCAGTTGTGTAATGTAATAGAAAGCTCACCTTAAGCAAAGCACAGTCTCTCGTAGGCTTAGTGATGGGTCACATTCATTTATGTGTAGATCTACGGCAAGAAATAAAAGTGTTATTTTTTTATTTTTTTGTCTCAACAGCCAGGAGAAATATAGACAGTGGACAGTAATTAATGCAAATGTACCTTAACTGAAAAAATTAAATGAGTGCACTCTAAATAAAAACAAATAAACACACTTCTGTATGTCTGTCATCACTCATTTATGTCGTTTTATTTTAAATGTGTATTTAATTTAAAATAAGTTGCACATTAAATACTATGAATTTTCCTTTTGTTTTTATTACAAATGGGTTACGCTGTTTTCATATTAAATCCATTGCACTCATTATAAATGGTTACTTATTTGAACTCCAACATGTATCTAACACCAGCACAGTAATAAACTAACATCATTAAAAATGTATTAGCTTACTGAAAACTACCTTGGTATAATGTATCCTTAAGCTTTGTACAAACGAATATTAACAAGCCCGACATCTTTAATACTCAACCCAGGGTTTAGAGAAATATCAATATTAAAATCCTTTACTTTCGACTCTTTGCTTCGCTGATGCAATTAATTACACTTCTAATAGATCTAATGCATATAATAATTAATAGGTGGGGGAACCCTAAGAACAACAGCACAAATAAATCAAATTAATGGATGTATTTTTACGGTTAAAGATAAAACATATTGGCGCGTGTGTGAAAATAAGAATATATCATCAGGAATATCATAAGGAATAAAACACTCGGGCAAATGTATCGAGTTCTCCTCCATTTTGTTTCCTTTCTAGAGAATTTAGATCGAATAGTCATTAGCTCTCAAGCAGCGGCCGCCCTAAGTCCCCCAGCCCATAAATCAAGACTGGAGCGTCGTGACCTCGTGCGGCAGCGTGCTTCTGGATGATACTCCTTATATTATATCCTCGTTTCCCATGCGAGCCTCCACAACAAACGGGCCGCCACTGCTCTGTTGAGTTTTATTCGCTGTCTTGTGATTTATTCTTTCTGGGAAAACCCAGTTTACACACCCTCTACAACCTAGAGGGTTTACACAGCCACACACAAGTGTTACCGATTTAAGACTACGTGCAATACAAAGACATTATCATTAATTATTCACACAGCTCAAAAAATAAAAATGTCTGGGTAAACATAAATAGTTTAATACTACTCCGAAAAAAAATCTCCTCCGAGGTTTTTGGGCTGCAGACAAATTTTGAAAAGTCTGAAATGTTTTTAGAAAGAAGATGAAATTTACTCCATGAAGTCCATAAATTGCTCTGTATTTTCATGCACAATTCATTTTGTTTCTTATTTTAATTTACATTTATTTTACATTATATTTTATTTGATACAGGCTAGGTTTTAATAACAAGCATACATCATTTGCTTCTCCGGTTTTGCGGATGCATTCTGATTTATGACTTTATCACGGAAACACCTATATAAAAATTCAGTCTAAGTTGCCTTAATTTTGTCAAACAATATTAGTTTTGTAAAGTTTTGCCAATATAGCATTTATGTAAACGTATGTAACAATTAGATTTTTATTTACGTGTGTAATGGTTGCTTCAGTGCTGTTAAGTGAAGAATAAAAGTTGATTGACGAATATGCTCCAAGTGTAGTTTATTTTAATGATCTAAAGTTCGACTCTCCCGTGTGTTCGTCCGCCATTCTACGGTAACTGATCTTCTCTCTGAGCCGAAAACTCACTAGAGTAGAGTAACAATCAGCGGAAATACCTCAAAATAAAATCCATCCTCATGGTGCGCAGGGCTTTCTGTCTTTTTCTGTGTAGAAAAACATATCCGTTCATGACAGCTGTATAACATCATCCGCAAAACGTACCAGGGTCTTTCGTTCTTTTTTATTTTTTCTCTCCCTATCTCTCCGGCTTTTCAGCAAGTCCACAATGACCCAGCCCCACTTTAGTGAAGTAGGCTAGCGCTATCAGCACAGCAGCAGACCGGGGTTCGCATGCCATCCACCCCCTTCATCATAATATCGCAACCATATTATGCGCCCCACTCACGTGACCAAGTGTCTATTAAAAAGGAAACCTTTTTTGAACTGTGAATCATTAATAGAGACTGTTGTTAGTCCCCTTTGAGGATGATCACAAAGACGGAAAATATGGAAGTAGTGTGTTCAGAAAACACTTCCTCGAAATGTAAAATTTCAGTCTTATTTTTTAGCCTTTTTTAACCAGAAAAAGCAGCACATCACAGATTAGTCGACACGTTACAAGGTGATTGGCTGTAGAACGTTGTATGTGGGAGCATATGATGTTTTAAGGGTATATGTGGTGTCCCCCCACAAATACAAAAGTATACCACAAGTATATGGACCTCTTCACATTATTAGTCTTCTTCTGTGCCATTGTTAAAGGAAACAAACACATTCGCAATAGAACAATAGCTGGCGTTCTGATTTATTAAAATGATAATAATAATAATAATAAATAACAATTTCCTTGACCCCACCCCCAAGCATTATCTCTTAGAAATACACCATCAAAATGTTTGCTCACAGCTACATGTGTTAAAATCTAATAAATCACTGATACTGAATACCTTTAAAGAACTCGTGTGTGCAAGGTGGCCCTCTCTCGGTGATTACGGTGTATCAGTCAAACAAGACTGAATGGAAGTTCATGTTATCAGCGGACCTACCAAGCATCTGCTCTCTGTGACCTTAGAATTTGCTCGTGTCAACACTGCAGTATGAAAATGATAAATCTGCATACGTAACAAGTCTATGTTTTAATACTAGAAGGTACTATTTTAGACATAGTAACCTTTAGTTACGAGAGTCATAGGATCTGAAGCTACAATTCTGACATCTTTATAGAGCAGTGATCTATCAAGTCTACCTCAACAAACAAATGAAAGAAGACCCGTCCCGAAAGGGGCCTTTTCTTTACTACCATTTGGTGCTTGTTTTCCGGCAGCAGAGTGTTTAGGCTGAAAGCTCATCCAACAGACGTGGTGAAGCCCTGTAGATAATTAATCACCTCAGCCAGGCAGGACCGCTTCTCCCCCTTGCAGCAATGCTTTGTTCTCTCAAAAGCCACAACTTGGAGTAGTACAAACTTTTTTCAGATTTTAACATGAGCTGAACTATGTTATGATTTTATTTCCATACTCATGCAAAGAACTTTTGGACAGAGTCCAGCGCTGCCCGCTTTTTGAGTGAACAGCACAAAGGCGATGCATTATATATCTTAATTCTGACGTAGAGTTATTGTGATGTGCTGTGCGCTTTATCAAGTGTGGCTTATGAAAGTCAGATATTTTAAAAGAGTAAACATGCTTCAAAAACCGCTTTAGTCAGACTTGTTTGTGCTGCTTAGACCTTTTTGTAAGAGTATTCACCTGCCTGATAGAAACAGCCCTGGGGTGTTGCGAGACGCAACGCGAACCTCCTAAGTCCCTAGGGTCTGGCTGTTTGCTTCTCATACATTTAAGAATGCCTCCTAAACTTCCCACTGACCCGAGCACAAAGTTCATTAAGAACGCTTTTTCACAAAGTTTTCGAGACCAGGACAGAGCATAAGGGGTGCAAACAATCCCTGTCTTTTTATAAAATTTTAATAACGTCACCTACTTTTTAAAAATGTAATTTATTATCATTAAATTAGTAACTGCAGACCAGCATAAATGTATTTCAACCATTTAGTTTTTATTCCTTAACAAAGTGGTCTGCTGTTTTAGAAGCCAACAGACAGGGCTGTATTTCCAGTCTAAATGGTTCGTGGAGTCTCGCCAGGGGACAGAACAAATCTGTTTTCAATGCTGACATTTGGAGCTCTTGAAGCAAGCTAAGATTACTACAACACGCAGACGAAGATAATTATTTTCCTTGGATTTACCGTGGTCATCATCAAAGCTATTAATGATGTACAGCTCAACGCAGTTTGACTATGATGCCAGCGAAACCGCAATGATCTTTGAGTGCCTAATGGTTTTGCTCATGAGTTCAAAAAACGTTTGTTAAATGTGAATGAAATAAAAATCGTAGTTAAAAATATTATCTTTCTTTGTAGCCTGTGTTTTGATAATTCCGGAAACAAGTGATTGGCATACACAGTAAAGCGATTTAGTAGCTTATGAACAGCTAGAACACAGTTATTATTATTATTATTGTTGTTGTTGATGTTGTTTACAGTTGCCTTATAATTAAGATTGCCCTATAATTAAGATCAGAAAGTACATAACCATACCTGCAATCAAAAAGTACAGTAGTTCACTGTTTAACGTTTGTATATAAACTGACCATTTACACAAATAATTCTCAATCATTCACAAAAAAAAAATTCACCAGAATTGAACTGTTGGATAATGGTAATGCGAAAATATGGGTTTAGTTCACATCAGTACAAACATCTGTATATAACCTGTCCTTTAAACATGTGCTGCATAGTTTGCCATATATAACATCCAAAATTTTAGATTTCAAAAAGCGGAGATTACTTACTCCAAACCCGTTTGAAGACTGACCAGAATAGGAGCAGCTGGTTGGTTCTGAGAGATCTCGCTAAGTCGACGGTCAACTGCAAAATGAAAAATCCTACCGAACCTCCTGTGTCTATTTCTAACCAAGAGGTATCTATTATTTAATAAGGTCATGTGAGCCAGTCAATTAAAATTTAAGCATGGTAGATTGAGAGGTGAGGTGCTGGTGTCATGATGGAAGTTTAAATTTCCTGTCTGTCAAGATCTGAATCAATGATGACAGACTGTGACTGTCTAAACGGCTGAAGTTTAAGGGTTTTTTTCCCCCCTTAAATCTGAATATTTAAAACACGGTCACCCATACTGATTTCAATTTCCACAAAGTTGTAAACAGACCAGACATTCTTTCTATATATAAGATCCATGGCTGTTGTTGTGTCTGTGGAATAACTGCTATTATTGGTGAAAGTTCGGCTAACCGCACACAAACAAAAATAATTTTGCACTTTAGATCTTTAAACTGGCATCCTTAGATTGTCGACCAATGATTTCTTCAACCTGTTTAAATTTAACAGTTTGTGTTTTCTTTAATAAACGATGTAGATGAGTTTTGAAGCGAGTTGTTAAAGTGCAAATAATTTTGCAGATTTAAACATTTAATTAATATTTTATGTCAAATAAGTCGTGCAAAGTAAGTTATGCACAAACACAGACTACGGCTTTGGTCTCCCCCAGTTTTTCAAATACAGGCCATATTCAAGTTCCACTACTGCCCCATGCGTTCGAGGAATAAATAGACCATGGTCTAGAGGGTGCTGAATATGGCGGGGTCAGAGGTTAAGGGGTCGTACACAGTGCTTCAGTTTGATGATTGGACAGCTCGTTTGTGTCCTCTGCTTGACCCCAGCAGTAGTTTACACTAGTAAGCCTACTGTCCATCTCTAATTTATTTCAACAGACTTCTATAGGGGGGAAAGTTATTGATATTTGTAATTTAAATAGCCTACATTTTGATTTTGGAAACCTCCTTCACAAGAGAAATATCTCAAATTTGGATCAAATTTAAAATGGACGTCAATTTAAGTCTAAGAATATATTGTCCTGAAGAAAAAACAAACAAACAAAGAGACTGGCCGGCGCAAACGAGGTCTGGCTGTACTGAAATTATTATTATTTCACGAACGAGTCAGTGTTTAATATCAGTTGAATATGATTTTGTCCCAGTAGCCTACAACAGTTTGGATATTTAGAAACAGATACTGCATTAAACCACATAATTCAAACAACAACGTTGCAAGCTCAACTATCCGGTATTTTGTAACGCTGTATGGTAATACAGGTCAGCTTAACACTAATACACTAATATTTAAGCGCTATGCGCGTTTTAATGATTTTATCAACAAAACCAAAAGGATAGTCATATGGAATAAATAAAAACTAAACGTCACGACTTTTTCATTGGTGATGTTATAGGCTAGTATCTTGAATTCTATAAGCACACCTAAAACGTTGGCCTAAACAGCATTATTCTCGCAATTCGCGTAATAGAAATTTCGGAGGCACGCTTTAAGTTTAATAGCGAAATTTTACTTTCGCTTTTTTAAGTTTTTGTTATTCGTTATCAAGATATGCTGGAATAAAACAGTAACATGATTCAGGAAACAGCTAAATTACACCGCCTACAATAGTCTTGTCTATGGATTAAACTAAATAGATAATGCACAATAAAGTCATTTTATTATTTCCACGGGAAGCCTACAATTACTTGCATACAGGCTTACTAAAACAACTTGACATCATTCACCAATATACAAATAACCAAATACACGAATATTCACAGCTTTGATGACGTAAATACACTTAACAATACTCTAAAATGGGACTAAGACAAATAAGGTAACTACTCCAGGAAGATTGTTCCTATACTTGTGCCTTCAAGTTAAAATGTCCATTTGTACACGCGTAACTATAGCGCAGATCTTCACAAATAAGACTCGGTATGTCTCGGTTAAAGACAGAAAACGTAACGATCCATTGTCCAAGTTAAAGTACATTCTACTATTGTTCCTTTAAGAGAGAGAGGAGGGAAAAAAACTATTTTTACAGGAAGGATGTGATTTCCAGCTCAAATTAGAGTGGAGGAAGAGGTTGGGAAGGCGAGGTTAAGTTGCCTCATCGGACACTGAATAAAAAGTAACCCTGTGAAGTTCCGATCCTAATACTGCTATGTGTTCTTCTTTCTTGTTCAGTTCCGTTTGTGCCGATTTGCTTCTAGCACTATAGGTTCGAGGAACAAGGCGTAGGAAGCAGTGTTTGCTGCTGCTGAGTGGCGTCCGTTTTCACGTGATGGTTGGAGGGCGCAGAGCTCGAGGAGCGGATCTTTGTATTAGGCAGCTTGTGGTCTTTCTTCCACTTCATGCGGCGATTCTGAAACCAGATTTTCACCTGACGCTCAGAAAGACACATAGTGTGCGCTATCTCCACTCGTCGACGTCGAGTCAGATATCGGTTAAAGTGGAACTCTTTCTCAAGCTCAAGAGCCTGCTGGCGCGTGTAGGCGGTGCGAGACCTCTTGGGCACTCCTCCAGAGTAGCTGGCGGTCACTAAACACACAAACACATAACCAAGCAGGTGTTATTGACATTCTCAGGTATTGGCGAGATGTCGGATAATTAGTACACTTGCTAAACATTTTGAAGGGGACTAAACGTGTAGAGTATGAAACAATGGACATGCGTCGTTCTCCGACGACAGCATTCCATTCACACGCAGCCTTGATGTAACTAATTTAGTAGCACAGCAACATGGAAAATAACTACATTAAAAGGCCTTTTCGGTGCTAACTTGGTCAACGATAAACTTTCTTTTGGGTCATAAGAAACAAACGCAAATGGCCCGGGCGGAACATCGAGGGAAATAAAATTGGCGAGAACTCCTAAGCACCGGGACTTCATCTCGATGGCAGTAAATCCTCTAAATGAGCAATTACAACAGGGTATGTTCCCTACATGCCTTACGACGAACGCCCTCCACAGGGCTCCTAGAGCTTTTATTGCCCGTGCACATTACTTACCGGTATTAACATGGACTTTTTTCATCCAGGGATACACCACCGGCTCTTTACCCTTCTGTGCGCCTGGGAGAGCCTCTGACACGAGGCTACAATCCTTGTTCGCAGTTGAACCAGCACAGCTCTCTGTGGTGAGGCGGGGTCCATGATTCTGCGGAACGGATTGAGGTTGCGCGTGATGACGGTCGGTGAAATCGTTGAGGTCGTTGGTTGACACATTACCGTAATCATAGCTCGGCTCTTGGTAGTTTGATCGCGGGTATGATGCCTCCTCGTGATGGGGGAAGCCCGCGTCTTTCGGCCGCTCATAATAATCAGAGGACACGGGCATGTATCCATTCTGCTGATATTCCTCGCAGGGTGGGAAAGAAGGTTCGATGTAATTTGAATTGATCAAGTAGGAACTCATGATCATTAATTTGAAAAGTGCAACAATTCTAATTTTTATCGTGCTGTCGTTTTTCTGATCTCTCCAAAACCCACCTACTCCTCTGTCAAATGTACAAAGTTGGTCGGTCACGTGAGAAATGCGACCAATCAGCGCCTCTTGTGGGCATCGTGTAAACAAGCACCAATAGCAGGCCAGGCATCAGCACAGCAAAAATGTGTTCGAGCGGTCTCTGCGTCTGTTTTTGTTATCGAATCAAAATATATAATAGATTAATTCGATATAGTTAGCATATAGGTCGTATAGAAAACGAAACAACTGAGTGAATGTACAAGATGTATGTTAAAATGCATTATATACATTGATAAACAATTGAGTTCAATAGAGAACGTGATTTATCACGAAAGCATCCCCTTCCAGTGTTAATGCCCTTTCTGATGATAAATGTACAAAGAATCTCGTTTGTTGTGTACCATGACCTGCAGTTTTGTACCCTCCAGGGACTTTCAAATTTCTAAAGGTTCCTCAAATGAACCTTCAAGAAGGCCCACGACCATTTGCACAAAAGCATCTGTATCAGTATACTCAGTGACTATGCACCTGTTAATGAATAGCACAAAGAGTATTTTCAAGCCAGCAACCGTATCAACCAATAATTTTACACGTCTTTTGTAACAATTGTAACAACACAAATAAAAAGACAGTTTTGGCGGTTCTATCACTGGCATCGTCAAAGAAATATTGCGAAGGACAAACAGTTAGACGATTTACTCTGCATTAAAGTGAACCAAACGTGTGTAGTCAAGAACAACGAAAGGATGCTATATGAGCCTTTTAGTTGCACACTTTCGCATCTTTTGATTGTTATCTTTTGAATTATTATTATAATTGCTGAATTACTAAGAAAAATCTCACATATGTCTTTAGCAAAAGCAAAAATACATAAAATGTAGTCTAAATAAAGAAACGTGACATTCCTTATTGTCTCGCAGAAGCTCCATGATGAAATATGTTGGCTTTTACATCTAATATTTTTTTACTGTCCAGTTAAACTGAACTGGACATCTTGTCACCTTTCATGTTCTGCACGGTGGCTTAGATCCATTGTATTTCGTCTTTTACTTTACCTATATAATAGTAGACCAAAACCAACTCAGAATTTGTATTCGGGACCTATTGAACTACCATATATAGTTTGCGGTCAGCCACTAATTGTTTATTGCAGTTGGCCTTTTATTTTACTGCAATACATAGCAATCTTCGTGCAGTTATATTCGTACTGATATTGCTTAAATGGTTATGAAAATTATTCAGAATCGTTATAATGAAGACCGCTATGTAACGTTTATGATCTTGAAATATCTCTATATAACATCCATCTTAAAAAAAAAAAAAACAAGCCAATACTAATTTTTGTCATCTAATTCTCCTTTCCTGTGAAATGCTCAACACAGACAGACTCAATTCCATAACTTTTCCATATCCCTAATGGACTTGTTAAATAGCAATGTTTATATGAACACTAAAATAAAACGTAGAATGCCTACCTTTTGTAAGTTCGTGAGAAAATATTATCCCTGACCCTGAAGCTGATATGCCAGGTTCCCTGCCCAGATAAACCAAAATAATGACACATCCTTCGCGCGACAGGTAGTTTCCATGCAATGTTTCTCTATCTTTAACATTTCCATGTAGTGAATCAACAGCCACTCTGACTTGAAAACTCTTGTCTTAGTATCCACGCAAGCTTCAAGTTTGCATTAACTAAACTATGAAAGCCACATGATGTTCCACAGCTTCAGAACCGCTCTGCCTACCTTTCTTTAATAGCTACACAGAGATAACTTCGGCTTGACCTCTCAGTGACTCAATGTCCATTTCGCCTCTTATTAATCTTGTTCATTGACAGTCTTTGTTAAACAACAAGGCGTGCCCTCTGAAAAGGTGACATTTTCATATTTGTTAGACGCAGTGACCTTGCGTTTACCCCGGCCTTGGACTTCGTTTATCCCCTCAGGGAACAGGGTCCTTCTGGAGGTCGGTATGTATTATCTTTATATATATATATATATATATATATATATATATATATATATATATATATATATATTATCTTTATAGTAACAACATATTTATTACTACTACTACTAATAATAACCGTTATTAGAATTCTGTTTAATTATAGGATTTAACTTCTTGATCAATTAAAATTGCTAACGAAAAGTCTTTTAACCGTACGGTTGTAACACAAAGCTCTTAGCCAAGGCCTTAGTTTTCTGGGGCCCATATAAAATAATACTATGTCGTCTGTTATTCATTATATACTTCTCGCTCCTTTGTGTACAAAACTGGAGGCCTAAAATTAAACACGCTCTAATATTTACATATTTAAAACAAGTAAGACTAACAATTCATCACAGGATCAGATGAAAGAAAACTCTGATTATGAATATGTAAAACTCTCATGTTCTACATATATATGATAAAACATAAATAGGGGAGACCAGGGCTAGTTGTCACATTTTTATTCCAGTGACTATTATTGAGGGTATTGAAAGATTGAAAAATTAGAAACTGACAGTAAATTTTCTATAACGAGGCCTAAACATTAAACCAATGAATTAGTAAACAGTTAAATGCAACACGAAAAATGTAAAAGGTAACATACATTTCGCCAGGAAATTGTATAAAAAGACACTGAAACATACGGAGCAAACTGCACCGACCCCTTTTTTTTGAATACCCTTGTTCTAACACAGTTTACATGTTCTGTTAAAAACCTGCTTTTAGTATATAACTGTCTTAAGTTAACCCAGTGTAGTCTTATCGTGTTAAACTGGCCCAACTGCATTTACAAAATACAATGGTAATTGCACTTTCAGATTTGAGGATAATTTTAAAATAAATATTCCAGTTTTCTGTTCATTTAAACTGCATTTGGCTGAAACCAACATATAAAATCAAAATCATTTCAAATCGCGAGAATTTATGTAACTGGACCTTTGACTCAAAATCTTATAGTTATAGAGCCTACAGCCGTTGTGTTTCCCAGTGTAACAACTAGCTCCGGTCTCCTATAAAAAGGAATACGGCCATATCAAGAAATCGCGTCCTCCAGCCCTCCGTAAATCTTTAAATTAGGCAGTCTAAACGAATATACAACTTTAGGACAAAATTAATCGAAATAACTTACATTAAACAAATTGTGTGGACACAAATATGTGGTTTTAGCTTTATTTATAATGCCGTTTGTTGTTTAACTTTTCTTTATTACAAAATGATACCGATTTTTTTCCAGGTCAGGTCAGATATTTGCACAAAATGTAGGCCTATGCATTCTTTAAAAAAAATAAAATAAAAAATGAATATTAAATAGAAAAAATAGGATATCCAATAAAAAAAATCTAAATTGGAGGATTTATTGTTTAAACTATTCGAGGCATGTATTCGCAAAAACATAGACTACTATACATAGTAATACATATCTATGTATATATATCGTCGATGCTTCTTCGCATGTCTAAAACTAGATTTGTCCCAAAGTGATGAGTATTACATAAAATTATTTGTAAGCCAATGCAAACTCATTTTATTACAAATCTCAATACCGTCTCGTCTTCGCTTAGTCCTGATTTACCGGTAAATAATACTGGACAGAATATTTTTCTTTTATTGTTTTTCTTTTCTCTTTTCTCTTCTTTGCTTTTGTTAAAATTAACGAATGTTTAGTTTTCAAGATACTACAACATGAAAAAAATACTCTTCGGAACTATGCAAAGAAAGAAATGTTCATTGCGGAAATATTATCAATCCTAAATGCAAATGTCCCGTCGAACTTATGGTCATCAAATGGGATTTATTCAAAGGAAATTCACCAATCAAACCCCTTAATAAAACCTGAATACTCAATCTCTGGCACAGGCGGAGGAGGTAGTCTCTTGGGGATGCTAACCCAGGGTCACCCAGCTTGCAGAGTTCATCGCGAGGTTAGACCAGAACTCACGGGATTCACAGCTATTCCATCTTTTGTGCCATTATAAAAGTGGCACTGCGCTCTACAAGAACAGATGACAGCTACTTGTTCTGCTGTAAACTTTTGACCCCGGCCCTCCCCCTACCTTTACAATCTCACTCTCTCTCTCTCAGACAAACAAGCACAAGTAAACAGATGGACACAAACAAGCCTTAGAGCTCATCAACTTTCTTTCTCCCTTTTTCTCTCTCTTTCATTCTTTTCTATGCTGTAGTTTTCCTCATACATCTTTTGTATCTTCCATTTATCATGACTACTAATATTAGGCCAAAACTATTAATATGTTATCAAACAACCTTTATATCTCCAGACAGCTTGGCCTGCTGTAGCCATCAATTTCGTTCTGCTGATATCCATGCTGCACCCAGATTTGTAAACCATTTCTATTCTACCGAGAGTCCCTGCAATTAAAGGTGTATGCGGGAGTTATTATTCTTTTTCTTTCGGTCTTTTCTATCCTTATAGGGAGAAGGGGCGCCAATGCGGGTGACACTGAACTTGGCCAAAAGCGAGCTCTGCTGGTGGTTTACGGCGTGTGCACATTCATCTTCCTGCCGCCGCTGACCTCACGGTGAACCAGGAGCGAAGACATTTTTCTTCAGTCGCTCTCACTCCTTCATTGTCTATCGAATTCTGTCTATCTCCCACTCGCTCTCACACTTCACTTTAAGTATGCGGATGTTATATGCGCATTTCCTCAAATGAGGCAAGCAAAAAACATCTTTGTGTTCTGCATTAACGTGTTTATTTTTCCCCTATACTGCGTTTTGTGTGCCTTAAAGATAAAATAAAACAGCATTGTTAGTTATGATAACTACAGTGTTGTTGAGCAGTAGTGGTGTTTGAAGATGTTTATGATTAACAACTACTCAATTATCAGATTTTAAGTCACAAAATTGCAAACTGGTCAAAATGTGCAGAAACATTAACAAATTATTTATACTGAGCGTATAAACATATCTCACTAACAGAGGGATAGATAGATAGATAGATAGATAGATAGATAGATAGATAGATAGATAGATAGATAGATAGATAGACAGACAGATAGACAGATAGACAGATAGATAAACAGATAGACAGATACATGCATAGAGTCTTCCAATCCTCTTTCTCAAAACTTTTAGGCATTTATGGTGGGGAGAATTTGTGCATGAACATATACCAAAAAGTTCTGAAGGGTGTGGCTGATACTAGAAAAACTGACAAATATAATCAAAAACGTATTTAAAAATCATTATTTAATGCCTGGATACAAAGGGCAGAGAATGTTACAGTATAGGAAGAAAGCAATTACAGTCAAAGAGCAATCCCCCCTACCACCCATCTGCCGGACAAGCAGGTCTTCACAGTACAATCCCTAATTAACGCAGTTGGAACTTGAGTGCATTTATGTTCTGCTCACTGTTTCACTGAGGGCCTAAAGAAAATGTTGTCTTTCAACAGCAGCGAAAACCCCAAACAAACAAACAAACTCGAACTTACCAAGAGCTGACCCACTCGAGTGAATCCGGTCGACGTGTTTCCAGTCCATAGCAATCTGGTTTGTCAGAAGCAGTTGTGGATGCATTCAAGGAACACCTCTACGGTCTGCAGAGAAAGAGAACGAAGCTCTACGTCAGTGCGATTAAACTTTATATGCGATATAGTGTCGACTCCCCAAAACCATAAAACTGACTTTAATTGCCACCACGTGACTGTTTTATGGCCAGCGAGCCTATCTGCCGTCTCACTCCGGGTGAATTTTACGATCTAATTCGTGGACCAAACCTCATTATTTATCTTACCCGCCAATGTCACGGATCCAGAATGGTAAAGGGTCTAGTAAAGTTTGCCGCTCAAAAACCCTGTCCAGATTTCCAAAGAAGAGTGCGAGACACTGGGCGTGGACGCACACTCATGTTGAGAAGTTGGCAAGGGGGACCATAAGTGCCCTTTCCACATCGGGTGAGTAAAGTAGTGATTATAGAGCGTCTCATACCTGTTGAACCACTCAAACAAACTTTTACAGAAATGAGGTAATTGTTCTTAACAAACTAGAATTTAAACATTGTCTTGCATAAACATTTTATCTAAGTTTCCGAGAGCGGAATATAGTATTTTGCAGTTTTATGACTACTAATGCTCACCCTCACATTAATAATCAAACTGTGTCATATATTTAACTTTTACAACTGTCACTTACACAAAAACATCTGACAAACACTGAGATCTACTTTTGAAAGTAAAAACTTTATTGTTATGAACACTGCATTTATCATTGGCAAAACTGTTTTCTGCACTTCCAGTTATCATTCAAATTTCACGAGAAGGAAAATAAATAATTCGCGTTTTCCCCAACATTTGAAAACGTACAACATTCAAACATTCAAGTAGAAAAATGAGAGGACACGACAAATATGCGGACAAGTCTGAACGGATTTTATCAATACACAAAGATGACAGTACAACACGAACAAAACCGGTCTTCTACTTCAGCTTCACAACAAATAAAATACAATCGATATTTGATATCGAAATGCAATAAATACAATAAAATACATCAATTCATATTTACGAACCAAAAGACAAAACAACAAGGAAAGCATTTTTTGTTTTGCTTCATTTAGTAAGTCTCAAATACTTTTACAGGTTGGCTTACCAAAAGCACCTTTCAGAAACTTTTTTTCAGAAGCGTTTTTCTTCAATACGTGTTATATTAATTTACACCTTCATGTGGCTTTTCTAAGACAATGCAAAGATCTATCCACATACGCAACATTACACGAAAACACAGAGAGGAAGTGTTTGTTTTATTTTTTTCTGACCAAGGACGCAACGCAGGGCGTTCACTCTCTCAAGACCAGTGGAAAGTTCTTTTGTGAAATGGGCAAAGTCTTCATCCCTCTATTCGAACGCACACTTAGAATAAGGAATCAGACACGCACCCGCGCACACACACCTATTCAAACACTAACAGATTTAATTCATATATGCACATATACAATATATACACTTTTTCACGGCCGGTATCCGCTCCCTGCAGCAGCCATATTCATACTCTTCAACTTGTTGTCCTTTTTCCATTTCATTCTTCGGTTTTGAAACCATATTTTGATTTGTCTCTCTGAGAGACAGAGCGTGTGTGCAATCTCAATTCGTCGGCGACGTGTCAGGTAGCGGTTGAAGTGGAACTCCTTCTCAAGCTCAAGTGTCTGGTAGCGTGTGTAGGCTGTCCTGGGCCTTTTTCCCTCCGGTCCGGCCAAACTGTCTGTGATACACAAAAGTGTGACATTTTCATTTTTATAATCTTAACGTACATACAAAATATGTAATGGACGACACAAAACATGGTTGAAAGAACATGCATCAACCTCCAAGCATGCGTGACATTTCTCAGGGACAGAAATCACAACATTTAATTCGGGCATTTTCCTCAAATGAAAACAAAATTATTTATTGAATTTAACAGCACGGACAATTCATCACTGGATAGACAATTAATAATATAATTAGGTCCTTTCATTTTTACAAAAGAAAATCTATTTTAATTTTTTTTCACGAGACATGGAGCCAGTAAACTAGGACAGCATGCTGGCTGCGACATATTTCGTTATAACAGTCCAAAACCAAAGTCAACTAACTGTATTTACATTCAACTTCCCTAACTGATTTTGTGTAAAATTTAACAGTGGGTCATTCACACCACACCACAACACTCATAACAAACAGAAAAAAAGAAACAGAACTCTATGTTTGCCGTTTACCATGACTTATATGAAGTTTTCGCATCCATGGATAAATCTGCGGCGCCTCGGATACATTCTGTGCAGCTGTCTGCGCACTTCCCGGTGGCTTTTCTTCCTCCATAGTGCTGGACGCTTTAGAGACGTCCTCGCGACTGAGAACCGTCCCGCCGCTGTTGGTCGCAGAGCCAGCGGTGCTCGGTAGTGAGGTTTTCAGGGCGCGGTGTGACTGCTCGCTGACAGGAGAGTTTGCTATGGATGAGCAGGGGAGAGGGTCAGAGGAAGGCTCAGCGCTGCCCGCGGTAACCGGCTGATTGTACCGGACAGGCGTCGCAGTTGGACTGTCTGTGTAGCTTTGAGTTCGCTCACCAGATGAGAGAAAGTGTCCGGTGGTAGAACGCCCGGTGCTGAGATCCATTCCATTGTAGCCAAAAGCATACCTGCCCGAATGCATGCCCGTAGAATCTCTGCATTGGCCACTAGAGCTGTGATCTCCATAGTTATGTAAGGGATAGTCCGCGCCATTTGGATAGCGACCGCAAAATGAGTTCACAAAATAAGAGCTCATTGGTTGACAATTACCTTATAATTATTTTTAGTTGCTACAACTACCCTTATAGAGAGAACAATTCTACTGTGTGTGTTTGATTTGTGTCTCTTGATGGTTTTGAGCTTCTATTGCACCCTTGCACAATTTATGATGAATTATGGAAATGAGTGAGACACAGACTTAATGCTCCCTTACGTAGACTCCCAAATATGGGGTACGGCTTAGAGTCACGTGTTTTTGTTGACCAGTCGTAAATCCTATTCTGTGACCTCCAGCGGTAAACTCAACGCGTAAGCAGGAAATCAGGGTGGAATTGTTTGGACACGGGAGCGCGCAACAAGAGTTTCACTGAACTAGCTGTTGTGTGCTCCGCAAGATTGTAGCGGCGCGCCACCCTCTGGTTAGAGGCGGGACTACCTAAACCATCAGACTGGAGGCGAGCACGCGATGGGGTCATTCAGAGGGTAACGACTCTGCGGTAGAAAAATTGTATCTGCCGAAACAATGCGCCGTGACCTGCACACAAAACACGCGTACCAGAATGTCTAACGGATTTAGTAGATTCAAAGACGCGCAACTAGACGTTTGAAATAAACAATCGTCAACAAGAATATAAAATCATTGGCAAAAAAAAAAAAAAACATTTGAATCTCGAGAACGCTATACCCACTTAAAATACTCCCGATAATTGCTCATAATTCCATAAATCTATATTTGGTAGAAAACGGGATATTTTTTAAAATGATGATTCAGCCTGATTTATTTTAAAAATGGATGTCTTCACAAATCAACGATTCAAAAGACGATGTACAACATAAAAGACTTGGCCTATCTTTTCTGATTTTTTTAAGGATATAAATACATTTATTTGTCAATAAATGTTTTAAGCGCATAAGAGAAAATGTCTCTGAATACTAAAGAAATATAAAAAAATATTGAAACACATTTAAAAAGAGCAGAACTTTAATGGAATTTCCATTGTTCTGCCTGTTACCGTGACGGGCTGAGGTACCAGCAGAAAAAAACATAAGCGTCTTGAGATGATGAAAAGCGCTAAGCGGTGACAAAGTAGCAGCTGGTCCTTGGTTAAACACATTTAAATGAAAACGCTTTTTGTAACCAACATGCTAACCTAAGCAATATGTAGAAACGTTCATTTATTAATGAGAACCTCAAAATTAACGCTATAAAGTGCATTGTTAAAATTCAGCTGTACAGCGATTTGCCTACTATTTTCGCCCTAGTTCAACACCTTTCCGACAGCTCCGGTAAGACGTTGAACAATCTACTAACTCGTTTGACTGTGCTCACCGTAAAATAACGAACAAAGATAGTAAAAATAATCTTGAGAGCGTGGTTTTTTACAGAAACGCCCATTATCTAAAAACCAGAAATTGATTTGTCTTTGCCTGAACTGTGGATTTAAGATACAGAGATCCATTCAGCAGCTTTAGTTTAAATGTGAAATGTGTTGCGAAAACGTTAGAAAACATTGTGACATAGCTTAACAAAACAAAAATTAGAAACTGATTTTTAAGAACGAGTGAAACAGTCTACACAAGCAATGTATACATTCCGTTAGATAAAACAAAACAGATAATAGAAAATTAAATACTTAATTTTCAGAAATTCAACACGCAAGCAGTGACACCGTGGCAATACCAAGAGGTCTACACATTCTGGTATTGCAGATATTCTAAACAACCTGACAAGACCATTCTCTGTATAACTAAAAAAAAAAAAAAAAGAAGAAGAAGAAGAATCTGAAATCCAGGATCTGGAAAGATTCCGTTTCAATTCCGTTTCAATGATGTCGTTTCACTCCACATTTCAGCATCAGTTACATTTTAGGTTAGCTTGAGCAAACGAACTCAAACCTGCTTGTGCTGCCAGCAAAGTGGTAGATCACCACCTAGTGGTAGTTTTAATGTACCACCATTTACCTCGTCATTCACATAAAAGATCTGCAGAATTATGCCCAGCTCTTATTAATTGTCTTCTTATGTATTCAGAGATTTTACATATAAAAAATTAACATATTGTAGGTCCCCTTTCCCTGATAACGATGGAAGCTTTGCTTGCTGAACAAATAAATAAATACACACATACATACACACACACACACACACACACACATACATATATATATATATATATATATATATATATATATATATATATATATATATATATATATAAAATTTATTGAAATGAATACTTTTAAGGTCACATCGCAAAGTCTATGGCATATTGTACATATATAACCTAAATAGTCCGTAATAAGTTTAGGTGTAATTTGGCAGTTGTCCTGCAGGTGACTGCATAGTTTGTCTCTTTATCGTACACTTTAGCACACCTACAATAATTTTCCAAGTCTTAACTAAGAAGCTTTTGGAGAAAAGACTGTACTTCTCTGATTATTTGTAGCAGCGATTCAATTATCTACTTAAACATGACCTAGACCGTTATTACAAATCTTATCATTAGGCAAAATTGTAATTGCTTGAAACAAACTTTTCTAAAACAAGGACAACAGCACGGCCCTTAACGCAAGTGCAATGCACGGAACTCTTACTATAATCAAATTAAACAAATTGTTTAATCGTCATACTGAATTGCACAACCCTCTCACAGAAACTTCTTCAAATACAAATACTGTTTTTCTTATGCAATAAAAGCTGTTCCAAATAGGAATGTAACCTTTAGCCTTTTATTCAGCCTTCTATTTTCTATTAAGCCGCTTTTATCAAGACATGACCAATATTTGAAACATTTGAACTACATACTGTAGTTATATGACATGCCCTACAGTTTTTAAGGCACAACCGGGATCGTCTTGTGGACACCAAACGACAGCAACATCAACAACAACGACGACGACCTCTCTATCCAGACCAACAAACAAACCTAATATTAAATCTGAAAAATCTTGTGCAGTATTACATGACATCAGAGATAGTTCGATAGTAGCCTACAAAACAACCCGAGTCCTTACCGTTCAGTGTGTCGGCTGGTCCAAGAAACAGAGGTTGGTGACGAAAATGCTTTACAGCTTTTTGGAAAGCTGCTTTATCATCTCACAGTGTGCCAAACAGGATGAGCAGTTCTCTCGTTACTGTCAGCCAATCCAATGCCCAATTCAAAGGCAGCGAATGTCGAATATTACCTCAGAATTAAAAGACAAGAAATCAACAACCGACGAAATTGTGGAAAAGCGGAGGTAAAAGAAGGCTAGACAAAGCAAGGTCAGGAGAAGAATGCAGCTCTATTTTGGGTAGGGATGCATACACATAAAAAGTTAACGTTCCTGTGGCCTTAAAACACGTGACCAACTGGTAGCCAATAGGAGCTAGCGGCAGCTCATAAAGTTGTACGGCAAAGTAGTAAATTTTCATAAACAACAACAGATTTATAGCTTCTCTATGGAAGAGGAAAGAGGTGGGGGCTGGTAAAGCAATGTTTGCAGCCAGGCGCCATTTTACAAATAGGAGGAGCTCACAGGAAAAGTAACTCTGTAGATTTATCCGCATTACAGTGAAATAACTAAACTTTTTTTCCCACCAGTTTTTCAATTTATATTATACTTCTATTAATTTAATCACGTAAACACAGATTTAAATAAATCTTGCTTACATATTCTATACATAGGCCTAAAAAAGTGTCCAAATATTGTGGAGGATAATTAATACTCGACCCTCAACAAATCTATTCGAATGTTTTTTAACGGTTGCACGGACCACAATATTTACGCAATGTTTTACCTTAAATATAATGTATGTATAGGATTATATTAGAGTTACAATACAATTAGAGAAAAAAGTGAGAAAAAAATGCATTATTTTGTTGTTAAGCTGTCATTATGTACGACCAGTGCTCTTTGTGTCCACAGTACCACGGTGGGTGTTAAGTTTATATGCTCCCAGAATTTAGAAACTTCCTACTGATATTAATACAGCAATAAAGTCATGTTGTTGCCATTTGAATTATGTGACTAATTTAACGTGTTTACATGATAACATCTAAATGCACAAATATATACATTTGGTGTCCCATCTCGAGTCTATATGGCCTTGTGACATATAGTTTACAGCGGGTCCATCGTTGATTTCATGTTGGCTTGTCACCTTGTCAGTACTGACGTAAAATGATCGAAATATATAGCCTAGGGCTAAAATGCATTTATTTTTAAACTACACGATTGCTTTAAAGAGAGACATGCGCTGCATTTTATTAATGCTTAGCTAGTATTAGGCGACGTCGTCGCTGCTGACTAATACTATTCTAATATTATTCTTGTTTTTTTATTATACATTATGAAAGTTTAGATCCCACTGAGCAAGATCCTGGTCATTAGTTACAAGAAACAGAAACCATGGTTCTTAAACAAGATAGGCTATAAATCTTGGAAGCGGACACAACGAGAGAAATCAATTATGCAACCAGGCACGCATAGGAGATCCACTAAATTAAGACACACAGAGTAATTAATTTATTACTACAGAGCTGAGGCATTAAAACGTTTACGACTTCACACATGCATGAACAGCTGCATCGGTGGTTTAATGGATATAGTTGCAGCACACGTTTCTATAGCCTCTGACCCAAATACACAGCAAGCGGTTTCAAATAAAAACGTGAAAGTCATACCTTTCATTCCCAGCTGAAGATACATATTCGGGAGGTTTCGTCCGTTTATGCTTGCTATATGAATCTGAGCCCAGTTCTTTTTAAATCCCCGATGAACCGCAGCTTGACCACGTCATGTATAAGCAACATTTTAGAAACCGTCATTTCCCCCTGTAGTATAGACGACAAGTTGTACACAAAGCAAGATTTTTGGACAGTGTTGAAGAGGAGGAGTGAGTGCGCGCTGCGTACGACTGTAAGACATTTCAGTTTAATTCTAATTCATATACTTTTTCATCCTGCTGAGTTGTTGAGCAGAAATCCTCGGTGTCGTTTTTACGAGCTAGGTTGATATACAATCCTATTATAGCCGGAGTTCATATTAAATCCCACTTCTCTGGCATTGGGCCCATGAAGTCACATGATCACTCCGCAAGCACTAGACAGCCAATAGGTATTGCTTTTGCCTTTTCATCAGCTTGTAAGAACAGTAGTTAATCTTATAAATTAGTCCAAGGACCGATAATGATTACGATTTTAATGGAAATTAGTATCCGCAAAATTTTCAGATTTGTTCTGAACAGATTTAGTGAATTACACAAAAGAGTCGTTTTTAACAACAGCCTCATTGATGCAATGATTTGAATAATAATAATAATTATTATTATTATAATTATAATTATTATTATTATTATTATTTAAAGAATTATTCTACATGATCAAATATAGATGCATTAGAGGTGTAACAAAAGCTATATATATATATATATATATATATATATATATATATATATATATATATATATAGAGATATATATATATATATATATATATATATAGATATAGATATATATATATATTACAATTAATATGTGTTATTTGTTTTCATTTATTTGGGAAAAAAAAACATTAAAGAAAAAAAAAAAGACTGAAGAAAAAAAAAAAAAGAAAAACAAAGAATACTGAACGTAAAACAATCCCATGTAAGGAACATTCAGTAGCTAACTCTGCCCCAAAAAACCCGTTTTCGACTAAAACACAGGGTAGTCCAAATAATATAGTAGTGTAATATAGTAATATAGTGTAATATAGTAATAGTATAGTAACACATACATACATACAAGTTTTAACAAGCTTAACGATGTTGTCGAGTATGTTCACAGGAGAGCAAACAAGGTAACGCTGCATATTTTTTCGACGTCATTTTACAAACGCGAATACAGTTTTTATGTTATCTTTTTTTTTTATTATTATTTCCAGTCCGCACTATACCGATACCAATTGTGTTTCCACAGATGCCAGTGCACCGAGTCTGCTCTTGTGTGTTTCTTTTTTTTCCCTTCCTAAAACCTTTTTTTTTTTTTTTTTTTTTTTTTTAAGAAGACCTTGAATAAATTTGTCTAATTGACATTACCAAATAAAGATTTCTATTTTTCTAATTTTTGGGAGGCATAATAGTCTATTTAAATTCACTGTTTATTTACACATTTTCTATAACCCCTTGCTGGGCTAGTTTAATCCAACATGTGTTCTATACATAATTTACCCAGTGGCGGACTACTATTTATTTATTTTTTATTTTTTAATTAAAATTTTTTACATAACGTCATAAAAAGAATACATTGACATGTTCTATCACTATATATAGGCTATATGAATGGTAGATGGGGTTGCATTGTTGAAATTAAAACGCATAAAAAATAACATTATTAATACATAATGCATAAAATATATATATATATCAAATTACTTTGCTTCAATGTTAGCGTTCGTTGTAATTATTAATTTACACGAAAAAATGGTTTGATAATGGATAGAAAAAGAAAAAACGGGGAGCATCAAGAAGATTTTTTGTTTGTAGGTTCAGACAAAAATTAAACTAATGAAGACTTGAAAGAGAAAGCGGGAGCATGTAATGAAAATACG